>VOIT01000063.1:0-402340 GCA_031010545.1 Laburnicola sp. JP_R_19
AGCCGCGGCTACATCGTCATCCCCGACCCCCTCCCCTACGACCTCCCAGCCCCCTACACCATCGCCATCGACCGCCACAACGACGGCCCCGGCTACATGATGTCCGTATTCCACCAGCTGCACTGTCTATCCTACCTCGCCGAGCACTTCCAGCGGGGATACGGGGGCGTCGAACTGGATCACGAGGTGGCGCACCATACAGCGCATTGTTTCAACTATTTGAGACAGGGCATCATGTGCAATGCGGATACGACGCTCGAGGGAAAGACGGATGCGGGGCCGGGGGAGGGGAGCGTGCATGAGTGTGTCGATTATGAGGCTTTGTTGGCGTGGGCGAATGAGCATGGAGGGATGAGGTGGCGGAATGCATTGATGCCTGAGGACTCGATATTGTAGGGCCTGAGAAGGGAATTGTGGATTCACTGAGGCGTGTTAGTGATGGTTTTAAGGAGAGACAGTTTTTAAAAGGAGCCTTCCATGGAGCCCAAGAGCCAGGGGGAACGTCTATATTCCACAATAAAAGCCAATTTCTACACGTCTTTACCATTCCCATATCTTCGTCCATCTTGCGCAGCCATTCCCAGCCCAGCCCAGCCCACTGTCGCATTCCCATTCCAGCCAACAATGTATTCTTTCCCTGTATGTAGTGCTGCACTGCTAACTTCGCCCGGGAGAAGTGATTCTCAACGAGCTCTAGAAGAGGCAGGCTGCATAGAACCATGGCGGGCCGCAAATATGCAAACGCCTACGTGTAGCAAAATGACGAGAAGCACGCGCACCCTCAGGCTCCAACCATCAACAGACATCTACCTTGAAAATGACTCCCAGGCTCCCACAGTTAAGCAAGGCAAACCGAAGATAGCCACCGGCCCTGCCCCAAACCGGCAGGCACTTCGGAGAAAGGCGCGCCTACCGACCGCTACCGATCCACCAATCCATTCCCACTACCCGACCCAGCCACAACCAAGCGGACGAACTCTCACCATCCAAAAAGCGTTCGCGCCCAGGCAGGTGGTTGCTGATCCCACGTGCACCCATCCGCTGACGTACATACCCCACCAAAGGCACGCCCCGTGACTCGATGTGCAAATTAGGTGGGGGGCTCAACTTCCCCCTTCCCTCGGCCGACATAAGCAGCCGCCAACGCATATCCAACGATCAACAAAAGACAAGTCGTGAGCCGCGCGTCATCTCCCCGAGCGATTGATCAAGCCTGCAATATCGTGTCCGAGAGCCATGTACGGACCGACCACCACCGTCAGCTCAGCATCTAGACCCAGACTCCCACCATGGATGATGAGCAAACTTTGTTCCAAAGTCGAAGCTGCGACTTGGCTAGCCAGCCAGTCAAGATTGCCGTCTGGACGGAAGGCGGGAAGGAAAGCCAAATGCCGACGCTTGCGAAGAAAAGACGAGAGATCAGGAGGGCTGCCCGAAGGAGTTCGGTACGTGTCCTCCGCGGATGGAAATGGGAGAGAAAGACTGGCGCACCCCACACGTTGGCTACCCTGACTTCCTCGGCTAGCGAGGGGTCCATCGCATTCTTCAATTCCCATACCCGACCCTTTGACCTTGGGCTCTGACCGCCCAGCCCGCCCTGCCAGCTGCGTCGGCCCCTAATTGCTCACGCCGACATGCCGAGTGCCGCACCTGCCCGGCCCTTGGTTGAGACTGCCCATTATTGAACGTGTAATAAGGTGTAATCCCCCAAGCTGAAGACGGACCGACAACTCGTCACAGTTCAGACAAGGTTTCGGAGAGTTGAACCGTCGAGCATGCGAGCAATCAGGGAACATTTATTGCCTGTGGGGCTTTCTGGCGCAGGTTCCAGATTCAGGTGCGGCGTTGAACCCTGACAAACGGTCTTTTTGGCGGACTTTCGGCGTAACGGCTCCGGTGACATCACACTTCTGTTCTGACTCGGAGACATGAACGTCCAAGGTCCGCATTCCGCGACCCGCCGGCTAGCCGGATACTGCTCACACCAGAATGGCGTGCAGACTGACGGTTGCGCGGGGATTGCTGGTGTAGGACGGCGCCAAGATCTGGGGATCGAGATGCCTAAAGGAAGTTGGCCGCGTTGAAGGGGAGAGAGCGGCAGCGCCACAGTTGATGTCTACCACAGACACTCGGCCGAATTGGATAAAAAATGCTGTGACGATATAGTGGCCTACCTACACTTGCAAGTAGCGTACGACGAGGAGGATCAAACGTCACGGTTGCCCACCAGACGAGAGATATCGAGTAGGTAGAGAATACCATAGCAGGAGAAGTAGGTGCACAATAGACGAATCGAGGAGGTTAGTCGATAGCCGTTGCAACTTTTTACAAGGCGGCGGAGCAGGTCCGCCCATGAGGCCGCTACGGGGCGGAGGAGTGCCGAGTAAGTTTGATCGGTACTTGTAGCGACTATTGTATGTATGCTTCTTGGGTCGCGCGACAGGGCGGCTCCGAACGTCTCTTTCCCAAACGGATGTTGGCTAGGGATTACTCTTTGCGGCATGGTAAGGAGTCTTGTGTAAGTGCCCAATGTGATGCGCAGGGCCAAGTGCTCTTTCTTCTGTATGTGTTCCAGAAGCAACAGACTTTGGAGCCGGCTTGCCTTTTCCCTTTGACGACTGCCAGTTCTGAGTCTACCGGCCGGTGGAGAAAGTGGATGGTGAGCCGAGGCCAGAGGGAAGCTGACATGTTTCGCAGATCAAACGCGCTCCAGCAGCAGATCAGCCAAGACTTGGGATAACAGTATCCCGCCAGGGCGGTACTGCTGCTAGACGCGAACACGATTGGCCTCCCATTTCGAGGCGCACACTCGAGCCTGAGAGGCTGGCTGCGGTGAAAGCCAAACGTCTGTCCCACTTGTCTGTCTGCTCCCGGATGTGACGGTTGCCAGTGGTTGGGCGTGGGCGGCTCTCGTGGATGGAAACGGGCATGACGACGGTAACTGACTTGTCTGGGCGGCTCTTCCTCGAACCAGCACGGCGGGCAGGGTCTAGAACGCTGGCCGGTTCCCGTAAACGGCATAGTGGGGCGCGTATTTCCGGGGCGGCTGCCTGCGTTGTAATTTGCAGACCCCCTTGACGTCACCCGCCGTCAAGGCGTACCTATAGGGGAGTCGGAGCGGTCGGGGACGGGCATCAACTCGCAAGCACGCAGGTACTTATTACCATAGTAGCAGCAACAACCTCAACAACCTCAACAACAACAACAACAACAACAACAACAACAACAAAGGGGACGCTGCGGCGCTGATACGGGCACAAGAGGCAGGCAGGGGCGTGGGCATCGAGGTTTTGTCCAAAGATCGCGATCGGGGCCGATCTGCTGGCGTGCCGCGTGGAGAGTCGGCTAGCGAGGCCCCGCTTATACAGGGGTAGGCTGGGCGAATGGCGGGCGCTGTGGCTGCTGCGTACGTGTGACGTCGGTGCCCGCGCGCAAAACGCCCGATGGGCTGCCAAACGGCGATGGCGCTAGCCAATGCGCCTCGCCGCGGCGGGCTAGCTCCCGACAGGGGCGGGCGCAGGGTCCAGCTGCCCTCATACGACGCCAACGCCGCGGACGGCGAGGCCCCCGGAAGAGCGTTGTCACCCAGCAGCGCACATAGTTTGGGCGGCGCGGCGGTACGATGGAGAGAGAAAGTGCGCATGGTGTGACTGCTCTATTCCCATCCAGTATGTATTGCGACGCGAGTCATGTCAGTGTCCACGGCTGCTACGCTCGCCCTCTCGCCGGAGACTCGAGACTCGAGACTGGCAGCAGCGGTGAGGACACCCGCTGCCGCACATTCACAACAGCCGTTCACTGTGACGGGCGCGGCGGGCGAAAGAGTGGGCGTGGGCCAGGGCTGGCCGCGGCGGGTGAAAGATGGGCGCGCCACGCTAGCTCGCCAAAGTGCATGCGACAATGCCATGTCTGCCTGTCTGGCTTGCCCATGCCCAGGCCTCAGTTGCTGGCTGGTGTCGGATGTGCGCCAGCATCGAGCGCAATTGCCATGCCGGGATCCCATCCATGATCTCACCCCTGCGCCGTTGCTCCCAGGCATCCCTGCGCGCCCTACCCACGGCTGCGTAGTAAAGTGCCCTTCATTCACCGTATCCCCAGGCCCAGCTCCCTCCAGCTCCGGACCCCTCATCCCTCTCCCCTTGCCTCACCTCCTCCGCGCCCGTCACCACGTTAGCTTCCGGCGCCGCTGCTGCGCCTGCAAATAAATACCCGCTGCCGCCCGCAGCCTTCACACTCCCATCCCCTCCGCGCATTCACGTGCCTTGTCTCCCTCC
Organism: Laburnicola sp. JP_R_19; assembly: GCA_031010545.1. NCBI lineage: Eukaryota > Fungi > Ascomycota > Dothideomycetes > Pleosporales > Didymosphaeriaceae > Laburnicola > Laburnicola sp. JP_R_19. The sequence continues at coordinate 4,275 of VOIT01000063.1, forward strand.
ATTCTGGCCACATTCCTCCCACTGGCGCGTCCTTGTGCCGAGACCACGCTCACACTAGGAAATCATGGACGGCAAGAACTCCTCCGGCCGCCGAATCTCCCTCTTGAATGACTGTGCAGACCGCTTGCCGTCCATTCCCCCATCCCTCCGCTCTCGGACCTCCAGCTCCACCTCGTCGCCCATCGCCTCGCCCAGCACCCCTCCGCTTGTGCGCAGCAACTCGGCCGACTCGGTAGACATGCAGACGCCCTCGCCCATCACCCCCGACTTTCCCTTTGACGCCATCCCCTCGCACCAGTTCCAGTCGCCCGTCTTCAACCAGGCCAGCTTCTTCCCCCAGCAAAAAGAGCTACCGGGTCCCTATTCTCTCTCGCAGCCCGCACCACTGCCCTACCGCCCCGCGCCTCCTCCCCAGGCCGACTACTTCAGGCACCAGCACGCCATTGAGACCCACAATGCCGCTGCCACGCCAAACCCGCGCTCCAAGAAAAACAGCTACCCCTGCCCCGTGGCCAAGCAGTTCAACTGCGACAACCACTTCACCACCTCGGGCCACGCTGCACGGCACGCAAAGAAGCACACGGGCAAAAAGGACGCCTTCTGCCCAGAGTGCAACAAGGCCTTCACCCGCAAGGACAACATGGAGCAGCACCGTCGGACGCACCAGACCGGCCGGAACGCCGCAAAGGGCACCGACAACACGACCAAAAAGGCCAAAGCACAAGTAGCAAAGCGGCCGAGGCCCGCGCCTCTGCAGTCCGAGCTGCCGACCCTCTCATCTATGAACGTTATTGACCCCACGCTGCCCATCAGCCCATCTTCCAGCTTCATGGCGCCAGCCGTCCAGCCCGCCGATCAATTCGCCGACTTCTCCCACCAGAGATCGTCGTATCCCGACCCTACCACTGCCTTCGCAATGTACCACGGCTTCCCCGCTGCGCCAGTGTCTAATTCCGGGCTAGACGCACTGGCCATCGCGGCAAGTGGAGAGAAGCGCAAGTACGAGTAGCCACTCTCCAATCGGAAAGTTTGATTCTTTATCGCCGCCTCGGCACCGTTGCTAGCATTTTCACAATCCAAAAATTACCGGGGGGGTTCACGGAAAAGACGCATCAGCTGTCAGGGCTACGAATCTACGAGGCGTTTTTCGGGGGGGCCACAACAATTGGGAAATTTTCTCTTCATCCCCTGTATTTTTTTTAAAAACATGGGTTGTCGGCCTCGTGTCGGCTTCACGTTTCTGGTTTTTTTTTGGTCGAACTGGGCGGCAGGTGGTGTACTTCAGTGTACTTTTGCTTTGCTTCGCCTCTACCAACTCATTGGTATCTTCAAGGCCCCGTTTTAGCTGGGGCGTTTATTTTCGAGGGTCGGACGGCAGCAGCATTATCGAACGGAGTCGGAGATAATGGCCAGGAGACTAGGGCAAACATGGATACCCCCGCCCTCATCGAAGGTGCACGGCTTTTAGGTTCTGTTGCTGTTGTTGTTCAACAGCAGACAGTAGCACGGGCAAGGTTGCTCGCTCGCTCGAAAGCGGAGAGTGACGTGGAACGGGCCCTCTAGGTAGAGCTCGACAAGAGTTGGAATAAACATTTTCGCGACCAGCATGTTGCTTGTGTGTCTCGTGTGATTTTTCATTTCGCTCGCCTCATTGTTGAATGTGATTGATTGCTCCTTCACATGCAAAACCCCCGCCCCGCTTCGTTTTGGGGTTAGTAGATAGGTACGTACGTAGTACGGATACATATACGATGAACAGGGTCGGTAGTGTGACTAGTGCCCGCTCGCTCGCTCGGCATTTTGCTGCATTGCATGCATGTGCATCTGCGACGACAAGTGAGGTCGGGCTTCGGGGACGGAAACCCATCTGTGCATGTTTCAAGACGTCGCAGTCGCAGGTAAGCTGCCCAGCGCCAACCCGAGCGACAAGTGCCGACGGAGGACCTCGGTTGCACTCAGTAGTAGGACCGAAGAAAAAAGAAAGTTGAGAGAGGGAGGGAAGTGTGGCAAGTGAGGCGGGCGTAGACTCTCTATACTCTCCGGGAGGCTGGGAGGCTGGGCGGTGGGAGGAGGTACCATTATTCAGTACTGAGTTAAGGTACTTCGGCAGATGTTGGATGGGAGACGAGACAGGGAGGCGTAAGGTTTGCGGGATTTTGCTGATTGCGTTATTTTACGGTTGGTGGGTCGAGAGTTTGGTGGAGCGTCTCACGGCCCAGCAATAAAGTTTGACAGATGACGTTCGCGTTGGGAGTATGCATGTGTCTAGGGACTGTAGGCGGTCGCTGGGCGGGGGGATCGTGGTGGGGCTGGGTGGATAGGTACATAAGGAGATAGTAGGTACGAGGTACGTTGGGCGTGGAAACCTATGGAACTATCTGGAAGTTGGAACTATTGGTCTTGCTATACTATTGCCATTGCTGTTGTTTCAGATAAAAGAGGGAGTTTGGATTTTGGGTTAACAGGGATGAACTAGATAGGGGAGAGTGGGAGAGGTAGGGCTGTGGTACCTGTAGGGTTGCTGCATGGACTGGACGCAGGGAACGGGCGACCGAGCGGGTACGCGTGCATGGAAGTTATATAGTATATGTGCGTGGGTTCACTGGATGTATGTATGTCACTAGCCTAACGGGGTTTTGGATTATGCCTTTTGGAGAGGGAGATGAAGCTCGAGGCCTGAATTATCTGAAAGAAGACTTCGCGCACTCTCGGTACACGGAGGCCTGAACTAGGATGGATGGATGCGAAGTGTCGGGTGGACTGTTGTGTATGTTTTGATGCATGGATAGAGACAGGATAAGCGTTGAGGAGAGGACGGCAGATGGAAGTACGTTAGTAGGTGAGGTGGGGTTTGCACAGTTTAGGATATTGCTGTGTACTGCATGCCTATCTGTGTCTGAATAGGTAGGTACTGTAAGACACCGAGGTAACATACATATGGTACATGGATACGACCGTACCTACCTCGCGCAACATCCCATCCACATCCATGTCCACATCCGCATCCATCCCTCCCTCCCTTTCTCCACCCAATCCACCCGCCCGGCCCTACCCACGCAACTTCTCAAACCCCAATCCACACCCCAAGAAACCTTCCCACGCACCGCCCACGGCGCACCCAAGCCCCAAGTGCCCGTCCCAAGTCCACATCCCACTCCGGGCGGTCCCAATGCCAACCCCAAACCCGCCGACCCCCCGACCAATCACCGCGCGCCCTCCCCCGCGCAAGGTTCGGACCCTGCATTTCGCACACACCAGACGCTTCTCTCTTGAGGCTTCCCTTACTCGAGGGTTTGCGTTTACGTGGTTGTGGACCTTGCGGTGTACTTAGGCTTAGCGTTGCGTTTGATCTGCGTTGCAGCGGCGGAGGCCGACGCGGCGGGACGAACAAACTTCAACAGGGTCTGGATCTCTGGGGGTGGTGATTGGTTTGGTAGAGGGAAGGATGGAGTACGTGGGTCTACTGTCTACCGTCTACCGACTGGCTGTGGGACGGACGTCCGACGTGGTGAGTCAGGATGGAGGTGTGGATGACCTGAGGTCTTTGAGGCAGACCCGTTAAGTACTTTGTTGAGTTTTACGCAGTGTATAGTTTAAAGTTAATAATTATTGAACATCTTCGTCGTGTGGAGATTCTAACTAAGGTCGAGTCCGCACCATACACAGAGAGGAGTAAAACAGGAGGCACTAAAACCTAGTACCTAACACACAGTAGTAGTAATAAAATATACATAAAATAATAATAATTTTATTAACGTACTTCACAAGCGAGCGACTCACACAAGCGAGCGACTCACTCCATTTTACTAAGAAAACCGTGATTTTTATACCGCTATAACTTCCTTAATACTTGACAATAAATTTAAATTTTTTTACACAGTATTACTATATATGTAAAGATTAACCTATCAAATTCTTATAGCTCTAGTGCCTATAGTGCTTGAGATATAAAATTTGGGGGCCAAAAGACCCTTATAATTTCGTAATTCTTAAATAACGTCTAACCCCTTTAGGCTAGAGCTTAGTAATCTTAAATATAGATTATATATATTAGTGCAGCCGAGTATATAACTTTACAAAATTTATTATTAAGTATTAAAGAAGTTATAGAGGTGTAAAAATCACGGTTTTCTTAGTAAAATGGAGTGAGTCGCTCGCTTGTGTGAGTCGCTCGCTTGTGAAGTACGTTATTAACTTTCTTTATAGTAGTATTGTTAATAGTAGTTAATAAATAGTCTGCTATCTAGCATAACTAAGTTATATGTTATCTCTTAACTAGTAGACTATTAGAGAGCTGTAGTAGACCGCGGAGTCGCAACTATAGAAGTAGTGTGGGCAATAGAACGCTTAACTATAGTTTAGTTATTGTGTTTGCAACTTAGTAGCAGCGTAACTATTATTTGCTATACGTATAGCATATAAAGTCTGTCTCTTATAATGTTAGCAATACTTAGTATACTAAATCTTTATCTTTAACGCATAACTACTACTACTGTCTTTTAAATCTAGCTCTTTATCTATTATATCTAGCAACATAATAATATTCTAGTGGCCTAACTATACTACTTCTTTTATATAGGGCAGTATAGCTATAGTAGAGTTCTAAAAGTATATAAAGGATTAGCTAGACAAAATTAAAGATAATCTCTAGAGATTTAGCAATCTCGTATAGCAAGTAGGGTTATTAGAAGGGCCTCTTAATCTTAATATCTTTAATAACACCTAGTTCTAGCTATTTCGGCCTTATTAGCTAGTTTTATAACTTTAAATTCTAGAGTGTAGAGTACTTCTTTAGTACTTAGATAGAGGATTAGGTTAGACGTTTATACTATAATAATAGGACAAAGTAAAAGTATTACTAGAAAAGCTTAAAGATAAAGACTAGCAAAGTAAAGATATAGGGCAGTTACTAGATAATAAGTAGTAGTTCCTTAGGGACTATAGAAGTTTAAAAGCGTAGCTGTGGCCTAAAAAGCTTATAGATATTATAGAGATTATTTAGAGTACTATTAAGGTAGGGAACTATAACTAAGTAATAAAAGTAAGAGTAAGCGGTAGTAGTAGAAATATAGGGAAGATAGGTAGTAGTAGCAAGGTTCTAGATAGTAGTATACAGCTTACTAGTTATAAGAACAGATTTACTATAAAGAGAGAGTTAGATAAAGTAGTTAGGTTAGTTACTATTATAATTATTATTATTATTATTATTATTATAGTAAAAAATATTATTTAAGAAATTATTAATTATATAATATAGTGGTTAGTTAAATAGCTAGCCTGGGATTATGTAAAATTACAGATTAACCCCAGGGGAGAAAAAGTTAATAATTATATTAATTATTTAAGGTTGCTCTTTTTACTACTAGTTTAATATATCTTAGATCTACCTTTTATTTTATATATATAAGGATAGAACATAGCCTTATAGGGCTAACCTATTAGAAATAGCTAGAATAGTTAAAAGAGCTAGTTAAATTAATACTATTCTAAGATAGTAGATATAAAAAAGATCTAGGGAGCTTTTTCTTATATAAAGGGCGGCGTAGGATATAAGCCTACACTAACTACTATACTAATACTAACTAAGAAAGGCGCCTTTAGAAAGGTAAAAAGTATAAATAAGAGAAAATAAGGTATAAAGGAAAGGTAATAGAGTGTACTTAGTAGAAAGGCTAATATAGACTATTAAATAACCCCCCTTTTAAAGTCTAGAAATAGAAAGAAAAATATATAAAAATAGGATGTTTTAGTAGATTTTTAATATAACTAGCACTACTTCAGGATTAAAAAAGGTTATAATAAAGGCAATAGGCCTCTATAGTTCTAATAGTAGCCTTAGTTTTTAATTTAGTTACTATTTAGTAGAAATATTAAAGAAAGTAGTTAGAGGTAAATTAGTAGATTTAAACTAAATTAGAAACTATATCTTAATATTTAGTGTTTTACTAATAACGTATACTTTTAGCTCTAATACAATATAAAAATATAGTTAGCTAAAAAATTTCTAGTTAGTTTATTATATACTAGTATAATTAAATTATATAATATTTTCTAGTACTATAAAAGGGTGTTTTTAAAACAAAGAGTTACTTAACTATATAGTTTTTAATAAAGGTAAAACAGCTCTTAAAGCTATAGAGATTACTAGTAATACGAGGAAATAGCTAAGAGGTAGAGAGTATATTAGGAGGGGTAAAGGTTTATTTAGAATTTAAAGATACTAAAAAGCTATAAATATCTAATAATAGGCGCAAGCCTAAAGGTGTATAAGTATTAAAAAGTAATAGATACTTAGCTAAGTATGCCTAATGTAACACTTTAACCCTATTTTTATAGAGATATTATCTTTTAAAATAGGCTTTAGAAAAGTATTTTAAAGGGTAGTGTCTAGCTAAATAAGTAAATATTTAGATAGACTAGCTTATTTAAGATACTTTTAATAGTAAACTTTAATTAGTAAAAAGAGTTACTAAAGTTATTAGTAAAGTAGTAAATTAGGTTAGAGTTATACCCTTTCTATACTACCTAGTACTTTAGTATTCTATAGTCTACTTTGCTATTAAGAATATAAAAAACTCGCTACTTAAAAACTCTATCTATTTTAATAGGTAGTTCTAGAGGTTATAATTAATCTAGTAAAGAATTATTTAGATTTCTTTAAAGCCTATTAGTATAAACCACTAAGTAAACTCTTATATATTATTAGAGTTTAAGTATAGAAAAGTAGCCTTACTTGCCTATAATTAGGTATAGGCCTTTTATTTAATAATCTAACTTAACTAATAAGTATTTAGTAATAAATCTCTTTAGTGTAATAAAGACATAGTTTCTAATATTAAAGTTAATAGTTTATTTATATTTATTGGCCTACTCTAATTACATATTTTAAATAATAGATATATTAGTATAGGTAGTATTATAAACAAATTTATACGCTTTAGCATAGGCCTTAATTTACACTTTACCCTTTTCTAAAGTAATATTATTTAGAGATTTAGTAACTAGTTAAGTACGCTTTCGCTAGTCCTAGTAAAAGTATAGCTAATATCTAAACTTAATTTTAAATAGCAAAACTCTAGTACTATTATAGTTTTTTTTACGACTAAGGGGGTTTCTAATAAAAATATTACAATAATAGTAATTATGCCTATTAGTATTATTAATATAGAAGTACTATTATAAAGTAGTATTACTTAGGCCTAGTCTATACTAGACAGTAGATTAGACTAGTTATTTTAATAAAAGTTAATAAATAGACGTAGATACTAGTTAAGGTACTAATTTAAAATTTTAGTTTAGCTATTAGTTTATAAATACTACACTATAAAAAAAAGTTACTTAATATTTATAAGCTAGTATAAAGTAGCTAAAAAAGGAAATAAACTAAGAGCTATAATTAGAGACAATTAAGTAAGGGAAGCTAAAGACTTTAAATATATACTAATAGTAGATATTAGCAGCTTATTTAGTAGTAACTATTTTGCAATAGAGTATAAAAAAGGCGCGCTTAAATAAGTAATAATAAAATACTATTATATTACTATATCCTTTCTTATTTTTAGAAAATAATTTAAAATTAATTAAGACATTTTACTAGATATTTTTAGAGATAAGAAGTAAGTATAATAAGCCTAGCTTTCTATTTAGTAAGGGCTTACTCTACTAGCAGTCTTTGCAATTAGAAATATACCTATTAATATTAATATTAATTCTCTTCTAGTAATATAACTAGTATAATAGCTAGATAGTTTTATATAAATCTAGATAGGTAGTAACCTAATAAGTATATACTACTTAAATTAGATACGTTTAGAAAAACTCTATAAAAGGAACTACTAGATAGTTTTTATAAAAAACTAATTTAAGAAGAGTAAAAGCAAAATCTAGTAATTTAAAATAGGCCTTTTCTCTAAGTAGTTTAAGTATTTTATATGTCTAATTAGTATATAACGTACTTTACACTTGAGTTAATTAATCTATTAAGTTAATTACTTTACTAAGACCCTACTAAAACATACTATTAGTAATAGTATAACGCGATACCTTAACTATATAATAAACTACTAGCGTTAAAAGAAGTGTGTATATAGCTTGCAATCTAGGCTAATAAATAAGACGCAGCACTCTCTTAGCGATGCGCTACAGCCCTCTATAATGTCTCTTAAAGTACACTTAGTAACTAACGCGCTAGAAAGACGTTTAAACTTAACTATGCACCTAATAAAATAAGACTTACTATAAGAGAGAAGCAGGTAATTATGCAGCATATACTTAACCTAAACACGCAAGAATTTCTGCCCCAGCTTAATGCAATAAAAGATATGGCTAATTCTTTACTAGCTGCACGCTACTATAAGCTCGTTAGCTAGAGGTGGCCTTATAACTTTGTTAAGCGCTAGCTAAAGCTTTAAGTTAAGTTTAATTGAAAGTACAACTACAAGAGAGTCCTCTAGAAGGATTCTAAGGTAATATAAGGCTAGTTCTGGCTTATAGAGAATATAAAGACTAAGTATAGTATTCTAAATAAGAATATTTACAATTTCGATAAGTCTAGCTTTATAATAGGCATAATATTAACTAGAGTAATAGTTATAGGCTCTAAGCGTTAAGAATAGCTAAAGTAGGTGCAGTAGGGCAATAGGGAGTAAATAATAGTTATCTAAGGCATTAACGCAATAGGGTAGTAAATTCTACTCTTTATTATCTTTAGGGGTAAGTACTACCTCTCTGCCTAGTATTAAGAAGAAGGATCTACTTTGTAATTAGGTTATTATAGTCTCTAAGAATAGCTAGATAATAAATAAGCCTAGTCTATAATAGCTAAAGCACTTTAATAAGTATATAAAGAGCCGTACTACTAGTAGAGTATATTTGCTTATTATTAATAGCTATAAAAGTTATAACTTGCTTAAATCCTAAAATTATTATAAAAAGAGTAATATTATAACTCTCTATATACCTCTATATTTGTCGCACCTCTTGTAGCTACTTAATATAGGTTGTTTTACGCTATTAAAGAAGGCGTATAGGCACTAAGCTAAGAATCTAATACGCAGCCATATTACGTACATTACTAAAATTAAGTTTCTACCTTACTTTATTATAGCTTTTAAGGCTTTAATTACTAAAAGTAATATTAAAAAAGGCTTTCAAGGTGCTAGCGTAGTGCCCCACAACCTAGAAGTTATAATATTGCAGCTTGTTAGGGATTCCTAAGGTGCGGCGCGCCCGGCGGAAGGTTCCGCCGAACCCCGAAACCTTACCCAATTAGGCATTAGCGCCTCGGCTACGTGTGGGCATATAAGGCAGCTGTTAATAGTCTTTATACGCCACCTCGATATCTTAGTAAAATTAACTTCTTGATTTTAACCTTTGATGCCTTGAGTAATCTCTTACACAGCTTAATATCTGCCTATATACGTCTTTATTTTATATTATTTATAATAGTATATAAAAGTTATAAACTTTATAAAATAGTGTAGAACTTAGATTATAATTAACGCTAATTAAGTAGAGGATCTAAAGGTATATAGATAGTTCTCTAACTTATATAGTTAAGATAGTAGAAAACCTTATTAAAGGCGCTAAGCTAATAGGACATTTTTTAGTGTTAATAACGAAACGTAACGCTAAACTTTAAGCTACTAATAAGGCTGCCATATAATATAAATTATATAAAAGAAAGCGAGTACAGCGTAAAGAAGTCCTTATAGCTAAAGAGAGCCAGCGGCTAGCCACTCTAAAGGAGTTTAGGGCGCGCAGTAATAGGCAAAAGGCAAAGAAAAGGGTGCGCGCTAATAGAGGCGAATCTGCTTAACAGCGCTATAGACGCTATAGCAAGTCTAGACATAATAAAACAATCTATAGGCAGCCTATAGAAGTAGATTCGAAATAGATTAGCCTATTTAGACTATTAAAAATAGTTTGTGTTAACTCTATACTATTATAAATAGTATAGAATTTAGTAGGGTCTTAGTAAAGTAATTAACTTAATAGAATAATTAACTTAAATACAAAGTACGTTAGTAGATAATTAATAAATATATAAGAATAGGCTCCTTTTAAGCTTATATTAACTTTTCCTTCCTCTTATTCTATAATTATAATAGTTACTAGGGCCGCTTTAGTAGTATCTAGTAATTATAAAAGGAAAAACTAAGTTTAAATCTCTTAATTCTTCTTTTTCTATAACTTTAGCTTATTCTATTTCCTAAATAACGTATTAGCTATAATATCTATAGTGCCTAGTTAATATATAATTTAATAATAGTACTTAGATAGCTTTTTAAACTAATAGACTTACTATAAAAAAGCTTACACTTAGTGCTAAAGTATTTAAAGGCCTAATAATTAGTAATAATATTAAAGGACTTAGTAGTTTAGAGACTAATTAGCTATACTCTCTATTCTAAAAGGCCCTATATAACTACTAATATCTCTTTATTCTAAATATTATAATTTAACTTAGTAGACTTTAGTAATTTTAAATACTATATAACTAGACGCTATACACTATCTAATTATAGGTAACTAAAAGAGCCTATATTAATACTATTACTAGAGTTAGTTTCTATATAGGTAATCTAAAATAGAGAGTACTAGAAGACTAGAATATTACTAGTAATAAGTTACTTTATAGCTTTAAAAACGGCGTATTTCTATTTTCTAAAAGTATAAAAGGTACTATTTTTTAATAGTTTAATTAAGAAGTAGTAGTAGTTATAAAAACCTAAAAAGCTTTATAATATCTTAAGTATTATAGGCTCTTTCTATTCCTAAACTATAGTAGTCTGTATAGGGTCTTTATAGATTTTATTAGTACTAATAATATATTGTAAAAACTTAGTTTGTATTATAGCAAATTTGTATTTTTAAGGATTAGCTTAAAGACTAGTATTCTTTATGTAAAGTAGGATCTTGTAAATATATTCTTTATATTCTAGAAACTCTTTAGGAGAAATAAGAATATTATTAATATATACTATATAGAAGTTATCTAGATAATTATATAAAACGCTATTAATAAACTATTATATAATAGTAGGACTGCTATAAAGACTAAAGAATAAGACCCTATACTTAAAATTTCTATAGTTTTTTTTTGCGACTAAGGGGGTTTCTAATAAAAATATTACAATAATAGTAGTTATCTCTTCTACTATTATTAATACAGAAAAGCGTTTTAAGGTAGTATTAATAAAAAGAGGTTAGCGCGTTATAAGTGAGCTAAATAAGCTTAGTAGACTTAGCGTGCCTACCTTAACTAAAAAAAATTACATATAAAATATAGTAAGACTATATTACTATACTAGTTTAGAGTAGAAAAGAGAAAGGTATAAAATAGCGCTAGCGCTATAACTAGTACAACGTCTACTATAACTATTATATCTTTCTTTACTATTATTTCTAAAAATTACTAAAAGCAATAGCTATTATATTAGTAGGTTTATACTACTTATAAAACATATATTAAAAACTTGTATACTATAGGTATACTAACGCTTTATCTTTATATTAAAGTTAACCTTAAAGAGACTTTTACTACTATTATATTTCCTACTATTTACCTAAACCTTAATACTAAAGACGCTATTAACGCTACCTAAATATATACTCTAATTAATCTACTTAAAGTTACTATACTTATACTAGAATACTACTTTATTTAGAAGATTATTAATAAATTAAAGTAAAAAGTATATCTTACCCAATATAAAGTAATTCTAGTGTACTAGTTAGGCTAGTAATAGATTAGTAACTATAGGCGCTATAATAAATATATAGGACTTCTACTATAGTTTATTATATTACTATAGGTTAGAATAGTAGTAATAAAATATAAGGTTAAGGAGTAAAAAAAGGTATTTATTAATAAGTTACTAAAAGAGGAAAGTATTATACAGATATATTATATTCTTATAGTTATAGTATTAGATAAGCGTAATAGAATTGCTAATAATAGTAATAATAAAGTAAGTTAGTTTTCTATACACGCTTTAAGTAAATTTTAATAGACGTTAAAGTGCTTATAGATAATTAAAGGGCAAGTGCATAGTAACTACTAGTTTGTTAGTAGAGACTAGGAGTAGATTGTATTTTTAGATGCTAGACTAGAGCAGCCTTTCTATTCTAACCTGCGTAGGCTTAAATTTTAAAAAAAAAACATAGTTAAAAAGGGTAATTAACACTAAATAAACAATGCGATAATAATTTCTATAAGGCCTCCTTATTGCTTAGCTGGCCTAATAGGGCCTTATGCCTTCTTTAAGTCTAGTAAGGGTTCGGACAAAAACCCCCCTCACTTTAGATAAGGGCGGGTACCAATTCGTCTTATTACTACTTACCTTCTAATATTATCCTATTCTGCCTTACTAACTATTAGGTATTCTAGTAACATTCTTATAATTTCTATACTAGGTTTAAAAAGTAGTTAGCGCTTTAGTCTCTAGAATAAGCTAAATTTAGTAAAATACTTAGTAAATATTAAGCTTAGTAAAAAGTTTCGCTTTAGAGAGGCGTATAATTATTTTCTTAATAAGTAGAATTACAATAATATTCTTTTTAATAGTAGTATTAAGCTAGTAGTAATTAATATAAAAATACTAACTTTTATCTAGTTTATTAGTGAATAACACTAGTAAAGCAAAGCTAGCATTACTAAAAATAATATACCTATACTTAATATAGTTATTAATTTAGGGTTTAAAGAGTTTAAGATATTCTAAAAATATACTATATAAAGGTAAAGTAGTAAGTGTAAATAGGTCTTTAGTAAGGTTAATATTATAATTAACACCCTTTTAATAATGTAAAAGGGCGTTAGAATCTACTTTTAAAAAATAGGCAGGCTCTACTTTAGTATGTCTAGACTAGGAAAGTACTTATTCTATCTTAGTAAGCAGATTAACTTAGAATTTATTTTTTAAGCTATACTTTTTACTCTTATAGTTCTTTATAAATTTAGCTATCTTATAAGGGCTAGTATAACTAATAATTATATTAGACTTATAGCCGCTATTTAAAGTAAAGGCTATAGCGCTTACTATATAGATATTAAAGCTAATAGTATATAATTATTCCTATATTAGAGTCTATATAAGTTCTAGGAGGTTAGCTAGATTTTATAGGTCTAGTAGGTCTACTAAATATAATTTATTATTTATTTTTTATAAGTTCTTCTACTATATTAGTAATTTAAAAAGGCAGAAGGAAGATATTTTAAGTTATTTTAGCTAGGGGAAGTTAAATTAAATAGTTAATTCCTATAAGAGCTATCTAATATTTAAATTAGCTTATCTAGTAGGGTCATAGTCTCTAGATCTAGGGCTAGAGGTAATACCTAGATTCTGCTATATAATTCCTAGGGGCTAGTCTTACTAGTAGCTTTCTTAGGTAGTAGGGATAGGGTAACTAATAGGGAACTTATTATCTAATAGCTTATTATTTAAGAAAGATAGCTTAATAACCTTTATGCTACTATTTCTATTAAAGTTATTCTTATAGCTTAATTTCTAGTAAGCCTATAAGTATATACTAATAAATAAAATAGTAGAGCTAGAAAGCTAAATAGAAATTTTCTTAAAGATACTCTAGTTAGCTTTTAATAAACAAGTTATTTAGTAGGTATAGCTTTACTTTTTAAGTAGACTATCCTATTAGATAGTGTTATTCTAGTAAGAGAAGTTAGGTAGAAGAAAAGTCTATAGTAGGACAAAGGTACGAGTAAATGTTAAATTCTTATTATTCTTTTAATAAAGGCGGCAGTTCTAAGCGTTAACTAAGTAATTAGCCTACTTAAAAAAAATTCTACTAATAATTAGATTGTAATTCCCTATTTTATAGAAAATAAAATATATAATAATACTATATCTATTAATATTAATCTAGGCTATAAAATATATATCTACTTTTATACTTCTCTTTTATACAAAGTTCTTAAAGAGGATTAGTATCTTTAGGTAAAGTAGTTTAGCTTTAAGATATTTTTAATAGCCTTTATATGCCTTAAAATAATAAAATTATAAGCGCTAGCACTAGTATCTATTAAGGCTTATAACCTAAAAGCTAATCTTTAGAATATAATTTGTACTAGTATAACTAGCTAAGGGCCTCTAAATAGCTTAGAAACTCTTAGTATCTTACTGCCTATAGGTAGTAATTTTAGTTTAGTATCTATATTTTATGGTTAGAATTATAATTTATTTAGATTAATTAGTTTAATAGCCTCTATATAAGCTACTAAATTAAAGTACTCTAGTAGCACGCATTTAAAGCCTTATTATCTAATAAATTACCTACTTTTAAATTAAAGTAGTAGGTAATACTAAGTTTAGTTAAATTAATATTATTTACTACTTATATATTTGCTTATATAGCTATTTTCTAGAAATAGTTATAGTAGCTTAAGTATTTATTTTCTATTTTCCTATATTAAAAATAGGTGTTATGCTAAATATTCTATATTTTATTATAACTATAAAAGAGTAAGAAAAAAATATTAGGTCTAAAGTAGAGTATTAGTTATTTAGCTACTATATATAAGGGCTTTAGTCTAGAGGGTAATACTTTATAAGGGATTCTTTTATATATTTAAAATAGGTTTATTATATTATTATTATAGAGAGTATAACTAGTAATAGTTATCTAGCATTTAATTACTAGTGTAAGGGTATTATAGGGGTTATTATAATATATATAAGATAACTAGTAGTTAGAATCTAAATATAAGATAGTAGTAATACATATATAAAGTAGGTATATAGAAAGGATATATATATAGTCTTGCTTAAGATCTTACTTACTAATAATACTAGTTCTAAAAGTGTAATATAATATAAGTAAGAAGTCTATATCTTAAATTAGTAATACTATCCTCCCCCTTCTTATAGTTTTTTTTACGACTAAGGGGGTTTTTAATAATAATATTATAATAATAGTAGTTATGCCTTCTACTATTATTAATACAGAAAAGCGTTTTAAGATAGTATTAATAAAAAGGAGTAGATTCTTATAATTCTATATTAATCTCTATATAACTATATATAATCTCTATATAACTATTACGCTCTATTACACTTTATTACACTTAATTATACTTAATTACGCTTTATTTACACTTATTATAACTATTCTAGTAATATAGTAGTAATTAGTATAACTTTAACCTAACGTATTAATATCTATTAGTGTTATTATATTAATATAACTTATTAATATCTATTAGTATTATTATATTAAGATAACTATTATTGCTAGAATTATTATTGCATAAGATAACACAACCTACCTTACTAAAAGAATTACTATAAAGAGGGTTTCTAGAGGAATTACTATCTATTACTAACTTAAAACCTATATCTATTTATTTCTAGGCATCTAAGTAGGTATTTATAATAAGAATAGTAGTGGTAAAATACGCAATAATATTATAACGCGTAATAAGCTTATTAAAGTTATATAGTATAGTAGGCTTCTTTAAATTTTTAGCGTAATAACTAGTAATAAGTTAAAGGTAATTAAATAGGTTATAGTAAGACTTCTAGGTAGGGTTATTAAATCTATTCTATATAACTTTATACTTTATAATACTATAGTTAGGTATATATAAATTTCTTTTTAACTTATTTAAATAATAAATAAGTATAGTCTTTACTTTATGCTTTTTATTATTGCGCTTATTTAGTAGTATATTATCCTTATTATATATCTAACTATTAAGTAGTTGCTTATTATATAGATATAGTAGCTATAGGTAAAAAACGTTATATAAATAGCCTATTTTTTTTAGGTAAGTTAAGCTTATATACTATATTATTAATAACTTATATAATATAAAAGGGTCCCCTATTCTTATAATTAAGTAAAGACCTAGGCCTTTTAGTTTTAAGGTTATGCGCGTCTAATATTACCTTATTACTAACCTTAAAAAAAGTGCTAGTGGGCGCTTTATATTAGCGTACTTAGTCTACTTAGCTTATACCTATTATAAATTATTGCGTAAAAAGTTGCGTAAGTAGGTAAAAGAGTTAATAAAGTTATTTACGTATTAATAATCTATATAAGTAGGCGCTATAAGTAGAGGCTTACTAGTATCTTTACTTACTAACTTAATATTATATATTTATATAGGTTTAGTGCTATTATAAAGTAAATAGCCTTTAATAGTAATAAAAAGTGCTACTCTAGTTAACTTACTAACTAATAAGTTAGTAATAAACTTAGTAATAAATAAGTATAAAGCCTAATTATTCTATTAATAGTTAATATACGCGCGTAAGTACTCCTTTCGCGTAGTATTAGTAACTTTAGTTTAACTATTAGTCTTAGAATACTAGCTAGTAGACAATTATAGTTTTATACTAAGATATTTATAGAGCTATTTCAAAAAGTAGAATATAAACTATTAACTACAGTTACTAATAATATTCTCTAAAAAACCTTTTTTACGCTAAATATATATAATAAACGCCTTTATAACTACCTTTACTATAATTTTAACTATAAGAATAAGCTTCTTTTTCTTACTAAGCTAGTTTATAATAACTATAATAGTAGTATATATCTATTTATTATTATAGTAAGATAGTAAACTAATAATAAAGTCTATAAAGATTTATTTCTAGTATTAGTTTAGGATTAGAAATAGGTATAGTAAGCTATATTTAGCGTTATAATATAGTTTGCTATAGTAATAGAATATATAAGTGTATATATTATAGGCGATAATATATATATTTTATAGCTAGTAATACTAATAACTAACGCGTTTATAGGTACCCTTATAACTAATATAACTAGTAATAATGCTATTATAAGTCTGCTTAAGAACTTGTGTGTAGAGTTTTTTATTATTAGGGATATATAGTTAATCTTTAATATATAAAAGTTTCTTACTTAGCTAATAATTTACTACTTCTATTCTAAGTTCTTACTTAAGGAGTTGTTTAGGCAAATAATAGGCCTTAGACTTTATAGTAGTAATATTATTTTAGACTATTTTATTAAAGGCGTAGGTAGTCTTAATATTCTTAAATAATTACGCTATTTTATTAGTTTTTATTATAGCCATAGTAGTAAGTTTACTATTATTAGTAGTAAGTTCTATAAAGTAGTATAATATAATTACAGAATATATACTAGAGTAATAACTTTTATCTAATAAAGTATAGGTAGTAGTAATTATATAATATAAACTTTTACTCTTAAAAATCTCTAGTTATACAACTATTTAAGCTTAGTATTGCTAGCAAAAGTTATTATTACTCTTAGGCAGATTACTAGATTGCCTAATAAGCACATTAGGTCTCATGTCTTATTTTCTAGAATAGTATTAAATATAGAAATTAAACTTAGCTAGAAACTTTACTTATTATACGTATTATTAGTTAAGCTATTTACTAGTTATAAAATACTATAAAGGTAAGTAATTAGTAATAATATTAATAGAATTTTAGATTCTTAATAGTTTAGACCTCTATTTTTTAAAAGCTTATACTATAGCTAATAGCTCGTTATTATAAATATTGTAATTATATTCTATAGAATTTATTTTATATATTTGGTAAGTAATAGGTTATAGTATATTTTAGTTATCTTTTTATAATAGAACTATAGTAGTAACAAAGTTAGACGCGTCTATTTCTAACTAAGTTTCCTTATCTAGGTTAAAATAGACTAAGATAGGCGTAGTTGCAAAGGCTTACTTAAGTGTCTTACAAATAGTTACCGCGAAAAAATCTAGTTTAATAAGCTAGTTATTTAGCGTATTACCTTTTATTAAATTTATAAGTAGGTAGATAATCTAACTAAAATTTTTAATAAACTATTAGTAGAAGTTAGTAAAACTAAAGAAGGCCTATATATCTTTAAGCAACTATGTGGTATTAAATTAACTACCTAGGGGTAGCATAATAAAGGGTTTTATCTTAAATAACATAAAAAAAAAAGTAGAGCCCTCTACTTAGTAATTAAAAAGAGTGTAAAAAAGGTATATAACTATAGTAGCTACTAGTTATAAACTAACTGCACTTTATTAGGGTTTATTTTAATATTCTTAGTAGTTAGAATAATTCCTAGATACTTAACCTTCTTAACTTAAATTAACACTTCTTAATATTTAGGTATATGCTAGCTTATCTAAGTTTATTAATTATGGACTATATATATTCTATATAATTCTTCTTAGTTTTACTATATATAAGTATATTATTTAAATAAGCTATATAGAAATTATCTAGATGCTACTATAGTATTTTATTAATATATATTTAAAACGTACTAGAAGCTCTAGTAAGTCTATATAGTATAATAGTGTATTTATAAAGTCTATATTACGTAAGAAATACTATTTTTTCTTTATTACTATTCTTAATACGTATATTATTAAAATCTATAATAATATCTATAATAGACATAAATCTTATGTTATTTATATATACTAGTATGTTTTTTAGTAATAGTAGAGCGTTATAATTACGCTTTATAATAGTGTTAATTATATAATAATTAACATAAACGCGTAGTTTACCCTCTAGTTTTTTAATAATAAGAATAGGTAATATATACTAAGAGGTGCTTCTCTATAAGAATCCTTTAATAGTTATTTTATTAATATACTTCTTAACTACTATAGTTTCTAGTTATATAAGACTATATATATATAGTTATAGAGTTTTATTATTAATAAAGTTAATAGTATAGTTAACTCTAGGTTAATAAGGAGATAACTTATTAGCCTTTTTTAGGTTAAAATATTAGAACTTATTTTATAACCATGTAGGTAATAACTACTTTATCTTATCTACTATTTAGGGCTTATTAGATAACTTTTTTATAAACTTATTATAGTCTATCTAACTATATATAGTAAGTTCTATAGTAGCGTAAAATATCTATATATTGTAATTGCCTATTATTAGGTTAGGTAGTTAACCTAGCTAGGCCTAGTTATAAGATTTTAGCTAAGTAATAAAGCCTAGATTATAGACTACTATTAAATAAGCTATCTAGCTAGTAATTAGACTAATATCCTTATAAGTTATTATAGGTTATAATAAACTAGTAGGTAGCTTATTATAGTATATAGTCTTAGGTAGCGTATCTTTAAGATAATAAACTAGGTAATAATATATATTAAATATTATAAATTAGTTATTTAACCCTAGTTGCAGGTTATAAGCAAATATCTAATCTTTACTAAGAATAATATTAAAAGTGCTAATATTAGTAATAAAGCATCTTATATTACTAGTGTAGATACTATATTATATTATAAGGTCTATAGCTTAACTAATCTTATCTATAACTTTACTATTTATAAGGTATAGAATAATTAAGTTATTAATATAGTATAGTATTAGCTAGTGTTATTTTACATATAAAAGACTAATAAAACTTACACTAGCTCTAGTATTAGTAAGCTATTATACCTTTGCCTATTTTTAAGGTATAGTTAGTTTAACTAAGTAAGTAAACTAAAGTTATTATTTAGTTTTATCTAGTTTGTCTATATTAATTACAGAGATCTATTATATTTACTATAGATTAAGACTTAGTTCTGCGTTTAATTTAATCTTATTAATTTTTTACTATACTACTATAAGGTTTCTTTATATACACTATTATTATTGCTTTATTACCCAATTTTGCTCTAGAACTATTAAAAATATAACTTATTCTTATTTCTATAGTCCTAACCTTAACGCACGTCTAGGTTGTTATTAGCTAGGTTATTAGGTTTAGATAACTTAGTATAGAAGCTGTTATATCTATATATTCTATATAGTTAGTTAGGGTTTATTTAAATAGTGTAGACGTACTATACATCTTTATAATTAATAGGGCCTAAGAGAATAATATAAAAATACTTAATATTCATTACTAGGATAATAGTATTATTATAATAGGTAGTAATTATATCTATTGCTTAATATTCTACTACGCTGCATTTAAAATAGGTATTAGCTTTAGCTACTAGGTCTGATTTGTATAATATGCACCTATAGTTATTACGTCTAGTAGACTTTATATAGAGAATAATTAATATAGTATATTTAGTAGTATTAAATCTAGTTATAGTTATATTTATTATATAAGCTTTTAAGTAGTTATAAGCTATTATAGAAGCTTTTAAATAACTTATTATAAATTTATAATTAAGGGATTTAATATATAATATATATTTTATATTAGTAGTAAAAGACTTATTAAGAATAAATAACGTGTTAGTAGTATATATAATATAAGTATATATAAGCTAGTAGGCGTAATTTATTAGTAAGTAGTTAGGCATACTAAGATAGTTAATAACTACTATAAATTACGCGTGCTAATCTATAAAAGTCTCTTTTAGGCTAGTAAATAGGTTAGGAATACCTAGCTTAGGTATAGGATTAGGTTAGGGTTATATAGACCCTAGTTATAGGCTAGATTAGGTTATATAGACTCTAGGTATAGGTTAAGTTAAATTGTATAAACTCTTAAGTATAGGTTAAGTTATAGTACTTATTAGGGTTACGTAATTTATATTATATAAAATTAATAGTAATAAGATTAGTAACTTTAGTTACTCTTTAAACGTGTATAAGAAAAAATATCTAAGTAAATATAAAATTAACGTTTTTTTGCTATTAATATATATATATATATATATTATATTTTAATATTGCTAATATTATAGTAGTGCTAGGACCTTAACTACTTTTATAATAGCTACCCCTAGTAAAAAGGAGTTAGTACCTTACTATCTAAAACCTTATAATCTTATATAGTTTTAATAGTCTTCTTACTAGCTAGCAGCTTATATAAATTATTCTCTTTATTTAATAGCACTGTGTCCCCTAAATTGCCTTTCGCTATCTTAGAATTTAATATCTTTATAAATTACTTATTAGCTATTATAAATTTAATTATTATAACTTTTTAAATTATTAAAGTAGCAAGATTATATCTTTAATTCTTAATTATATCCCTATTAGTATTAAAGACGCGCTTAATACTAACCTATAAAATTTATGCTACTAGAATATTCTTTATAACCTATATAAGTTAAGAGTAAAATATTTAATAAGCTTATTACTACGCTAGTATATTAAACCTATTACTCTTTTTAACTATAGAAGTACTTAGGTATGTTTCTCTTTCTATTTAAGTTAGGCCTGAGTTATAATTAATATCTAGCGTAGCTAAACTTTAGCTAAAGGTAAAGAGGCTACTAGACTATAAACTAGATAGTAAGTGAGGCTTTTAAAACTATTTACTACCTTATAGTTATCTTAGATTAGTATTTAAGACTAAAGTAGGGTTCCTAGCTATTAGGCTATTATAGCAATTAAGGTACCCTAGAAACTATTAGTAGTATATATACTTATTCTAGACCTCTTATATCTTATTCTATACAACTATTAGTATATAACTATAATAAATAGCTATAATTATAATATCTTATACGCTATAAGCTTTTATAACGAATTTAATATTATTATATAGTTAAATAAAAAACTCTTCTTCTTACCTATTTTTAAGTAATACTTACGCAACTTCTCTTATCCTATCTTAGCTATAGCTTATGTAGCTTCTAGCTATTTAATATTATTTAATTCTTTAATAAGCTTATTATTTATTTTATTTAGAAAATTAAAGAGCTAGTTATATATAAGCTAGATATACAGAACCTAGGGTTTCTAGTTCTTACTTAAGAGGTTTGTAGTCTCCTTAAACTTTTAAAGTATAAAAATAATTAACTTAAGATATAACTATTCTAGGGCTAATAGTTAAAGTTCTTTAAGGTCTTTAAAGTCTACCTTTATAGTGTTACTATAAGTAAAAGCGTTTAATCTTCTAGTTATTTTTATTGCAATTTTTTTTATTAGCTATATATTAATATTTGCCTAAAGCTTTAGTGTACGCTTATATATATTATATATAGAGTTCTATTTTATTTAGATATTTTAGATTATAAATAATTGCTTCCTTAGTAGTGTGCTGCTCTATATTATAAGAAATTGCTTAAATTGCTATAGCATCTGGTTAATTATAATATAAATAGCATAGAGCTGTATGCTAGTTAGTTTATAATAACTTCTTATAATAATAGCTAATATATTTTATAAAGGGAATTTAGAATAAATATCTACACTTAGACTTTATTTATATATTGCTACTATAACGTATTTTTAAAGTTAAGATTAATAGGCACTAATAACTTAAGGTAATAAATAATATCTTAAACTATAAAGTTAATAAAAGAAGTAAAATATAGGATTGTATTTTTTTTAGTTCTAGGTAATATTCTCCTCTAATAGTTTATACTAAACGCTTTAAGCTAGATTACTATTATTAGTAGTATTATAATATATAATAGCTAGGAGTTTCTATATAGTTTCTATATATTCTTAAGAACTTATAGTGCCTTTAATACTATTAATACTTTAGTGTAGCTGCTATATATTAGAATAAAGTTAAGTAGCTTCACTTTAAGCTACTAAGCATTATTAATATAGTAATTATTAATAGCCAAAAAGCTAAGGTAATTAGCTATAGACTACGCGTTAAGTAGGCTGGCAAATAGGTATAGGTTAGGTTAGAGTTAGGTTCCTTACGTAAGACTCTAACCCTAACCTAACCTCTACCTATAGATTTTGCGCTAGTAATAGGTATAGATTAGATTATGGTTGTATAGACTATAGTTTAGGTTAGAGTTATATAGACTAGATTATATTAGGTCTAACTAATTATATTTTTTATTAGCTATAGGCAATTTTTATAGTAAATTACTTAAAAAAATACTCTTATTATTATAGTAGTAATAATTATATTTACTTATTATACTAAAACTAGAGGTTTAGTATTAAATATATATATTAAACCTTTAACTACTATTAATAATACTACTATAAAAAAAGTCGTTAATAAAATTATTATTATTTTGTGTATATTTTATTACTACTACTATATACTAGGTACTAGGTTTTAGTACCTTCTATTTTACTCCTCTCTATATATAGTGCGGACTCGACCTTAGTTAGAATCTCTACACGAGAAAGATATTTAATATATATTAAACCTAACTAAGTGCCTAACTATTTACCTATTTATATACTTTTTATAGTATCTATCTACTAGCTATATATTCCTAGTTTATATAATAACCTATTTTATATAAATACTATTAATATTAGTATTTAAAGGTATTAGTATTAATTTTTTAGTAGGAGTAGAGTGTTATAAAGAAATACCTTTAAATATTCTAATTAGAAAAGACTCTACTATCTCTTAGAGAGTAGCTATTGTAATAGACTAGAAGCGTATTTTTTTCGTATTTTAATCTTATACTATTTCCCTAATAAGGTAGTAAAACAGAATTTTTCTAATGAGGTACTTAATCCTCTTTTAGTACTTTTTTATTTCTTTAAGTGTAATAGCTTTATATTATTAAAATATATATATAATAAATAGGTATAATAATAATATACTACCTGCCTTATAGCAGCGCTTTCTCTTTAGTAGTCTAGATAATATTTTATAATTATAAGACGCCTTTTATATAGCCTTAGTAGCTAGTAGCTATATTAGCGCAATTAGGTAGTTTAGAGCACGCTATTATTTTAGAAATTAAGGTTATATAGTAGCTAGGAGGATAGTAAAGTAGAGTAGCTAAGTAGGCAGCAAAGTAAGTAAAGAAAATACGCTAGTGTTATTAGCGCCTCGCTTATATATATAGGTCCCTATAGCTGCTTTTTATAATAATAATAATATTTTTTTATCTCTATAATATTAACTATAGTTATTATATTCTATTATTATACTCTATACTATAGTATTTATTAAAAAAGAGTCTTCTAATATTCTAAAGAGCTTCCTAAGTAGCAGCCTATAGATCCTAGTAAATTTTAAGCGCGATAAGTAAGAGGATCTTACTAAGGTACCTAGTAATTATAGCCTTTTATTATATTATATACTAATATAGATAAAGCTTTATATTTAGAGATAAAAAAGTTAGCACTATTTTTTTATATTATAGATAAGATAGCTTTTAAAAAGGACAACCTACTAACTATAAAATACTATTTAAAGGTACACTTAGCAATGGCACCTATATTATTATATAGAGATTTTATAATATACTCTATAATAAAGAATAAAAGGTATTAGATACTACTAGATTAGCTAATTAAGCTGTATAATATTAGCTTAATAAGAGACTTTATAGTAATAAAGACTACTAACTTTTTTCTTAAGCGTAAAAGCATTAATAGCTTGTATAGAAAAAAAAAGCTTATATAGTTCTACTTTAATAATTAAAAAAGTAGTATATTATTATATCCTAATATTATATATTTGTTAATTAATAAGAAGTAGGCAACTAATTAGAGGTAAAACTAATAGCTAGATATAAGAAGTAAGATAAGATTAAGAATAAAGTTAATCTAAAGGCTTACTAAGTAGTTCTAGCTAAGCGTACAATTATTACTAGTAAGAGGAAAGGCCCTTTTATATATCCTACACTATAAAGTTATATAGGTAAATAAATTTTTAGTTATAGTAATATATATAAGAAGCTCTTATATAATATATATAAGGCAGGGCTAAAAAAGCTAAAGACTAATAGCTTTAAGAGTAAGGCTAATAAGAAAACATAAAAGGACTTCTGCAATAGCGTAGGCAATATAGGTCTAACTACTAAAGAGTTAGTAATAGTTACTAAAAAGAAATAGTTATAAGTTTATTATACTTATTTATTATATACTTTTACTAATAATTATTAGTTACTATAAGTCTAGTCCTCTTACTAACCTTATTAACTATAGTAAGGATAGTATACTTAATAGTAATAAGGCGTATATTAAGAAGAATAATAATAATAAGTATAAAAAGGAAATTAAGGATAATGGGGAGGAGCTTAAGACTTGTTTCTAGGGGCTGCTAAATAGGTATAACTCTAATATTATAGATAAGAATATAGACTTTAAGGGTTTCTTAGACTTAAGGGGCTTAGGTACTAAAAGGGGTTTAGATAATAGAGAGGGCTTAGGTGCTAAAGGGAGCTTAGGTGCTAAAGGGTTTTTAAATAATAAGGGAGTTTTAATAATAAGGGGGGCGTAGATACTAAGGAGGTTTTAGATAATAATTAGCGTATAGAATAAGATAAGCTAAAGTTATAGTTTTACTATAACTAATTATTATAGCTAATAATTATATACTAGTTACTAAGAATACTATCTATAGTATTATAGAAATAAGCTAATTACTACCTAAAACTAACTTTGCAATAAAGGGCTATATACTAGTCTAGATTTAAAACTAACTTATTATTAGCACGCTATACGCTGTACGCTAGTTTTAGCTAATCTTAATATTAGTTAAATACTACTATATTTAATATTATAGAGTTTAGCTTATCCTATTCTTTTCTTAAACTATTATTCTTTTAAATAACTATTTACCTAGTTATTATATTTTTTTTATTACACTAATATCCTTAAGTACTATATTAAGTACTATACCTACTCTAGAAATTAATTTACAGCCCTATATTAATAAACTAGTTGTCCTACTACTAGATACTCTTCTTAAATATAGAATTCTAGCCCTATAGACTAATAGGCTAGGAAGTAGAATAATTTATCTTATTTAATATTCCCCTTTAGACTTTTAAGAGTTAGAGATAAGGAAAAAGGTATTTGCTATATAGGACGCGTAGTAGTTTAATACTTAATAGGCTAAAAATAAACAAACTTATAACCTATATTAAAACTCTCCCCTTTATATAAGTATTATATAAACTATATTTTAGAAGGGCGTAAAGTACCCCTTTAGTTATCTATATATATTCTATCTTAACTATAGCTATATATTATAACACTTAAGTGTTAACTCTACTAGTATCTAGCTAATTAGTACTAAGCACCTTCTTAACTATATACGGTCCTAAGTATATATATAGTAAAGTAAATCTATTTATAAAATAAGTTTTACTTTTTAGTATAAAAAAAGCAAATGGCTATTTTGTATTTTAGATACTTTCTATAGGCGTTTAAAACTACACTTATATAGGTAGTAATTAAAAATAACTAGTTCTTTTAAATATTAAAGTAACTATTCTTTTAATGCTTTCTCTATTTTCTTAGGCCTAACGCTGTACTAACTAGCTAATATAGGTTCTACTAGATATTTTTAAATAAATTTAACGCTACTAAGGCAGTTACCCTTAGCAACATTAGCCAAATAACTAAACTCTCTATTTTACTTAACATATAGTCTGTAGCTAATTACCTTAGCTTTCTAGCTCTTAATAGTTACTATATTAATAATTCTTAGTAGCTTGAAGAGAAGCTACTTAACTTTATACTAATATATAGTAGCTATATTAGAGTATTAATAGTATTAGAGGTACTATAAGTTCTTAAGAATATAGAAACTGCGTAGAAGCTCCTAGCTATTATATATAATAATACTAGTAATAATAGCACTCTAGCTTAGAGCGTCTAGCACAAACTATTAGAGGAGAATATTACCTAGAACTAAAAAGAGAACACAATCCTGTATCTTACTTATATTATTAACCTTATAGTTTAAGATATTATCTATTATGTTAAGTTATTAGCGCCTATTAATCTTAACTCTAAAGAGATATTACAGTGGTAATATATAAATAAAATCTACATATAAATATTTATCCTAAATTTCTTTTGCAAAGTATATTAGCTATTATTATAGACAGTTATTATAAACTAACTAGCACGCAGCGTTGTGCTATTTATATTATAATTAACTAATTACTATAGTAATTTAAGTAATATCTTATAACGCAAAGCCATATACTAATAAAAAAGTAATTATTTATAATCTAAAATATTTAAATAAAATAGAACTCTATATATAATATATACAAGCGCGTACTAAAGCTTTAGGCAAATATTAATATATAGCTAAAGAAGAAGATTATAATCAAGATAACTAAAAGATTAAACGCTTCTACTTGTAGTAATACTATAAAGGCAGACTTTAAAGACCTTAAGAAACTTTAACTATTTGCCCTAGAATAGTTATATCTTAAGTAAATTATGTCTATATTTTAAAAGTTTAAGGAGGCTATAAACTTTCTAAATAAAAACTAAAAACCCTAGATTCTATATATCTAGCTTATATATAACTAGCTTTTTAATTTTCTAAAGAAGATAAATAATAAGCTTATTAAAGAGTTAAATAATATTAGATAGCTAGAAGCTATATAAGGTATAGCCAATATAGGGTAAGAGAAGTTGCGTAAGTATTACTTAAGGATAGGTAGAAAAAAGGGGTTTTTATTTAATTATATAATAATATTAGATTCTTTACAAAAGCTTATAGTGTATAAGGTATTATAATTATAGCTATTTATTATATTTATATACTAATAGTTATATAGAATAAGATGTAGAAGACTTAGAATTAGTATATATATTACTAATAGTTCCTAAAGTACCTTAATTACTACAATGGCCTAATAGCTAAGAACCCTACTTTAGTCTTAAATACTCCTCTAAAATAGTTACAAAGTAGTAAATAGTTTTAAAAGCCTTTTTTACTACCTATTTTATAGTCTAATAGCCTCTCTACCTCTAGCTAAAGTTTAGCTACACTAGATATTAATTACAACTTAGGCCTAACTTAAATAGAAGGAGAAATATACCTAAGTACTTCTATAGTTAAAAAGAGTAATAGGTTTAATATACTAGCATAGTAGAAAGCTTATTAAATATCTTATATTTAACTAATATAGGTTATAAAGAATATTCTAGTAGTATAGATTTTATAAGTTAGTATTAAGCGCGTCTTTAATACTAATAGAGATATAATTAGGGATTAAAGGTATAATTTTGCTACTTAAATAATTTAAAAGGTTTTAATAGTTAAGTTTATAATAGCTAATAAGCAATTTATAAAGTTATTTAAATTCTAATATAGAAAAGGGTAATTTAGAAGATATAGTGCTATTAGATAAGGAGAATAATTTATATTAGCTACTGGATATTTTTTTTATAAACAAAGCTATATCCCGTAACTATACTATAGCACAAAAGAAAATCTATCTATAATCTATTTTTCTATATACTAGCTTTATAAAATAGATACTATATAAATACACATAACTAGATTAATATCGTGCTTATTATGCGGCACCCTATAAGGCTGTTGCGTATATAGGCAGAGTTAACATAACTATAGTTTAGAACTATTATTAAGTAGTAACCTATCTCGCCTACATAGGTAGCAACAAGGTTAGAGTGCTTATTACCTATATAAAGAGAGCCTAATTCCGCTACTATCTTATGCACTACTATAACTAATAACTATAGCTAAATTAAATAAGATAAAGATATAACCGTGCTATAATATAAAGTTTAACCTTAAGTATACCTAATCTACTATAGACTCCTTTTTATATTCCTAAAATTTAATTAACAAGCTTGTAATTATTGCCAAAAAGAAGCTAAAGCTTAAGAGAGCTAATAGTAATAAGCTTCTAGTTAAGTTTCTTATACTAAATTATTACGTAATATATATATATATAGTGTATACTAGTATTTATTAGCTTAGGTTATATACGTATTAATAATACGCGCAGGGACTACTTAATATACTAAAATAAACCTAGAATATATTATATAGTAGAGGAGGAACCTAATAAGGCTACTTAATACTATAGACAATAATAAGTTCCTTTAGAAGCTAAGAGAGTATAATAGGGAAGGTACTAAGTAGTTAAATAATGTTTAAAAGCTATTAAACTAGCTATATATAGTAATTGCCTATAACTACGTTATTTCTAAAATAAAAAAATTTAATTATATAATCCAACTCTAAAGTACCTATAAGTCTTAGTTAAGACTAAAGCTACTAGCTAATAAAAAGACTATTAAAACTATATAAGGTTTTAAGGTTTTAGATAGTAAGCTGCAAATTTTGTTCTACTAGGGGTAGCTACTATAAAAGCAGTTAAGGCCTTTTCGCTACTATAATATTAGTAATAATAAAATATAATAAATATATATATTAATAGTAAAAAGGTATTAATTTTATATATACTTAGATCTCTTTTCTTATACACTTTTTGAGAATAACTAAAGTTACTAATCTTATTATTATTAATTTTATATAATATAAACTACGTAACTCTAATAAGTACTCTAATTTAACCTATACCTAAGAGTCTATATAACCTAACCTAACCTATATCTAAGGTCTATATAACCTAATCTAACCTATACCTAGGGTCTATGCAACCCTAACCTAACCTAAACCTAGGGTCTATACGACCCCAACCTAACCCTATACCTTAGCTAGGTACCCTAAACCTATTTACTAGCCTAGCGTGAAGTAAGATAGAGAGTTTAGTTACCCTACTAATATTACTAAGGGTAGCTATCTTAGTAGTATTAAATTTAGTTAGGAATATCTAGTAAAACTTATATTAGCTAGTTATTATAGTATTAGGCCTAAAGAAATAGAGAAAGTGTTAAAAGGATAGTTATTCTACTATTTAGAACAACTAGTTATTATTAGTTACTATCTATATAAGTTTAGTTTTAAATATTTATAGAGAATATTTAGAATATAAAATAGCTATTTTTTTATATTAAGAAGTAAAAGTCATTTGATAAATAGGCTTATTCTACTATATATATACTTAGGACCTTATATATATACTTAGGACCTTATATAATTAAGAAGGTGCTTAGTACTAATTAGGTAGGTACTAGTAGAGTTAACACTTAGGTGTTATAGTGTATAGCCATAGTTAAAATAGAATATATATAGATAAGTAAAGGCGTACTTTGCGCTCTTCTAAAATATATTTAGATAATACTTATATAAAAGGGAAAGTTCTAATATAGGTTATAAGTTTATTTATTTTTAGCCTATTAATTATTTGACTACTATGCGTTCTATATAGTAAATGCTTTTTTCTTTATTTTTAACTTTTAAAAGTCTGAAAGAGGATATTAAATAAGATAAATTAGTTTACTTTTTAATCTATTAGCCTTTAGGACTACAATTTTATATTTAAAGAGAGTATTTAGTAGTATAATAACTAGTTTATTAATATAGAGCTATGTATTAATTTCTAGAGTAAGTGTAACACTTTATATAGTATTTAAGGATATTAGTGTAATAAAAAAACGTAATAACTACTTAAATTATAGTTTAAGAAAATAATAGTTTAAGAAGAGAATAAAATAAACTAAATTTTATAATATTAAATATAGTAGTACTTCACTAATATTAAGATTAACTAGAAGTAGCGTATAGCGTATAGTGTACTAATAATAAGTTAGTTTTAATCTAGACTAGTATATAGCCCTTTATTGCGAAGTTAGTTTTTGGTAATAATTAGCTTATTTTTATAATATTATAGGCGGCATTATTAGTAACTACTCTACAATTATTAGCTATAATAATTAGC
The DNA here is from genome assembly GCA_031010545.1 of Laburnicola sp. JP_R_19. NCBI lineage: Eukaryota > Fungi > Ascomycota > Dothideomycetes > Pleosporales > Didymosphaeriaceae > Laburnicola > Laburnicola sp. JP_R_19. The sequence goes on from VOIT01000063.1 coordinate 34,720, forward strand.
TGTAGTAAAACTATAGTTTTAGCTTATCTTATTCTATGCGCTAATTATTATCTAAAACCTTTTTAGTACCTAAGCTCTCTTTAGTACCTAAGCCTTTAAATTTTAAGAAACTCTTAAAGTCTATATTCTTATTTATAATAATAAAGTTATATCTATCTAGTAGCACTTAGAAATAAGCCTTAAGCTCCTTTTTACTATCCTTAATTTCTTTTTTATTCTTATTATTATTATTCCCTGTAATATATGCCTTATTACTATTAAGTATAATATTCTTACTATAGTTAATAGGGCTAGTAGGAGGACTAAGCTTATAGTAACTAATAATTATTAGTAAAAATATATAATAAATAAGTGTAATAAACTTATAACTATTCTTTATTAGTAACTATGAATAACTTCTTAGTAGTTAGATCTATATTGCCTACGCTATTATAGAAGTCCTTTTGCTTTTTCTTATTAGCTTCACTTTTAAAGCCATTAGATTTAAGCTTTTTTAGGCCTGTCTTATATATATTGCATAAGAGCTTATTATATATAATACTATAACTAAAAATTTATTTACTTATATAACTCTATAGTGTAAGATATATAAAATGGCCTTTCCTCTTACTAGTAATAATCTTACGCTTAGCTAGGGCTGCTTAGTAGGCCTTTAGATTAACTTTATTTTTAATTTTTCTTTTTACTTTTTATATATAGCTATTAGTTTCGCCTCTAACTAGTTTTCTACTCTTTATTAATTAATTAATATATAATAATATAATATAATAATATACTACTCTTTTAATTATTAATATAGAATTACATAATTTTTTTTAAATATATGCTATTAATATACTCACGCTTTAAAAAGAAGTTAGTAGGTTTTATTATTATAAAGCCTCTTTTTAAGCTAATATTATATAGCTTAATTAGCTAATTTAGTAGTATCTAATACTTTTTTTTCTTTATAATAGAGTGTATTGCAAAACCTTTATATTATAGTATAGGCGCTATTACTAAGTGCACCTTTAAATAGCACTTTCTAGTTAGTAGGTTGTCCTTTTTAAGAGCTACCTTATCTATAATATAAAAAAATTATACTAACCTCTTTATTTCTTATATATAAAGCCCTATTTATGTTAGTATATAATATAATAAAAGGCTATAATTGCTAGGTGCCTTAGTAAGATTCTTCTACTTAGTATGCTTAAAATTTGCTAAAATCCATAGGCTACTACTTAGAAAGCCCTTTAAGATATTAGAAGACTTTTCCTTAATAAATACTATAGCATAGAGTGTAATAATAGTATATAATAACTATAGTTAATATTATAGAGATATTAAAAATATTATTATTATTATTATAAAAAGTAGTTATAGGGGCCTATACGTATAAATAAGGCGCTAATAATACTACTATGTTTTCCCTACTTACCTTATTATCTACTTAGCTACTTTATTTTACTATCCTCTTTGCTACTATTTAACCTTAATGTGTAAAATATTAGCGCGCTCTAGACTATTTAATTATACTAATATAGCTACTAGTAAAAGCTAAATATAAAAAAAGCTACTAGCTACTAAACGTCTGTAAAAAGCGGTTTATAATTATAAAATATTACTTAGGCTATTAAGAAGAAAGCGCTATTATAGTGCAGGTAGTATATTATTATTATAGCTATTTATTATATATATATTCTAATAATATATAGCTATTATACTTAGAGAAATTAAAAAGTACTAAAAGAGCGTTAAGCCCCTTCTTAGGAAAATTCTATTCTACTACCTTATTAGGGAAATAGCATAGGATTAATATAAAAAAGAAATATACTTTTAGTTTATTACACTAGCTACTCTTTAGAAGGTAGTAAAGTTTTTTTAATTAGAATATTTAAAAATATTTCTTTATAACACTCTACTTCTATTAAAAAAAATAAATGCTAATACCTCTAAATACTAATATTAATATTATTTACGTAAAATAGGTTTCTATATAGACTAAGAATATATGGCTAGTAAATAGGTACTATAAGAAGTATATAAATAGGTAAACAGTGAGGCACTTAGTTTGGTTTAGAATAGTTAGGCGCTTAGTTAGGTTTAATATATTTATTTAATACTAAAGCTATACTTTTACTATAATAAGTAAATATAATAATTACTACTATAATAATAAGAATATTTTTAATAGTAATTTACTATAAAAATTGCCTATAGCTAATAAAAAATATAATTAGTTAGACCTAATATAACCTAGTCTATATAACTCTAACCTAACTTATGTCTATTACTAGCCTAAAATCTATAGGTAGAGATTAGGTTGGGATTAGGGTCTTACGTAAGGAACCTAATCCTAACCTAACCTATACTTATTTGCTAGCCTAGTCTCTTTAGAGCTCTAGACTAAGGTATTGCCTATAATTCTTTTCTAGGTATCTAATAGTTTGTTCTTTAATAAATAGATCTTATTAAGATAGTTAACTATATTAGCTATAGTTATAGTAGTTTTAAAATATAGATATATAAGAGTTTAGGGATACTTTTGTTGTTAGTTTTGCAAATATATAATATAAAGCTATGTAATAGGTAAAGTCTATAGTTTATTTATTATTGTAATACGCTAGTATTTATAGTTATTCTTATCCTTATTCTTACTAAAGAAGAGATCTACCTTAGATATTTAGATACGTAAGTATTAGAGATTTGCTATAAGCTTTAGTAATAGCATTACTTTATAAGGGGATAGTAAATAAGTCTATTATTATATATAACTTATATAACTAGTAGCACGCCTATTATAATATAAATTTATAGTAAAAAATAAATGTATATAATTAAGTAATAGATTATTTACTAAAGTGTAGTAAACTTTAATATTAGGAAGTTGCTTAATAAAAGAAATAAGCTAATTAGGATTTCTAAACTATTTTATATTATAAGGTTAACTCTACTATATAATATATATAGGTAGTTATTCCCTAAGCTTAGTAATATAGGTATAGGCTATATTTAGTTCTTATTAAATTATATACTTAGCTTTTACTAGTTATGAAACATAGTTCTCTAAGTTTTAATAGTTAATATATAAGACGTAATTATCTAGTAGTTAACTCTAAAGCTCTCTAAGTTATTATTATAGAGCTATATAATAGGCGGTAGAAATCTTAAATCTTCTAAGAGCAATAAAGTCCTTTTTTAATAACTTATAATATGCCCATAGCTAAATATTATCTTATTTCGCTACCTTAAGTAAGTCCTTATATAAGAATATATAATCCTCTAATATTATAAATTATTCTAACTTTGTTATAAACTATTATTCTAATACCTTATAACTAGTCTTAAGTTATTTAAACCCTTAAACCTTAGTCTAATTATCCTCTAATTTGGTAGTAATTTATTATATAGTTATTAATAGTAATATAATAATATTCTACTAAAACTTAGGGTTTTAGTTAATAGCGTTAACAAACTATGTATATTCTTAAATCTTAACTTTATTTAGCTTTAAACTATTCTCTACACTAGTTATACTAACTTAGAGTTAGTAATATTAGTAAAGTATATATACTTAGAGTAATTAGTAGGCAGAAAACTAGTGCAATTTTATTAGTTATATATTATAGTTAGTTAATTATATATATTAATAAAAGGGGTACTTTTATTGAAACGTTAGACGATATTATTATTATTATTATTATTACTATTATTATTATTACTATTATTATTATTATTATTATTATTATTATTATTATTATTATTATTATCTGCAAAAGCTTTATTATAATCTTTAGGTTAGAGAAGTCTCTTTTTAAAGGTAACTTTACGTTTATTACGTTGTCGCTCTATCTTTGGCAAGTTATTATTTAACTTATTCTAATTTATAGGCAGGGTACCCTAAGTAGTACTTTACTAAGTTAGAACCTCTAGCTAAAACATAGTAGTAAAGTCGTAGGGCTTTTTATAAAAGCTAGTATTATTATTATTCTTATAGCTTAGTCTTACTATCTTATATATTATATATAATAGGTTTATCTCTTAGTAAGTATATAATTTAGATTAAAGGTTAAGGTCGTAAAGTTAAGAATATTAAGAGTATAGTAGGTGCTATAGTTAGTTACTACAGTTACTTTTATATAAAGCGTTATAGCTATAGCCTATATATAACTAAAATTTTTTTTTACGACTAAGAAGGTTTCTAATAAAAATATTACAATAATAGTAGTTATTTCTCCTACTATTATTAATATAGAAAAGCGTTATAAGTGAGCTTAGTAGGCTTAGCGCACCTACTCTAACTAAAAAAAATCTATATATAAAATATAAGAAGGCCATATTGCTGTACTAGTTTAGAGTAGAGGGGAGGAAGATAAAAAGGTACGTATTATAACTATTATCTCTCTTCTCTACTATTATTCCTAAAGATATTACTAGAAGTAATAGCTAATACCTATTATATTAGTAGGTTCGTACTATTTATAAAATATATGCTGGGTAGAAGCTTATACACTATAGGTATACTAACTTTAATACTCTATTTCTATATTAAACTTAACCTTAAGGAGACTTTTACTACTATTATATTTCCTACTATCTACCTAAACCCTAATACTAAAGACGCTATTAACGCCGCCTAAAAGTATACTCTAATCTGTCTACTTAAAGTTACTATACCTACACTAGAGTACTACTCTATCTAAAAGATTATTAATAGGTTAAAGTAAAAGAAAGTATACCTTAGCCTATACAAGGCGGTTCTAGTATACTAGTTAGGCTAGTAATAGATTAGTAACTATAGGCGTAATAATAATAGATATATAAAGTTATTACTATAGTTTTTTACCTTACTATGGATTAGAATAGTAGTAATAAAGAGTAAGATTAAGGAGTAAGAAAAGATATTTATTAATAAGTTACTAGAGGAGAAGAGTGTTATATATATGCGTTATATTCTTATAATTATAGTATTAGGTAGTATGAACAACGTATAAGTACGCTAGGGTAGTAGCACGCTTATAGCGTAATTACTAATAATGGTAATAATAGAGTAAAAAGTTAGTTTGCTATACACGCTTTAAGTAAATTAATAGTATTAGAGCACTTATAGACTTTAGAGTAAGTATATAGTTTATATATAAACTATTGTTGAATTGGCGGAGAAGACTAGTAGTAGACTATATTTTTAGGCGCTGGGCTAGAGCGGCCTTTTCGTCCTAAACTACACAGGCTTAAATTAAAAAAATATATTAAAAAAGATAATTAACACTAAATAAATAATGCGATTCTATATCACTATAAAAGTCTAGATATATATAAAAACCTAAGATATTTTATAGTAATATTAGACTTCCTAGACTTGTCCTAAAGTAGGTAAAACTTATTAGAATTACTATAAGATCTTAAGACTTTTAACTATAAAAAGCAAGTGCACCTAAAGACTAAGTTTACTACTATACTATACTAAAGTAATTTGCTAAGGGCGTAGGTCTTACTAACTTAGCTTATAATTATATCTTAGACTATAAGTTATCTAGATTATTATTATTTACTATTATTATAGAGGTTATATATATTTATCTACTATTATTATAAAGATTCTATTTATTATAACTATTTACTATTATTATAGAGGTTCTATTATAACTATCTACTATTATTATAGAGGTTCTATATATAATAACTATCTACTATTATTGTAATAGTTTTGTGTATTATAAGTAATAGAGAAGATATTATAGTTAGAGATATTGCTAATATTAAAACTAGGTAATACTATTATCTTATTTCTTATTAGTAAGATAAATAGAAATACTATAATTTATAGTAATTTATAATAGGTTTAATAAATAGTTATAAATAGTCTATTTAAGTAGACTAAGCTTATAGTTATTATAATAACTAGATTTGCTTATTAATAAGCTACTCTTATAACTACCTTAGTAGTTATTATATATAAAGCTTAGTAAGCTTATAGGTTATTATATAGAGCTATATTACTTATAAATAAGTTATTTTCTTAGGAACTATAGTAGTACTAGAAGACTAATATCTTATAAGACATAACCTATATACTACTATAAATAAGGTAGTAGCTATTCTTTATTTTCTACTACACTTATTATTAATAGATATCCTATACGTAAGTATTATAGTTACTATTAGTTATATAATATTTTAGGGGAGATATCTATACTTTTAATATATAAAGTATTTAAGAATATAAGGAGTCTACCTACTATATTAATTAATAGGCGTTATTATTAATAACGACTTAGAGATAGACTATAGATAGTTAATCTATAGCTTAATAATTACTACTATAGTGTAAGAGCACTATAGAGGTTATTATAACGTATATAAGATAACTAGTAGTTAGAATCTAAATATAAAATAGTAGTAATACCTATATAAGGTAGGTATATAGGGAGGCTATATATATAGCCTTGCTTAGAATCTCGCTTACTAATTATACTAGTTCTAAAAGCGTAATATAATATAAGTAAGGAGTCCGCACCTTTAATTAGTGACAGCTAGCTAGTTAATATTAGAGTCTTTTATCTTTTTCTAAAGCATTAACTTAAGACTTCTAATTAACTTAAGTTATAATTTATTCTTCTAGGTCTTTACGTCTAGTTTACCTTTCTTAGCTAGACTCTTAAAAGCCTATAGAAATATTTAAGTATTTATTTTATTAAAAAGGAAAAGCTTATAAAACTTCTTATATACCTATTACAAAGTAAAGAGGTTATAGTAAGTCTTTTTTAGAAATTTAAAAAGTGCTTTAGGCCTATAGTCTTCTCAAAGAGCCTAATTTGTTTAATGCTAATTTTATGCTACCTTTTAAGGCGAGCCTCTAAGGCAGCTAATATTAGCTTTAACTTAGTTATTTTAATTTTTCTTATTATTATTGTCTTAGTAATAGTTTATGTTTATGTAGAGCTTATTATATATATTTTCTAGCTAATCTTTAATACTAGAGCTAAGTTAATCTTTTCTATAGTACTTATTAATATTAGATAGCTTTCTAGAGCGTTTTAGCTTAAATATACTAAAGAAAATAGTAAAAGCGTGTTTACCCTAGGGTATATTTATTAAACACTATTAGCGAGCTTAGTTTATATATATCTAGAGACTAGAAAGTAGTAAAAAGTATTTTTTTTATTATAGAGTAGAACCCCTTTTTATTAACACTATCTTAAAACGCTTTTCTATATTAATAATAGCAGAAAGAATAACTACTATTATTGTAATATTTTTATTAGAAATTCCCTTAGTCGCAAAAAAAACCTATTATAGAGTAGATACAATAAGCTAGAGTAGATATTATAGTATATATTAGGGCGCAACTAAGTAGAATAAGCTTTATTTAGCTACCTAAGGGCGGTATAAACTATATAGTAGATTAGGCTTTTCTAGACTAAGGGATTTTAGGAGAACTTAAATGCGGTATTATAGATTATAATAATCTTTAATAGAGGGGAGAACTTTCTTAAAACTAAATAAGTCTTATTTAATAGCTGTCTACTTAGTAATATTACGCTAGAAGTTAGAATTTTCTAAGACTATATATATTATATAGTAAGGTGTTATTACTTTAAGTATAGTATAAGCTTATTTAAATACATTAGCGCGCTTATATAAAGCCTAAATAAAAACCTTCTATTTAAAGTCTTCTTTAGACTTTGTAATAGCTCTAGTTACTAAATCTAGTACTATTTTTAAAAATTGGCTTTAAGAAAAGTAATATTAAGCCTAAAGCTAATAGGTAGCTAGTAACAATTTTATTTCTAAGCTGTACTAAATTAATTAGTTTAGCTTAAATTTTCCTATAAACGTGTTATACTTCCTAGTAGTTTTAAGTTTAACTTTACCTTAGTGCGTAAGCTATTTAAGCTTTGCTATTACAAATTTATTAATTAGCTAGTCTACTTTAAGTATAGTAATATAGTGTTTACACTATAACTTATAAAGAATTCTTTTAAAGTAAAACTTTTTTAGTAGTTTAATAATACTCTTCTTCTTTATAACGCTAGGGACAAAGCAACTAGTTATCTAAAAAGTAGCTATTAGCTACTTTTTACGCTAGATAGATAATAGCTTACTAGTAGAGTTAAATAGGAAAATTGTTATAAAATAAATATTATATAGACTATTATTAGTATGGCAAAGGCAATTATCTATTTTTATATTATTAATCCTAAAGCTATCTTAAAGTATAGAGGACGTAGGAAATATTTTAAAAGTCTTTTAAATTAAAAGGTATTAGTTAGCTATAATATAAGTAGTAGTAAAGTTAAATAAAGTAGAGAATAGTAGAGACAATATAGTAAATAGACCTAAAGTAGCACGTCTTATATAGCGTACAAGCTAGTGTATAGTCTAAACTAAAAAAAATTACGTAAAAAGTAAAGTATAAAATAAAAATATATAAAACTTTAATCTCTATATTATCTTTATAGCCTAGCTCTAATTCCCCTAGCTTTATACCTTATACCCTTACTATAATAGCGCTAAAAGAGAGTTATTAGGCAAGTTAGCTCTATAGAGTATAGTATATTAGTTGTTATTTATTAATAATTTATTAATTATTTATATATTCTTAGAATATTAAGACTTTTTAAAGTAGCCTCTTTTAATAAACCTTAGAGTAGTAAAATATAAACTCTTGCGTTTTATTGTTTATTTAGTGTTAATTATATTTTTAATTATATTTTTTTAATTTAAGTCTGCGTAGGTTAGGATAGAAAGGCCGCTCTAGTCTAGCGCCTAAAAATATAATATACTCCTAGTCTCTACTAATATAATAGTAGTTATTGCGCACTTACTCTATAATTATCTATAAGCGCTCTAATACTATTAATTTACTCGAAGCGTGTATAGTAAACTAAGCTTTATTATTACTATTATTAGTAACTATATTATATTCGCGCGCTATGTATATAGTATACTTATATATTACGCTTATTTAACACTATAATAACTATAAAGATCTAGTATATCTATATAATACTCTCCTCCCCTAGTAACTTATTAATAAACATCTTTTCTTACCCTTTAATCTTACTCTTTATTACTACTATCCTAACTTATAGTAATATAAGAAACTATAGTAGTAACTCTATATATTTATTATAGCGCCTATAGTTACTAATTTATTACTAGTCTAACTAGTATACTAGAACTACCTTATATAAAATAAAGTATACCTTCTACTTTTTATTAATAATTTTTTAAATAGAGTAGTACTCTAGTGAAGACTTAGTAACTTTAAATAAATAGATTATATACTTTTAGGCAGTGTTAATAGTATCTTTAGTATTAGGGTTTATATAGATAGTAGAAAATATAGTAGAAGTTTTCTTAAAGTTAACTTTAATATAGAGATAGAGCGTTAGTATACCTATAGTATATAAGCTTTTATCTAGTATATATTATATAAGTAGTATAAACCTACTAATATAATAGCTATTAGCTATTACTTTTAGCAATATTTTTAAGAATAATAGTACAGAAGGGAGACAATAGTTATAATAAGTACTTTCTTATCTCTTTTTTTTCTTCTCTCTCTCTACTCTAAACTAGTATAGCGATATAGCCTTACTATATTTTGTATATAGATTTTTTTTAGTTAGAGTAGGCGTGCTAAACCTACTAAGCTTACTTATAACACGCTAACCTCTTTTTATTAGTACTACCTTAAAACGCTTTTCTATATTAATAATAGTAGAAGCGATAACTACTATTATTATAATATTTTTATTAGAAACCGCCTTAGTTATAAAAAAATAAACTAAACCATAAACTCTTTACTACTAAAAATTCTTTCTAGTAACTAATAAATTTTCTACTCTTATATAATAAGTAAAGAAAGGACTTAGAAGTAGCCTTTTTTAATACAACTTAGGGTAGTAAAATATAAACTCCCTAGCACTAGAAATCCTTTCTAGTAACTAATAAAGTAAAACTTCTACTAATTTAACTACCTATAGGTAGTGTTTTAAGAAAGAAGTAGATATTATATTACTGTCTATAGCTAAAGAAAATATTAGTCTTAGAATAATATATAGATAGAACGCAGCCTTATAGGGCTAACATATTAAGAATAGCTAAAATTATTAAAAGAGCTAGTTAAATTAATACAATTTTAAAATATTAAATAAGAAAGAAATATAGAGGGCCTTTTTTTATATAAAAGGCAGCGTAGGGTATAAGCCTATACTAACTACTATACTAATACTAACTAAGAAAGACGCCTTTAGAAAGGTAAAAGGCGTAGGTAAAAGAAAATAGAGTGTAAAGAAAAGGTAATAGGGCATACTTGGCAGGGAGGCTAGTACAGACTATTATAATATATAGATTTTTATTTTAATACTTTTTTCATTATTATTAAGCTTATAATTCTTATTTTTCTTAATAATAGTAGTAAGGGTAGCCTTTTGCCTCTAGATATACGCGCAATTAATACTTTAGTATTAATTACTTACTATTCTTATAAAAAATACTTTACTAAAATTTTAAAGTACAGCTCTAGTAGTAAAAGGGGCTAAGTACTAATACTACTATATACCTTTATTCTTTTACTTATAATCTAACTTTGTCTAATATAGTAGTTATTAAAATAAACAAGTTAAGAGATATAGGTTTAAGAGTTGCTTATACTACTATAGTATATTAATAGAGCTATAATAGTTTTATTAATAGGAAGGATTAAGATTGCTATATTTAAGCTTTATTATAGTAGATTATAATAAGAATATAAAGTAAAGGCACTAGCTTTTATCTTACTTCTCTTATTACACCTTTTAATATTTACTACTCTTTAGAGTTCTATAGTTAAATAGTAACTCTAAGATTACTATTCTATAGTTTAATTACTCTATAGCTGTTATATAATTAGCCCTTATAATTATTATATTATACTTTAGCTCCCTACTATAGCTAATTCTAATTACGCCTTTTTTATATATATTTTAGCTATTAAACCTTAGTTATACTTACTATTAAGTCTTATAATCTATAAAAGGTTAGGTTAACTATAAACGGATATGAATAAATGAATGAAAATGTGGATGACCTTCGGGAATAAGGGATGGATAGGCAGTCTACTCTGCGTAGGCTTGATTGATTTTTTTTACCTATTCATCACGGCCAGGACGGGGGATTGTAGCCATTCTTCCCATGTAGACTACCATCAGGTAGTTGTCTTTTCTACTCCGGGTTGAGGAAGAGAAGACGACGTCCGTCTCCCAAGTTCCCAACCGCGGGATTCCATGTATCACCTTCCCTCCATCCGGCATCGGTACTCTTCCCCCTCAAGCGCTCTTAACCTACCTGCTCACCGGTACATACCAACGCTACCCCTTTCCCCTAACGATGAGTTGATAACCCACCGACCTCCCCCCTTCTACCCATGTTTGCGAAACCTACCGCCACGCCCGACCGACTGTCCGTCCGCCATGACCGATTCACTGGCCGACCCACCCCGACCCGCCGACCCCTACCGAAAAAAAAAGCCCGTGTCCTACTATCTTGCCCCTGTCATGGAAGCTAGAAGGTAGTAGAAAAATAAACCTTCGCACTACCCACGGCATCCAGCATAGCGTAACAGTCAGTCAGGTACGATAAGGATGTTGTGCTGTGTGTGTTCCGTTCTGTTCCGTGTTTCGCAACAGGCACGACAGGGACGTGGCGGCCGACGCCCAGCCTTCTCTGACAGGGTGGCTCTGCTTGTTTGCGCAACGGTGGGACAAGGAGCGAGAAAAAGCCACGCGACGCGCACGTCGGCCTCGGTCGGGATACAACATACATGTAGGGGTAGGTACCACGAACGCCCGAGCCCCGTTCGCTACGCGAGATTCGGGAGCCGACTTCATGGCTGCTCTTCACTTCACTCCATTCATTCACAGTGACTCACTCGCTCGCTCACTCTCCCGTCGGAAATATAGTCAAGTCTACCATTCATGCTCATCTCAACACTGTACAGTAGCTATTCTTCCCCTCTGCGACATCCATCCCCCATCCCCGACGCATCCATCCGGCAGCTACAAAGCACGAACCAGACCCTCCCCTCCCTTGTACACCCACGCCAACCCCCCTCCACCACGCAGTAGCCAGAAGCAATCTCGGGTACAAAGAGCGCGGCTTGCAGCCCAACCGCCGGCACTTGCCTCACCGAGCACCAGTCTGTGGCTGATTCACCGGCCAAGCGGGGAGCCTTGCTGCCGCGCAACGTTCGTCAATCTGCCTGTCGATCTGAAAATACCGTCTGGAGCGGCAGCCATGTTTCAGATGTGCAGACGGGCTGCATGGGGGACGCGCCCGTCTTCCCCGGACCAGCTCCTGTAGCCGAACTGCAGTTGAGAAAGTGGAGATCGCACCTGCGCGTAAAAACATGCCATGTGTCGATGTCAAAAGCCTACTCTTCCGTTTGTCCCTCTGCTGTCCTTCCGAAGAAGGTTTGACTGCGAGACTTCTCACGCCTGGCTACCTCGCTCGACTTTCTTTTTTCTCCTCTTGTCTGACTTCGCTTCGTCCCCACAGTGTAGCCCTCGCTTCGCAGGTGATACAGAACGCCATGTGTATTCTGGACACCAAATGCGGGTGTCTCGGACCCAGTCACACGGTATCACACGGCCACGAAAACCTCCAGAAGCACCGTCTCGGGTCCCAGCCCTTCCCTACCGAGGCGTTTTGAGGCTGTCTGCAAGGTCTATCGTTTCGCATTATCCCCGCCTGCAGACTCCAAACCTGCAGACTCCAAACCTGCAAGAGAAAACGGGCGTCGTGCATATCGTGGTGTTCATCTGGACCAAGTCCTCGGCTTTTCCTGCAGTAAGATCTTCATTGGAAGTGCCGCCTTGGGGGTCGTGGAAAGCGTGGAAGCGAGCGACAACAAAGGACAGGGGGTAGGCTAGTATGCAGACATGCGAGTATGCGAGATGCGGTGCATGTTTCTCAACGGTTGTCACTGATTGGGTTGGGTCGCTGATGCAGGGGCGTGGTACAAGCAGAGGGGTGGAGCATGTAACCGGAATCCATGACGATGCAAGTTCGAACGCATTTCTCAATCGCTGCTGACTCGTGCCAAATATAACTGTAGAATAAAGTTTTGATGCACAACCTGAAGTATTGCACCAAGTCAAAAGTTTCCGTCCCTGTGTCACGCCGGGAGAAGGAAAGCAAACACTGCAAGTACGGAGACAATAGACTTTGACGTGGTACTGTAGTGTTTTCTCGCTTCCATAGAAAATCTGCGCTGTATTGAAGCCATCAGTAAGCGCGCAGAAAGTATATTCCCATCTGCGTGCGTGCCCCGAAAAGTCGGTGTCGGCCAATTGTGACACATTCCGTATCTTTGGTACGACAATCCGGGATAAGAGTGGTTGGGCAATATGCAGCAAGACACTGCCACTGCGCTGATGCATTATGTCTGCAAGCTCTCCGTACTGCGTAAACTTTGCTCAACGAAACCTCTGCACATTCGGGCACTATGCTGCGCGACTTGTTGACGAAAGTCATGCCCGACACAGGCTCAGCCGAGATTGGCCTTGTGCACGTATCTCGCAAAGCTGAAGTCGTCCGCGGACGGGTCGGCATGGTCGTTGAGCGTTTGTTGGTAGCGGCAGTTGAGTCCTTGCTCTGCATCCTCGTCCTGATCATCGGAATCGTCGTCGTCGACCTGCATACCCTCCTCGCCGTCTTCCACATCGCTGACAGTCTCGGGCTCATCTTTCCGCGGCCCTTTCCTGGGCATGTTCGCTCCCCCCACATTCATGTCCTTCATCAGCTTGTCGAGCTCCTTTTCTCGCGCGGCAGCCTTCTGCTTCTCGCGCTCAGCCCTGCGTCGCTCGAGTTCAGGCTTGTAGTCACGTTCGAACTCTTCCTTCTTGGCCTGGACACCAATGAAGAAGTCATCCATGCCCTCACCAGTCATTGCGCTGACCCCGACCACGCTCAGATGTTTGTAGAATTCATCCAGGACCAGCGACATGCTGTTCAGCAGACTGCCCATGTAGCCGCTACCTCCACCCACTGCACTGCCTTCCCCACCGAAACCCCCACCCTCCTCCTCGTTCCTTAGTGCATTCTGAAAGGCCTCAAAATCAGTCATCCACTCTTTCGCAAAATCGGCTTTCTGCACGTCTATCTTGTTGAAAACTAGTATCATGGGTAGCTTCGTCTTGTACAGTATCGAGCAGGCATACAGCATGTTTGACATGAAGGTTGATGTGCTTGTAGTGCGTGGCGTGTCAATGACATAGGCGATGACTGTCGGGAAGGTGCTCGCCAAACTGCTCAGCAGGATTTCTCCGCTCGCAGACCACACGAAGACCTCGATCTGACCAGGCGTATCCACCAGGATGTGCTTGACCCGCTGCGGCTGCTGTATGGGCGGGCTTGCTCTGGCTGTGTTGGTCATGAACTCGACGGTCGTCGACTCGGGCTGTTCCACGGGCGCAGGCGGAGATGTGCGCTTCTCCAGCAGGCCGATGACCTGGTCGATCTTGGTGCTGAACAGGTTCAGGCTGGTCATGATGCCGCCGTTGGGACCGAGGTTGAACTGTTTCATGACCTCCTTGTAGTTGACCGAGTCTCGGATGTCGATGTTGGGCGTGAAGGGGACGTGGTGCACGGCGGGGTCGAGGTTCAGGATGTAGGGCGGCGCGGGGGGTGTCTTGGACGCGGCGGCCTGGGGCTTGGTCGGGTCGGCGTGCAGGTAGAGGTGGGAGACGAGGCGCTGCATGAAGGTCGTCTTGCCCGAGCCGGCCATGCCCACGCAGACGATGGCGACGGGCGTGTCGCTCGAGGCGGAGGCCGAGGCGGAGGCAGAGGCGTCTGCAGGTGCGGTGGCGGTCATGGTTGACGGTGGTGGGTTGAAGGAGCGTGGTGGAGAGACAAGCTGGGTGCGGCCTAACAAGGCTGGAATGTTTGCTTTGGCGGGGGGCTGGTGGTGATGTCAAAAGCTAGGACCCGTAGTTGTGCCGCAGTAGCTCTGCTTGGTCGTCCCTCGACTTTCCTTCGCTGTCACCACACCACGGCGCCCAATTCGCCCAAGTGATATGGATACGGGCCTCGAGGACTTTGAGCGCGAGCTGGCAGCAGCGAAGGCCAAAGAGCCGCGCAAGAAGCGCGACCGCGACCGCAGCCGCAGCCGGGACAGACGCCATGGAGAGCACCGACACCAGCACCACCGCTCTTCGCGCCGCGACGACCGCGACGAACGCCACCGGCACAAGCGCTCGAAGCACCACCGCGAGACGTCCGAGGACCGCGCCCGCCGAAAGCGACGCGAACGAGATGGCGACAAGGGCCGCAAGGACAAAGGTCGCCGGAGTCGCTCGCCCTCCACCGGCGAGGACCGCCTCACCAGCAAGCCCAAGTCGCGCCATGCCCTGTACGAGGAGGACTCCCCGTCCGACAACGAGCCCATGGACAAGGACTATGCCCCGCCCGACGACGACTTCCTAGACCACCAGCTCGAAGAAGCCGCAGACGCGAACCTGCAGCGCGACTCCTGGATGCAGGCGCCCTCGTCCATGGACGTCGACTACGTCCAGCGAAAGAAGCGCGAAGATAAGAGCACCTTTGTGGGCGCATCGACAGAGCTGAAGCACGCGCTCAAGGTGCACCACGCTGAGCTCAACCACCATCTGAAGGACGTGCAAGAGGACAGCGCCGCCGTCGACGAGGAGTTCGTCCAGCGTGATGTGCCATATACATTTGGCGACGCCGGATCGCAGTGGCGAATGATGAAGTTAAAAGGCGTATATCGGATTGCGGAGGAACAAGGTCGGCCGGTCGAGGAAGTTGCGCTTGAAAAGTATGGGGATTTGCGCGACTTTGACGAGGCTAGAGAGGAAGAGATCGAAGTGGAGCGGAGAAATACGTATGGCCAGGACTACGTCGGGAAAGAGAAGCCTTCGGGGGAACTCTTCGAAGAAAGAAGGCTGAAAGCAGGCATACACAGACCCCCTCGACGGCCATCGCACCCAGAGGGAGATCTCCCCCAGGGCCAGGTTGTTCCCGATCCGCGGCCAACAACGAATACGGTGAAACTCAGCCTAACAGAGCTGAACAAACTCAAGGGGCAGATGATGAAGGCCAAGATGAAGGGGGCGGCGAATGCGGCTGAGCTCGAAGCACAGTACAACGCTGCATTTTCAGGCGCGGCCAACAGAGTCGAGCCCGATGTAGTGGTTCTAAATCCAATGGACAACCGCATGCTGGCGGGCGGTCGCCAGGGCGAAGTCAAGGAGTTGACGAACAAAAGAGGGCTCGAGCGAGGCCTGGCGGTTGAAAACGAAGACATGACCATTGAGGATATGCTGAGGCAGGAGCGGCGCACCAAGGGGCAACCTGGAGGTGAGGGCATGTTGATGGCAGAGAAGATCGCCAAAGATGCGAAGTTCGACGCAAGTGGCCCCCGTCTCCCCAACGTGCGCATATCGCTAACAAATGCAGAATGACCTTGATTACCTCGACGAAAATGCGACCAAACTTGCAACTCGTGCTCCCAAATCGACCATCAATCTTCGCAATGCAGCCATTTCTGATTATCAACGCACAAACCGCATCCTCGACTCTTGTCCTCTGTGTCATCACGAGGACAAATCTCCGCCGCAGCCCCCCGTAGCGCCCATCGTCTCCCTCGCTACCCGCGTCTTCCTGACCCTCCCCACAGAGCCCGAAGTCAGCGAAGGCGGCGCCGTCATCGTCCCCATCCAGCACCGAACCAATCTCCTAGAGTGCGACGACGACGAATGGGAGGAAATCCGAAACTTCATGAAGTGCCTCACGCGCATGTACCACGACCAGGGCCGAGACGTGGTCTTCTACGAAAACGCCGCCAAACCAGGCCGCAAGCTGCATGCTGCCATGAACGCAGTGCCCATTCCCTTTGAGCTCGGCGAGACGGCGCCGGCCTTCTTCCGCGAAGCGATCCTGACTTCGGATGCCGAGTGGTCGCAGCACAAGCCCATTATCGACACGCTCAAGGCGTCGCGTTCGGGGCAGGGCAAGGCGGCGTTTCGGAAGAGTCTGGCGAAGGAAATGCCGTATTTTCATGTCTGGTTTGAACTCGATGGTGGCATGGGCCATGTGGTCGAGGATGAGCACAAGTGGCCGAAGAGCGATCTTTTTGCACGCGAAGTGCTTGGCGGTATGTTGGATGTGGGGATGGAGGTTGTGAAGAGGCAGGGGAGGTGGGTGAAGGGTGATAGGCGGGTGGAGGGGTTTCGGAAACGGTGGGCCAAGTTCGATTGGACGAAGGTGCTTGCTGAGGGGTAGGAAGATCGTGGAGAATCTATCTGGTGCGGTTATGTGCACAAGCGCTTAGTATATATTGCCAGCGTGGTTGGTTACTCTGAATTGTTGCGCTGTGATAGGCTACTTGAGCAAGTATGTTGATGCATGGATGGATGCGAGCAGGTCCAACTTCAACTTGACTCGTGGGAGCCCCCGTCCCATGTATACAGCATACCTGTTCATCGCAGATTCATGATTCACCTCTGACATACCTCTACCTAACTAAGCCCTTAGAAATTATCCATCTCTATGCCCCCTCTCTCTTATACCTACCACCTAAGCACTACCCTCGCCCTTACTCTTAAACCCCCCAATAAGCCTAATTGTAAAACTACCTACCTACCTCCCTATCCTGCAATATTCCTCCCTGCCCTATATATAGCCCACCTAAAACGATAGATATATAATGCTAGATTCTGAAAAGCCCTTTACACCCCCAACATCTCCATCTATCCTGTTATATAGCTATCCTTCCTTCCATTTATCTATTACCCACCACCACACACACACATGTATACAAAACACTTACTTAGCACATTTCCATTCCCTCTTCCTATCGAAAAAACATACACATACCTATATATACAGAAGACAAGAAGAAAAGAGCGTAACCGACTTTATCATGTCATGTTAACTACCTACTACACAACCAACATAACATAACATAGTAGTAGAAGAACAGAATAGAGATGTCGTAGTGGAAGTATGGATTTCATAGTACGTTTGTATGTTTGTTGGATACATATAGTGTGGGATTTAGTACTGGATAGATAGATAGATAGTTATATATATGTGTGTGTGTATGTATATATAAGGCGTATATAGAGATAGATAAGAATACAATAGAATAGAGTGCTAAGGTTAGATAGCTCGATAGGTGGGTGGGTGGGTGATGCGTTAAGGAGAGAGAGTCAGGCAGGGATAAGAGTAACGATGAGGATAAAGGATGCGCTTGCTTTCCAGTGAGTGTGCTACCTCCCCTCTCGCCAGAGAGAGAGACCGACCTCCGCACCAAAAGCCCAGATACACGATAGATAGATAGTACGTCAACCAATCCATAATATATAACTCTATATCCTCAAATATAAATATACTGCATGTGAAAAAAAATACACACAGACACACAGACACGAAAACTTCGTACCACACTCACACTTGCATAAGAAAAGCCCGAACAAGTCCACTGAATTACAGTACCCATTCACTAACCCTATCCCATGATATGATGCTCTCACCTCACACAAAAAAGAGGTCAAAATTGTATCTCCATCCAAGGCAAAAAGAAAAGTCATCGTCATCCTCCTCCTGCTCCTCACCGTCCTCCTCTCCGTAGTCGTCGTCATCGTCGAAGAAGAAGAAGAAGATCCAACCCAAAAGAATATAAACCAACCTCCCTCCCCGTCCACGCCTCCCCACCCTACACCAGCATACACACGCCCAAGAAAAGCAGTCCCCAACACCCCTACACCCTCATCCCATGCCGCCCAAAATGCGTCCCGACAGTTTCCTACCCCGCCGCAGCAACGCCATTCGTATCCATCGGACTCCCCCCCGCATTCGCCGACCCCCCATTCGCCCGTTTCCTCCTGCCAACAATCTTCTTTCTGTTATCCACCGCCTTCCCGTCCGCAACACCCGCCACATCAACCATGTTGAGATCATCGTCGTGCGGCCGGTCCGCGTCATCGGGCGGATTCTCCCAGTACTTCGCCGTCTCATCCAGCTCCGTCACGTCCGACGGTTTCATCCTCAGCCACTTCATCCGCGGGCCCGACTTCGCGCGCTCGCTGACGCGGAATCCGTATATGCGTGGTTCGTAGATGTTGCCTGCCCCGATCCCAGGTGCGAGGTTGTGTGGCGCAACGCCGTTGATGGACGTGACGTTGGCGGGAGTCGTGTTGTTGCGGGTTTTGGCTTCGGCGTTGGCGGCTTGTATGGCGAGGAGGGCTTCGGTGGCGCTGGACGAGTTGTTGCGGGCGCCGCCTTCGATGGTGAGTTCCGTGAACGTCATGAAGAACAGGGAGGGGAAGGTCGTGCCGAAGAAGGCGCCGTCGACCGTCTGGAAGCGCGAGTTAGGCGGCGTGTAGACGTCGAGACAGGACGGACAGAACAGCTTCACCGTCTCGTGGCCGGGGCTGTCGTTCAGGCCGACGGGCAGCACTTTGCACGAGTTGCAGTGCACGCGCGGGCAGGTGCCAAAGTGTTGCAGCTCGTACTTCTCCGCCATCTGCTGGATGCCGGGTCGCGAGATGATGTAGCGCTGGTGTATCAGCCCGTAGAGCAGCTCGGCGGAGCTTTCTATCACACTAAGGTCGGAAGCTATGCGGAGGTGTCTTCGGTCGCTGGCCCGTCGATATGCCGTCGGTCGCTCGTCGCCCAGTATTCCGTCGTCGTCGTCGTCGTCCTCTTCTTCTTCCTCCTCTTCCTCGTCCTCGTCGTCTTCGGGCTCCACGTCCAGGATCATCTCCAGCGCTTCCTTGTACATGGGCACCTGCGACTGTAGGCCCGTGAGGTTGAAGTCATCTTCGATGAAGTCTTCGGACACCTCGGCGAAGTATTCGTGGCCCAGAAGCGAGCAGAAGGACGATATCCACGACTCGGTGACCTGTGACGACGACGACATGGTGCGCGCGGTGTCTGTAGACGCACGCCGACAAGGCGTGCCTTCCGCTGCCTCGCGCAGAAAATGGCCGCAGAGCACTTCGCGAGGAGGTTACGCGAACCGGGGCGGGGTCCTCAGAGATGTCCAAACTAAGGAGGTTTAGATCTTGGAGGGGTCGAAATTAGTGAATGTGGGGGGAGAGCGTACGATGGAGCAAGGTCGCGTGAGAAGGGCAATAGGAATTGCGCGCGTATATCTACCCGCTATAGTGTTGAGCCGCGACTGCAAAAGCTCGCCTGCGACCGTGGTGGTCTTGGGTAGTAGGTGCAGGAGGAGAGCGGGCGCGTGGAAAAAGCAGCAGCAGCCGAGAGAGGCGGTCGCGGGCACAATAGCGAGGCGGTGATAGAGGTGAGCGCGGTACGTTTACGCTATGTTTTCAGGGTCGGCTGGCAGCCAAGTCGGCAGTCTATGGCAAGCTCACTCGCATCGTTTGCGGTGCATTGAGGATGTCGCGAGCCTTGGCCAGGCCCAGCCCCGCGGTTTCGGCACGTGATTACTGGTTGCCAGCTTCCCATTCAATGTTGATATGCAGCAATTGATTCAGTACAGGATCAAATCTGGTCTTCTATTTCAAATATGGTAGAGCCATGTAGCCGTAAGCTCTTTAGACATCCAACACGCTGATAACATCAATCTGTCAGAATAGAGAGCGCATAATCTCCGCCAACTCTTCATCCTGTCCAAATGCAGGTATAAACTCTCCGTTGGGTATCTCAGCAGAAGACACAAATCCATTCTGCAACATCGGATAGTTTCCCGCAGCTTCGAACAAGTTCGTGAGATCCGACGCCATTCCGTGCGGAGTGTCGACGTGTCCATTTGAAAAGATGGCCATTTCGTCCACCTGGTGTCCAGCGAGGCCAGCCATTGCGACTGCGGCAGAAGAATGTGCATCTGCTGCATCATTTTGCATGCTTAGCCCCAGTCGAGGACCGACTTCTTTCAGCATCTTGATAGTCTTCCACAACCGCTTCGACACGTACGAGTCGGACGATAGACCCCGGACCAGATCAAGCGCCTGATAAAACTCGTCCCTACACTCGCCGCTGAAGTCGGCAGGCGCATGAGCGACCGCCAAGAACAGCACCGCAAGAGCTGAGATGAGAAAGTAGTTGAACATGGTTTGCTGGGCTTTGTAGATATCTGAAGTTTGATTAACATATGTCAGTGTCCGAATGGTGTCTTTTGACACCTTGACCACGGTTCTCGCAAATTCGAGGTTCTCTATTATCGATGTCGCCGTATGAAGCACGGGTCGATATATTAGGATTCGCATCTGGTTCGCCCGGAGATACAGCGCGACTTGAAGTCGGTGAACCGAACGCGGCAGGGACGGATCGACTGGTTGGCCGCTATCTGGATGGGCGAACCTGAGCGATTCGGGTATCGAACGGAGCCAATTAAGCACCTGGAAGTCGAGGAAGCCCATGTCTTCGTTGTTGATCGTGTTCCGAGACGAGTCGGTGTTGCCCATTGACTTCCAGACTTTGGAACCTATGGCGCTATAGGAGATCATCGCGTTGAGGTAAGGTGTCGAATCGTCCTTGCATACGTCAATAAGGGGTTACTCACATGCCAACATGTCACATACCGGCTTAGGAAGATTTGGATCAATGTCAGCATCTTGGAAAGCGAAAGGCATCCCTGTTCCGAAGCTCCAACGTCTGTCAAGGACGTATACAGACCAAAATGTTCTAACAGCTGCTGCGTGTTCTCCAGGGTCAGTAAACGACATGTAGGTCTCGCGCCGATGCAGTCCAAATTCGAAACATTGACGCGCAGCCAGCCCAATTGTCCTCCACGCAAGAACCTCGTCGTCCTTGTGGAAGTGATACATGCCCTTGAACGATTAGCTGGGACACAAAAACAAGCATAAGCGAAGCTCACAGTCATGGTGAGTAAGTTAATACTCCTCACGTCCACTGGTTCCATGATACTCCTCTCGACGACCTTTTGCGCATTACTGAAGAATTTCTCGCCGAGGGGGTCCTTCCCGTTGCCTCTTAATACCAACGCGATGGCGAGCATCACTTTCAATATGCTAGTCATGTCATCCTCGATTGCATCCGCACCCGGAAGCGCCCCTTGCATAAGCCCCTGTCGGGCAGCTGCTTCCACAAAATTGAACAGCATGTTGGCATGGCGGGTGACCGCGCCAATATCGAGAAATGGATACATCATGCCCATCTCTTCTTGCCATAGATGTATCAACGCCAGAGCCTCCTCTTTCGCGATGGACCATATCGGATCCTTGTCGGAGTGGAGTGGCACCAGGGCATTCGAAAGTGCTGGACTGCCCATGGGCGTAACGTTCATGGTTGTTGTCATCCCATCCTCCTCTCCCTCTTCCGGCCCTGTTATGCCCATTGTCTTCAAGCTCGTCTTTGCGACGCCGAGGTTGAATGCGTTCGAGGCCGGACCGTGGAATCGCGGATGCTTCGAGGCCGGCTTCCCACGCTGGTGCTGGTGCGCAGGCGAAGGGGGTAAAATGGACATATGGCCGATGGACCTGGAGTGAAGGGAGTCTGGTGGTGCGTTGAAGGGCGTGCCGATCGGCGCCACATTCTGAACGTCGGCTTGGATCTTCAACGAGCTGAGGTCCGCGAAGAGCTGCTCGACCTGCTCCTGGAGGAGCGATATCTGCGCAGACATCTGCTTGAAGTCGTCGGATTCCTTGAAGTTGCAGCAGTTGGGTGCGTACAGGCAGTCGAGCGACAGGTTCCCGCATCGTTGGCATGGACTCTGCCCGTTGCACTTGATCTTGCGGCGCTTGCATTCATTGCTGCCATCGCCGTCAGCCTCTTCCTCTCCCTCAAATCATCGTTTCAACATAATGCGCGCAACTTACCATGCAATCGAAATGTACCGATTGCGCTTAGCTCTGGGTTGCGGAGCCCCCTCGTCGTTGCTCCGCTTCTGCGCGCCACTGTTATTGTTGTTGTTGTGCTCCTCGGGTGGGCTCGCGCTCATCATGTTGGCAAGGCTCATGATGCGCCGGGCGTCGGCCACAACCTCAACCTCGATTGTTCCCAGGGCTCATCGAGCGCTGGCCGCTGCTGGCTTGCGACGCCCTTGGTCCGAGCTCGAGGCTGGGTGATCAGCGAGCGGGTTGCCCATGAATCGCCGTGATGCACATGCAGGTTGGCGCGGCGCCGAAGCAGAGGCACGTGAGGTGTGCGCATTTCTGTTCAAACGGTCCGAGGTCCATGGCACGACCCACCAAACTTAAACGCGATAAATTGCTGCTGAATTCATACCCAAAGATCAGCATCCCCCCCTGAACCCTCTGAAGTGGACTGTACTTGAGAAATCAGATATTGCACAGTGCACTTATTTCCTAACAACAGCCCCCGCTTGGTCCTTAACGAAACCCCAAACACCCATCAATCGAGCAAAGGAGCCCTGTATCATTTCCCGGGCCAGCGCTTTCAAGCCATACTCACGCGCTCGATAGAAGCCTACCACGATAACAGCAAGCCCAAGGACGCGTACCGTCTTCTCCCTGCGCTTACGAGCAATTCCTTGTTTTGTGTACTTTATAGTCCAATCGTTCCACTTGGGGAAGCGGCATCGCCTCCAGAAATCGACCTGCGAGTACCTACCCAGTTATTAGTCATTCCTCTCGAACATGGGATGGGATGGACACATACGGATAAACCGTGGAATTCCAGCCATTCTTCGTAAAGTACCACGAGACACAGCCTCCACTCATGAACACGGTATTCTTCAGCGCGCGTTGGATCTCTCGGGTGAATGCGACCTCCGCTTCGTGCTTAACTTCGACAGTTGACACCTCGCCTCTCAGTATGGGCTTGATGAAGTGGAGAGAATGGTTGACCATGTTTTCAGAGGCCATGACGACCGAAGAATGCCCCGTCGCGGTGTTTGGTCCGAAGATGATGAAGAAGTTTGGAAACCCGTCCATAGCGGTGCCTAGATATGCTTGTGGACCACCGCGCTCTTCCATTGTTTCCGCGAGCTCTTTACCACCCCTTCCCACTACGCGAAGCGGGTGGAACCACTTTGTCGTATCGAAGCCATTCGCCAGGACGATAATATCAGCAGGCACCTCTCTCTCGGGAAGTTCATTCTTCACATCTTTGGGATATGTCTGGCCAGGTCCAATGACTACGCTATCCTCATTGACCCGCGCTAGAGGCTGGGTCGTCAGCTCGATCTTGGGGTTGTTCAAGCTCGGTAACCAGCGTTTATCGAATATTCTTCGTTTACACCCAACGCCATAATCAGGCGTCAACATCTCGTGGTACTTTTCTGGTGCAATCTTCTTCATGCGCTGGATCATCTTTTCTTCGTACAGTGCCCGATGCCTTTGCGCATATTGCGTATTGGGGAACATTTTTAGATACTGTACTTCCCCAGAGATGGCGATGAGCAGCCGTAGCGAGGCAAGTAGGCCGGGGACTGCATTCAGTAACCGTGGAGAGTTCTTCTCCCACCACTCGTCTCCGCCGGGAGGATCAGGCGACGGGGCGACCCATGGAGGCGACCGCATCAACTGGGTAACCGATTTAGCGTTGTAGGGAGCCTCAGGCAATCTTGGAACCAGCTGCGCAGAGCTACACCCCGTGCCGACCACCACAACGTTCTTGTCTGTAAAGTCGACACTCTCATCCCATCGTGCTGAGTGGAAGACCGGGCCCTTGAACGTCTCAATGCCGGGTATCTCATCGGGCCAGCCTTTTGGTTCTACCAGCCCGCCTACGCAGCTGACCACGATTTTGGCTCTCACAACCTCGGTTTCGGAGTACACTGCTGACTCTCCCTTCTGGTGCACAATCTTCATGCGGTCTTTCGTACTTAGGTCGCCCATGCCTGCAATCATGCGCCTGAGTCGTACTTCCCATGTCTTTTCCTCTTCGAGCCAAGTACACTGTTCGACGTCCGTGTTCAGCTCAACCTTGTCCGTGATTTTGTAGTGCTCGCAGACTTCGTGGTAGTACTGTACGATTTCGCGGCCTGGAGCATGGAAAGCGGTCCAATTGGGGTTCTGCTTGAAGCTAAAACTGTAGAAGGGCGTAGGGACGTCACTAGTGATTGTCAGTATGGTCTGTCCTTATTGCGGCCGTAGCGCAGCGTAACCACAGAGCAAGAATGATCCTTCTCTTATTGACAGCTTCGCATCTCTCCTCATCCCTCATCCTATATGTCGGCCATTGCAATTACTTGTTCGTTACCCGAAATCGAACATAACAGAAACGCAACACTCACCATGCAACACCAGGGTACCTATTGATCCACCATGTCCCTCCGATACCCGCCTGCCGATCGAATATCCTGAACTGGTCGAATCCCAGCTCAGCTTTCAACCTACATGCCATGGCGATGCCAGACGCCCCCGCCCCAACGATAAGGATGGGGTAGTAAGTGTAAGCATTTTCGCCGTATGCGTTGACCCGTCTGATGACCTCGACCATATTGAATGCACGCTGATAGCCACAGAGGACAGAGCAGTCGAGTTAAGAGTGTTGTGAATGTTGTAGGTACAGTGGCTCAGGCGGTGTAGTCTCCAACCGAATCGCGACGTATCTTAGCTCTCAAGATGTGGACAAGCACCCAGCGACAATTCTCAAGCGAGGCAAATATGAACCCCTTGACGCCACAAAAACGATTCGATCCACGTGTACGACTCTGCTGGAAACAGATGCGATGGATTTCGCTCAAGCCGCGTCTAGGGAACGAAAGAAAGAAGCGTCCCCACGCCTCGCTGATAACGACGACTTTAAATAACTCCAACGACCACAGCCGCTGCGATCCGATCTGTTCCGCCAGCTCGCCTCATGCAGTGAGCTTAAACGCTGTAAACGAACGACCGCCTGCAGGGTAATCTTCCAAGTGATGTGGGGGTGACGTCGGTGCCGAGGCATAAACACGTCGTCACACGACACAACGTCTACCCGTAACTAAGGGCCTGTTCGGTGGGCGTGATTTCGAATTGTAATTTTGCCTGGGTTTCCTATTGCGGCAAGTGTTAACGCTAAATTATAGCGTATTTAGTAAAATGATAATTTTAATATTATAAATTAATAAATAATTTAACTATATTTTACTAGTGTTTTACTCTTTACTAGTACTAATTTTAATTTAATTATCATTAAACTTGCTTTTATATAGCTAGAATTATAAGGGCTGTGTAAAAAATAACTCTAAAGCTATTTTTATAATCCTTACTATAATTTTTCTAAGTAAATAGCTTAGTTAAGCTACTTTTTATACTATTATTATTAACTTTAATACTATAAAAAAACGTAGTTATTCTCTTTATAGCTCCTCTAGTAATAATAATATTTATACTACTTATCTATACTAAAAGCACTTATAAGTTTCTATTAGGTGTTAATAGTTAGCTAAAGAATTATATATAAAGAGTAGCATAGCTAGCTAATTACTTTTTAAGTAATTAATAACTATTTATAAAGATTATTTTACTATTCTTATTAATTACTATTTAGGGTGTATTAATAAAGAATAATATATAAGTGTTAAAAAAAATATTTACTTTTTTATATATTTATATAAAGAATATATTATAGTAAAAAAAATAGGGTTGTATTATTTATTTAGTATTAATTACATTTTTTAATACATTTTTTTAATTTGAGACTACGTAGGTAAGGATAGAAAGGCCGCTCTAGTCTAGCGCCTAAAAATATAGTCTACTTCTAGTCTCCTCTACTAATATAATAATAGTTTATAAAGATAGTTTATAAACTTATAAAGACTTATAGAAAAAAAGTATAACTATAAGGCTTATATTATTTACTCTAGTAAGTGCTTAAGTAAGATATAATAATTCTCTAGTAAATCACTTTCTTACTAATTTATATTTTAGATCTATAATAGCTTTTAAAAGAATCCTATTAAAACTAAATTTACTTATATTATTCTAGAATATATTTTTTATAGTAATAGTTATACTAGTACACTTATCTTTAATCTCTAGTAAGCTTATTTTAATATCTTTATTTATAAGTATAGCTCTACTATTTAAAGTGCTTAAGTTAAGCTCTAGAAAATAGACACTACTAATACTAAGTATTTTTAATAGGATATAGTGTGAGGGGCTGAGCGCCCTTCTATAGTTACTCGGCCTGCGGCCTCGGAGTTCTAGGTCCGTGCTCCTGCCAAGCCAGGAGTATATATATAAGTCCATAGCCGGAGTTACTATTAGACTCCATCGAATTCTTAAGTTTACTTAGGCGACTCTGACCTCTTGGTCCAAAGCCCCTTACATAGAATTCGATCAACTCCTTATAACATGGGAGCTCGCGAGACCTCCCTAAGACGTTAAGGACCCCCCCACGGGACGAACACGTAGTTGAGTTGGACATCGAGATCCCTCAACCTCACGAACGAATACGCAGTTGAGTTGGACATCGAGATCCCTCAACCCCACGGGACGAATACGCAGTTGAGTCGGACATCGAGGTCCCTCAACCCCACGGGACGAATACGCAGTTGAGTTGGACATTGAGATCCCTCAACCCACGAACGAACACGAGTAGTTGAGTTGGACATTGAGATCCCTCAACCCACGAACGAACACGCAGTTGAGTTGGACATTGAGATCCCTCAACCCACGAACGAACACGCAGTTGAGTTGGACATCGAGATCCCTCAACCCCACGGGACGAATACGCAGTTGAGTTGGACATTGAGATCCCTCAACCCACGAACGAACACGAGTAGTTGAGTTGGACATTGAGATCCCTCAACCCACGAACGAACACGCAGTTGAGTTGGACATTGAGATCCCTCAACCCACGAACGAACACGCAGTTGAGTTGGATATCGAGATCCCTCACCCCACGGGACGAACACGTAGTTGAATTGGACATCGAGATCCCTCAACCCCACGGGACGAACACGTAGTTGAGTTGGACATCGAGATCCCTCAACCCCACGGGACGAATACGCAGTTGAGTTGGACATTAAGATCCCTCAACCCACGAACAAACACGAGTAGTTGAGCTGGATATTAAGATCCCTCACCCCCACGGGACGAACACGAATACGATGGAGGGAACACTAGGGCCTTCCTGCGGAAGGGGAGACATCCTCGTCCCTTGCCTAGCGCAACAAGTTACCGAACTCCAACAGCAAGGAGCTATAGAGGCAGACATCACTGCTAACCTTACTAAGGAACTACGCATAGGAGGCTGTGACGAGGCTGAATGCATATAGAAGATTGAGCTGGTCCGCCAGTATCTACAAGACCGAAGGTTAACGGGGCCCCAGGCACCTCCTCAAAGAAGGGGCGGGGGCTAGAACACAGGAGACGCCCTCCAAGACGCGCTGGCACAAATCATGAGCCGTCTCGCCAACTTAGAGCAACTCTGAGTCGCACCGGCGGCTCAACCAAACGCTAACGAGCAGCTCCAGACCTCGCTGGGAGTGATCGCCGATCGACTCGCCCAATTGGAGCAAAGTGCCGGAGTAGGGACCGTGCCCTTGGATCCCCCCTAAACGACATTGGCGACACCAACGACTAGCGAAGCGCCAACAGAGCGTCGACGTCCCCGACTCCCTGACCCGGAGTTGTTCTCTGGAAGCCGGCGGGATTACCGGCGTTGGGAATACACAATGAAGGCTAAGATTCGCGAGGATCGCCCCTTATTAGGGAACGCAGTTGATTACATTATGAGTAGGCTAACAGGTAAGGCGGCGGACATCGCACTGGCCTTTGTGGAGAAAGGAACCCGTTCCAAGGATGAATTCTGGAACTTCTTGGACACAAGCTTCTGTAATAAGTTAGCGGAGGAGCAAGCACGGAATAGACTGTTCCTCAGCCAGCAGGGCAAAACCCCACTGACGGAGTTTAATGCCAACTTTATGCGCCTGGCCACTAAGGCCAACGAGGATAATCAGGAGAACCTGAAGAGTATTTACCGGAGAGCCTTACGCACGGACTTACAGGATAGGCTAATCACGCTGGAGATCCCTAAGGACTGGGACCTCACAATGCTTATAGACAGAGTTAATATAGTTAAGGAAAACATTCGCCGCATGAAGATATCGAAGCCCTTTTACGCGGCGGCCTCCTCCACTAAGTCCACTAACGCTATAGATTAGGAACCTACGCGCTCTAACACTGCGAAGACCACCGAAGCAAATCCTCTAAAGACCAAGAAGCGCGCCAAATAGGTCTCCAAGGAGGAGTTAGAGAAACGCCGTAAAGAAGGAGCATGCTTCCGCTGCGGCAAGAAGGGACACGGTGTCCAGAGTTGTTACCTCCAAGCCGCGATACCCCCAACGCAAGCTAGGGCTAGCAAGGCCCGGGAAACAAACAGCGGTGACGAAGATGTTGATAGCTCAGCGGAGTCGGAAAACTAGCCCCTCCCCCCAGAAGTCGTCGGAGGGAGGAGACGAAGCGAGCTACGAAGGAACTAGAGGAGAACTTCAACACATACAGGAAGACATGGCCGGATTCAACACCAATCACCGTAAACACTCTCGTTAATAATATCGCCTTTGCGTATACTATGCTTAATTCAAAGTGTTTAACCACAGCCTTTGTGTCTAAGAAGTTCGCCAGGAAAGCCAACCTACAACGCATTAGTTTAAATAATCCCCGTCAAGTAATAGGATTCGGAGGAATAACCTCCTTAGTCCATAAAGCCGCTCGCATGGAGATAGACATCAAGGGGCACGTCGAAACAATATAGGCGTACATCGATAGGAAGGAGGAGGACTATGAACTAGTCCTCGGTTTGCCATAGTGGAAGAAGAACGCTGTATCAGTGGCCCCAGGGAAAAGATCCATATACATAGGGTCCTCCTGCACGAGGGTCAGAGATAAGCAGGGGAAACGAACTCCTACTCCCAGTCGGAAAGTTTCCGCTACGTCGTTCATGACCCTAAATAGAAGAAACACGAAAGAAAAGAACGGACTAAAGGTTTTTGCTGCATCCCTTAAGGACATCTAAAAAGCCCTGGCCCCAAAGGTCAAGATGGACCCAAGAGACCACCTCCCCGAATGGCTCCTGGACCAGGTAGAAGTCTTCTCAAGGGAACAAGCCGACAAACTTCCCCCGTTACGAGGCTCTGGGATTGATCATTCGATCCCCCTTATTGAGAAGAACGGAGAGATCCCAGAAATCCCCTTTGGGCCCCTCTATAGTATGTCGAAGGAGGAACTGCTTGTTCTCCGTAAGGAGCTAACAGAGTACCTTGACCGCGGCTTTATTCGGGTGAGTAAGTCCAGCGCAGCGGTGCCGGTGTTGTTTGCGAGAAAACCTGGGGGAGGCCTACGATTTTGTGTGGACTACAGGGCACTAAATGCCCTATCAAAGAAGGACCGCTACCCCCTCCCCCTCGTCGGAGAAACGCTACAGCTCCTTGCTAAGGCCAAGTGGCTGACGAAATTGGATGTGATTCAGGCCTTTCATAAGTTGAGGATAGCGAAAGGAGAGGAATGGAAAACGGCCTTTCGAACCCGATTCGGGTTATATGAGTGGCTGGTAGTCCCCTTCGGACTGGCTAATGCACCAAGCACTTTCCAGAGATATATCAATTTTGTTCTAAGGGAGTACTTGGATGACTTCTATTCCGCTTATATAGACGACGTCCTTATATTTTCTAGCAGATCTTTAGAGGACCATCAGAACAAAGTAAGAAAAGTAGTAGAGAAGTTGGGCGAAGCAGGGCTGCACCTAGACATCAAAAAGTGCGAATTCGCGGTTACTAAGACTAAATACTTAGGATTCATCGTGGAGTGTAGGAAGGGGATCAGCATGGACCCGGAGAAGGTCAAGGCTATCTAGGACTGGACCCCTCCCACGGACGTGAAGGGTGTCCGGAGTTTTTTAGGGTTCGCTAACTTCTACTAGAGGTTTATAGAGAACTTCTCAGGGGTAGCATCCCTATTAACAAAGTTAACTAGGAAGGAAACTCCCTTCTTATAGGGGTAGGAGCAATAGCAGGCCTTCGACCACCTAAAGAAAGTATTCTGCACCAAACCCACGCTAGCCCATTTTGATGCTGAGAAGGAAGGAGTATTAGAGGCTGACTCCTTAGGCTGGGCCTCCGGAGCCTGCTTCTCGCAGTTCGACGTAGAAGGAATCCTTAGGCTAATTGCCTACTTCTCCGCCAAACACACTCCTGCGGAGGCGAACTACACAATCCACAATAAGGAGATGCTCGCAGTTATCAAGGCAACTGAGGAGTGGCACGACATGCTCCAGGCTGTCCCCTACACGCTTGTATACACTGATCACAAGAACCTTACGTACTTTACAAAGTCCAGGAGGTTAGACAAGAGGCATGTGCGCTAGGCTAACACCCTCAGCAAATACAATATGACATTCCAATATAGACCGGGAACTGTCAACTCAAGGGCGGATGCCCTTTCGCGACGCCAGCAGGACATGCCCGCTGACGCTGAAGACGACCGGGTCAAGTCCCGTGAAACCCAACTCCTCAAGAAGGTCCCTTTGGGGAACGGAAATGTTGGGCTCCGAACATCTACCGCCCCAGCGATACGAGCTCTTCCCGGGAGGCTCGACCCCCCCGGAGAAGAAGGGAGCCGGGCCGAACGCGAGGACCAACAGTCCTCTCCTCCCCGCTCACTGGAAGAGTTTCCCCCCGGACCGGAAACGCGCCCCCCGGCGGACGCGGACTTAGACGAACTGTGGGCTCGCGGCTTAGAGGAAGACCTGGTGTTAAAGGAGGCAAAGGAGTGTGTCCTTCACCACAGGCGCACTTTCCCCTCCTCCCTGAACCTGAAGGTCGCTATACGAGAATGCGACATCGATGACGCCGGTCACCTCCGGTACCGGAAACGAAGATGGGTCCCAGACTAGGAACCCCTACGGACGATGCTGGTCGCTGCGGTCCACGACTCCCCCGCATCTGGGCATCCAGGGAGAGAAATCACCTACAAAATGGTCGCCAGATCATACTTCTTCCTAAGGATGTCGGATTTCATCCGCAGATTTATTAAGAACTGCGACGTGTGTGGGAGAACTAAGCCGTGGAGAGACATGAAGCAAGGGCTGCTGAAACCCCTCCCCCTCCCGGACCAGATATGGAAGGAGATCTCTATAGACTTCATCACCAAGCTCCCTATGAGTGGAGGGAACACGAACATAATGGTGGTGTGTGACAGGCTAGGGAAAGGAACAGTCCTAGTCCCCCTACCAGACCTGGAGGTGGAAACCGTGGTGGAGGCGTTCCTCCGCTACGTCGTAGCCTACCATTGGCTCCCCGATGCTATAACCTCTGACCGCGGAGGTCAATTCGTGAGCGACTTTTGGAGGCATCTATGTGAGAGATGAAGATACAGAGGAGATTATCCTCCTCTAAGCACCCGGAGACCGACGGCACCACGGAACGCATGAATTCCGTGATTGAGGCATACCTCCGCGCTTTCGTGCAGTGGGACCAGAAAGATTGGGCCCTACACTGCCCTATGGTGCAGATAGCTATCAACGGGCGAGAAGCCACCTCTACTGGAGTGGCACCATTTTTCCTCCAGCATGGATATAATGTGGACCCAGCCAAGCTGGACGCGGAGACGGAAGCTATCGACCGTCACCGGTGGGATTTGCAACCAGCGAAGTCCGCCGAAGCTTTGCTGCAGAAGTTCCAGGAAGTTTTCGCGTTCGTCCAAGCCAAAATGGCCAAGTCCTAACAGGAGCAGGAGCGACAAGCGAACCAGCATTGGAGGGACGCTCCCGTATTGAAGGAAGGAGACAAAGTTTGGCTCCAGTATGGGGACCACCTGTCCAACTCCCGCCCCAACAAGAAGTTGGACTGGAAAAACGCAAAGTTCACGGTTACGCGAGTAGTGGACTCCCACAATGCGGAACTGGATGTTCCACCTAGAGTCCACCCAGTGTTCTCAGTGAATCGCCTACGCCTAGCTGGAGGAGACCCTCTCCCTAGCCAGGCCACGGATAACAGGAAACCAGAGGCTGTCATTGTCGAAGGAGAAGAGGAATAGGTCGTAGAAGATATCTTGGCCGAGAAACCCACCCGAAGGGGGAGGGGGCCATGGAGATTACTATACCAAGTCAAGTGGTTAGACGACGCCAACCCGACTTAGGAACCCGCTGCGAATCTCTCTGCTACAGAGGCATTGGACCGCTGGGAGATGTACACCTCCCCATTCCGAAACGACAATGGAGAGTTACCTGCGGACTTCCGTAGGAACTCCCCAAACTAACAAACACGCTGCAGCTTCCAACACAGGAGTCGCATCTTTAGTAGAGAACTCCAGAAGCCTCCACGCACAGAATATAACGCTAGAATTTTTTCCCAGGGGAGGGAGATATGTGAGGGGCTGAGCGCCCTTCTATAGTTACTCGGCCTGCGGCCTCGGAGTTCTAGGTCCGTGCTCCTGCCAAGCCAGGAGTATATATATAAGTCCATAGCCGGAGTTACTATTAGACTCCATCGAATTCTTAAGTTTACTTAGGCGACTCTGACCTCTTGGTCCAAAGCCCCTTACATATAGAGCTTCTATATTAGATTTTTATAGTTTAGTAGAACACTTATACTATCCTTAAAGCTGTTTCTAATAAACTTACTATAAGTCCTAGATTTTTTAGAATTTATCTTCTTTAGCTAATATTACACTATAGTTAATTACTACTCCTACTCTACCTATTCTAGAGCCTTTCTATTAGAATCTAGTTAAGCTTATTCTTAATATTATAGAGACTAGTAGTAATAGTAAAATATTAGAAAAATATAAGATTGCTGCTTTTTTAAAGTGTATTAAGTAGGTTCTAGATTTTATAGCTATTAGTCTTAATTAAATTACTATCCTTTATAAAAAGGTTAAAAGAATAGTCCTTAATTCTAATCTAAGTAAAAGTAAGTTTATAAGAGAGGAGTATTGTTTATATTTATTCTTCTTAGATATTAGAATTTTTTATTCCTATATCTAGCTTTATTATAGAGGGCTAAAGGTATTTTTTTATATAGACTATAGCTTTATAGGTATAGCTAAGCTATAAGCTTAGCTTCTAGAGTACTTTAATTCTTTTTTTATTATATTATGTTTGTTCCCCCTTCTTTATAATATCCTTCTCTAAATAGCTCTCTTCTCTCTTCTTCCTAAGTGCCCTACTTTCTATTACTTAGGATCTATATTATTTTATTATAGAGAGGCCAACTCTTTGTCTTTCTACTAGCTTATACTAGAGCTAGCGCTTTTAAATAATTTATAGTACTTTCTTATATATTCTCTACTCTTTTAAGTAGATTATAATCTTATTCTCTACTAATTCTTAAGTAATTAGAGAGGAGGGCTAAAGGTCTAGGCTTATTTTAACCTCCCTCTAATAAAGACTTTCTAAGTTTGTCAAATATACGGGTATTCTTGATGAGTTGAGATGGAAAAGTGGTGGGTTGATTGATTGATTGTGTGTGTTCTATCGGAGAAGCTCGGCTATCGCGAGAAGTTTCTATCTATGCTAAGGCCCTTGTACTATCTAGGATAGTACAGGGGCAATGCAAAACAGTAGTGCGCCAGCCTCCTTAGTGTATTTCACAGAGAGATTATCACTGGAATGCACAGTGACCGTCTATCTAACACACCCCCTCAGCTTGGAGCCATCCTAAGCTGGACCCAATTCTTCGCAGCTGTACTATTGCTTATAGTCTAAAAGCTTCAATCCTTTGTTCTAATTCGTCCAGGTCGACCTCGTGGTCGGTGATCCTACCCTTGACGTCTTCAAGTCCGAGTTAATTTACGAACTTGGCCCATTTTCCAGCTGGCAGAGCCTTTATGAGGCCATCTGCTGCTATTTCTTCTAATTGTTAGTATTAGATTTTGATAGCTCCACAAGCTACTTCTTGTCGAAGCCAATGATAGTGTATATCGACGTGCCTGAGCTTAGTCTGTAACTTGGCGATTTCTTCGGTAACGAGTCAAATAGTTTGTTGATTATCGCAGTTGATAGTGATTGTTGATGGGGAGAGTTTGATCTTAAGTTCAGCGAGCAACCGAGCTGTAAACAGTGCCTCCTTTGCGACTTGTGAGAGTGCCAGCAACTCAGCTTCAGTCGTCGAAGTGGTGACGGTGTCTTGCTTATTTGCCTTCCAGGCGACAAGTCCACCAAACAGCTTAATGATGTATCCTTGCGAGCTCTTTCTGTCAAGGGTATTGTCTGCAAACGACGCGTCGCTAGCAACCTCATAGGTGTCTACATCTCCAAAGCGTAGCCCTAGTAATCAGGTGGAGGATAAGTATAGCAGTACACGGTCGGCGGCTTTGTGATGGTCGTCGCTGGGATTTGATAGGAAGCGCGATAATCAGGAGCTTGCGAAAGCGATATCAGGGCGCGTGGTTACTGCAGCGTACAGGATTGATCCTATCTTTCGCTGGTATCGGTTGATCTCAGCCTTCATGGCGAGTCCTTCTCGAGGTAGCAGTTCGACTGCTGACATTAGGGTATCGTGTTTAAGGTCGCGTCGGTCGATAAGGCGACTGATCTTGTCCACATAGGACGCCTGGGATAGCCAGAGTTGCCTGTTTGCACGGTCTCTGACAATTTCAATTCCTAGAAACCACTGAAGATCGTTACCTCCAGTAAGGGTGAACTTTGTACTTATCTTTTTCATCACTGCGTCAGCAGCGTGTTTCTGATCCTTCGAGTAGGCGACGATGAGGTCGTCGACGTAGAAGAATATAATGATGCCGTCTTTGATCATACAGCAAGGCTCATGAGGGACTGCGGCAAAACCGAGATCCTTAAAAGCACTGGTAAATTCTCTCTGCCACAGCAGTGGTAAGATTCGAAGACCATACAGTGCCTTATGCAACTGTAGGATAGTGCCGGGTCGGGTATAACCTCGGGGCATTCTCATGTAGAGTTCTCTGTCCAGTTTCGCATGGACGAAAGCGTTGGTGACGTCGTACTGGCTGAGCTCTAGGTCATACCGAGCTGCCATAGCCATGAGTAGGCGAAATGATCGTCCTGCGAGGGTTGCGGCGTAGGTGTCTTGAGTAGTAAGGTGGCGTTGTTGATCTCTACGTACTACCAACCTAGCCTTGCACTTCTGAAATTGATGATGTTTGTCGAGTTTGTATGTATACACCCACATGCAGTCGAGGATTTAGTGGCCGCGTGATCGCACTGGGGCAACAGGCACCTCACTCCAAGACCTTATCTCCTTGTGGCTTTGTAGGTGTACTCGCTCAGCATCCTTCCACATGTTAAATAGCGGGTAGTCTTCTAACCGTGTTCCGCAAGATGGAGGCTCCAGCAATTCACTTCAGTGGGGTTTCTTTCCTACTGCAAGCATGCGATTGAATTGCGCTTTGTCAAGCAGCTTCCCCTTGTATTTGCCTCTGCTACCTGCCTGTGTTCCAGCTAGGAAAGCGGCTGCCCATAGCATAGCACGTTGATCTGGCTGTGTTAATCCTATGGGTACTTGTTCATATTAATCGTCTTTAAAACTCGCCATTGATTGGGCAAGTAATGCGACAGGCGGAGGTGTCGCCGGTGGTGTTGGGTAGGTGTAATTGATCTTCCTCCCCTGATAGTACCCCGGAGGGTCCTCCTCATCCTCGCGATTGCGTGAGTCAGTGATCGACTCATCCTCATAGAAGGATTCAGTGTTTTCTTGTTCAGGTGGTGGAGGTAACAACTCCACTGATTGGGTCCATGCAGCAATCTCTTCAGTAGTACTGTGCATGAGGTTGTCCAACAGATCTTCTGTTTTGCCCGAGAACACCTTATCTTCGTCAAAGATGACGTCGCGTGTGCTGATAACTTTGTTGAGTGGTGGGATCTATACCCTCCAGATGTTTGATGATTGGTAGCCCACTAGGTATCCAACCCATGCCTTTGGGTCTAACCTTTGGAGCTTGCTCTTGCCGCGTTTTGTATCGTCGGTCAAGGCGAAGGCTTTACAGCTATAGGCCCTGAGGTGAGCCTGGTTTGGTTTCTTCGGTTGAGTGACAATGCCGTTTTGGTAAGCAACTGTCGTAAAGAATACTTCGTGTGGTGATCGCCATTGGTTGGCGTAGTTTGGAGTTCGATTGTATAGGTATACGGCCGCTCGTGTGATTTCTGGCCATAGGTTGAACAGAAGGTTGGCGTCAAGTCGCATTGCACGACCCTTCTCCTTAATTATACCCCCTGAGCGTTCAGCTCCTCTATTTTGAGCTTAGGTGTCAGGTGCTGAAGGCTTAATAACGATACCTTCACTAATGCACCACCTGTGAACGTCTTGTTTGACTGAGAAGATCTCATTGTCGGATTCAATGACTTTGATAGTTATATTAAATTGTACTTTCATGAATTGTACAAATTCCTTTAGCAACTTGATGATTGTTCGTGCTGGTTGGTTGTCTTTGAAATAGAAGTCCTAAGCCATGCCTGAGAATCGATTGGTGATGAGTATTTGGCTTTTCTCGCTAGTAAAGCTCTGATCTTTGTAGTCGTGAAAGTCTATAGCGACTCTCTCACCAGGACTGTTATTGATTTGCCTGGGTTGTCGTCTGATTTGTCGCTTAAGTTTTGATCTGCCGCAAGCGTCGCATTGGACTGTAGTAAGTCCTTTGAGCCGCACCCCCTTACAGTGATTCACAGTGTGTTCTAGTGCCTAGGGACCTGGGTGGCCTAGTCGTTTGTGCCAGGTGATGGCGTCTGCCTTCTGCGCTTATCGTGCGGTGCGCGTGGTGATTTTATGTGTGGCATACGTACTATTGTGTATAGTACGATTTTGTTCGGGCATGTATTCTAGTACCTATTAACCGTAGAGTTCTTAAAGTTTGGCTAGGACTGTATTGTCCCTTCTCTTAATTGTTGTTGGATCTGCCTTTGTGTCCCACTAGAGGCCTTGCCTGTGTAGTAGTAGTAGTAGTATTGATTAACGTCCAGGAACGTAATGTTCTAGCCTCCCATGGGGCATGGGGACGTGCTAAGCTGTATTTACAGAAAGCATTTCGTGCCTGCCGGCTGGCTACCACAGTAGCCTTGTTGTACATAGCCCATCCTCCCTTTAATAGGTCTACCTGCTACTACAGGCACCTAGATACCTATAGTAGCCGGCCCTCATCTGTGAGGGTGTTGTTGTCCTGCCCCTCTCTCCCTCGCCCTTGTAGCTCTGCTCCCGTACTGTCTTCCTCCCCCTACCTCGTACGAAGTAGGACCTCGTACGAGTTAGCAAGCTGCCTTGTACCTTGAGTAAAAACCTCGTAGGGGAAAACCTCAAGCTTGAACAAGTAGTAGTAGTCGCCTGAGCGGTACTTAGTTTGGGTGAAAGGTTTTGACCAAGTCTTGGCAGAGCGAAAACTCTGCATCTTGGCTTTTGGTCTCTTTATCGCAACAGCGCCAGCTTTTTGCGGATAAAGAACGTGATTCTAGTAATCAGCTTGTTCAGGCGAACAATTTCATACTACAGGAACCCCCCACACGGTCGTGTGGGTGGAATCACGATTTTGGTGTTCCTGGCCTTGCCTGTGGAGTAATTGGAAAGACACTAGGTTGCATAGTAAATTAGGGCAGTAGGCGATGTTGTCTAGCCTTAGTACCCTATTTCCTTGTACGCTTTTGACGTGTATATGGACACTCCTATATCCCCTTATCCAAACTTGTGATAATCCCGCCTATATGAAGTCTCCTAGCGATGGTGGTCGCAGCGTGACGAAACGATCGATATTGTTGAAGATATGGCAGGTTGTGCCAGAATCAAGGATCGCAGAGTAACGTAGTAGGTAGGTGTTCGGGTCTAAGTAGTAGGAGGCTGCGATAGCATTAAAGCTCGCTAAGAGGATGGTGATTCGTCTGCTATCTAGTTATTTATTGTCAGTAATCTTAGTAATTCGAGTTGGAGTAGGAGTGCTTGATTGTTTGATTCTTAGTGTCTGTGATCTTGGACGCTTTACGGATCTTACGCTCTCTATAAGCGCAGGGTTATTTTCTATCCTGAACTTCATAAGGGCCTTTATTGCTGGCTTCGGTTGAAACTAATTAGGTGCCTTGTTAGGAAATGCGTAAAAGCAGTCTTGCAGACTATGGCGTTGTTCACAAGCAGGGCACTTAGGGTATGATCCTCTTTGGCCACTAACTGCCGTTGGCTCATCGTCTGTGTTCGCGGACTGCTTGGATTTGGCTTTAGAGCCAGCTTTCTTGGCGCGTGATCTGCCTCGCTTGAGTGATACTGCTTCATCCACAGGATGGGCGTCCCCATCTGCGGTCTGGGTGGGTGCACCACTGTTAGCGAGAGATGGTCCTGCAACAGCAAAGGCGCCCCTTTGTTTACCCTTAATCAGGTGCTGCATCGCCATTTAATCTTGGAAGAGTTTCACTATATCTTTTCTTGAAGTGTTTGGGTCCTTATTCCTATGTTGCATGAAGGTTGTAACCCACTAGGATGCGACGTTGGTAACCACCTTTATAAAATCTTGTTTGACTAAGTCTAGCAACGTAAGTTCTGGCACACTATTGTGCTCTGCTTCTGTTGCTGCATGATCGTACTCAGTGAGCCAGGTGGACCATGATCCAGCTGATCTCATGGGCTTGAGAGCGTCTTGGTATCTGATCCTCGCTCGTTGTAGTTCGTTGTTTTGGTCTACCCTAACTGTGTTTGTGAGGTTGATGATCTATTGTCTGATTGATTGATCTGGGGTGCAGCAATTGGTCTGCAAGTGTGCCGAGGTCGTTGATTGAATGAGGGCAACTATCTTGTCGAGGTTCGCCTTCTGTTGTTCGTACCTTTGGTCGAGTAACTTGAAAGTTTCGAGTTGATCCTTATAGAGGTCGTAATCCTCTCTGTACGCCCTTACGCCAGTTGTCGACAGGTCTGACGGCCTTGTTGGGCGTGCGCGAGGGTTGTTGGTATTCGCGTTGATAAACGCTGGGCTTGGTGCATAGCCAACACTGATGTTCGGTGGGATTGGAATGACTAGTTGGGTCATAGGTTGGATCTCTTGGTCTGGGTCGATGATATCCCAGATCCCTAGAGATTGGGCGTGGGCTTTGATTTGCCTTAGCCATGGTGTATAGTTCGAGTAATCGGATAGGATCACTGTGGGATCTCTGAGCGTCGATAAAGACATAATAGTCAGCTTGATTGAGGCAGTGAGACTCTTAATTGTCAAATATACGGGTATTCTTGATGAGTTGAGATGGAAAAGTGGTGGGTTGATTGATCGATTGTGTGTGTTCTGTCGGAGAAGCTCGGCTATCGCGAGAAGTTTCTATCTATGCTAAGGCCCTTGTACTATCTAGGATAGTACAGGGGCAATGCAAAACAGTAGTGCGCCAGCCTCCTTAGTGTATTTCACAGGGAGATTATCACTGGAATGCACAGTGACCGTCTATCTGACAAAGTTTTTTACTAAAGGTATAACTTTTATACTACAGTACTAGGCCAAAAGTTTGCCGACACTTTTGCCCCACCAAATTTTTAGCCGAGTTCTTCAACCCTCATTATTTACAGGGTATCCACCACGCCCAATTGCATTAAAATGCACCTAAATAGCTCAGTATTTTGTGTGCCAACCCGGGCTTTATGCAGGCTTCAATCCTGCGTGGTACGCTCTCGATAAGGTTGTTAATAGCCTCCTGTGGGATAGCATCCCATGCCACCTGTGCGCACTCGATAAACCTCTCACGAGCTATCTGGCTGAATCCTTCCCCCTCTAGATTGGGAAATAACTTAATAATCTTCTGTTTTAACAGCCACCAGAGGTGTTCAATTGGGTTGAGATCGGTGAGTAGGGAGGCCAGTCAATACAGTAGACCTCTTTATCATCCAGCCATGCTTGTGTGTGAGCAGAGGTGTGTATAGGCGCGTTATCCATTTGAAACTCGTACGCAGCGTTCCATGGGAGAATTGAATCTCCAAGGGCATTGGTGTACGATTCTGAGCAGAATCCTTGTCGGCCACCTACCCTCTCCATGGCTATTAAGTCTGTACGGCCGCCTTTCCAAATTGCTCCAAAGAACATCTGCTTAAGTACTGCTTGCCGCGTCTTTTGATCAATCATCTCGCTATCCACTTCTGCTGAGGCGTACGAAATACCCAGATACGCTTCTTGCCACTCCCACGTTCAGCAGAGACCTCGTCAGAGAATTTAATCCACGCCCAGTCGTAGTGTTGATAGATCCGGCACCACTCAAGGCGCTGTTGAGCGTCTCTAGGAGTAAGCTTTGGGCGTTTCCTAGCCACCCAGTTACGTATCCCATGGCGTTGAGCATTCTATAGAGTGTAGTCCTTGAGCACTCAATGCCGCGCGCAAGAAGCTGCAATTCAGCGTATTCAACCCGGGGTTCCTACGGACTATCCGCAAGACCCTACGCTCATCTCTCTGTGATAGAAGCTTTGGCCGGCCTATCCGGGGGCGCGATCGAATCTCTCCATGGGTATCCCAGCGTTTAATTGTGTCGTACACAGCTTGGCGGCTCACATTAAAGGTTCGAGCAATTTTGGCCTTCGGTACGCGGTTCTCTACCTGGGCAAGGATTGCAGAGCGCACCTGCGGAGAAAGCTCAAACCTAGCCCTACGATTGCCAGATATTTCTGCTAGTGGCCGCCGCATTATATACAGATCGAATAGCCGCTTCAAAATTGGTGGTTGGTGTGGGGTTGGCGTTGATGGTGGAGGATTCGGCTGAAAATTTGGTGGGGCAAAAGTGTCGGCAAACTTTTGGCGAGGCGCTGTAGAAACTATAATATATTTATTAGTTTAGGGAGTTTCTATAGAAGTTTATAAGTAATTCTTTATTATTATTTTAAAATAGGGAGGTATATATCTCTTAGTAATCTAATATCTTTATAGTAAAGAGATTTATATTAGGTTCCTAAGTTAAATTAGTATTATCTAACTACTTAACTTAATATAGTAATCTCTATAGCCCCCTCCCTCTTTAGGTAGGTTTCTTAGCTAAGATATCTTTTATAACCTATTTTTCTTCTCCTTTAATAATAATAGCTTTTAGTTTTCTATTATCTATAGTCTAGCTAGGAAGAAGGTCTCCTTTAGCTAGGCGTAGGCAATTTACTAAGAATACTAAGTAGACTCTAAATAAAATATCTAGTTTTATATTATAAAAGTTTACTACTTATATAACTAGAAACTTTATATTTTTCTAGTTTAACTTCTTATTAGGGTAGAAGTTAGATAAGTAGTTTTTATACTAGAGCTATACTATATCTTCTTTCTTTAATATAGAAGTATTTCTCTAGTACTAGTTTACTTATTACTTCTACTTCTATTAAAACTTAGCTATTTTAGCTTAAATAAATATAAAAACTTTCTAGAACTTTTATAGTAAAGCTTTAGTAGACTTTACTAGCTATAAGTCCTACTAGTAATAGTTAATTGCTTCTATTTCCCTATTTAGCTTAAATAGGTCTATATTATATTTATACTAAAGAAAGAATAGTGCTACTTTAGTAAAAGTAGCTTCTTACCCATTAATAGCTATTTAAGCAATAAGATAGTATAGGGTCTAATTCTTCTAGTCTTATTATATAAAGGTATAGAGGTATGCTTTAATTATATAATTTATATATTCTATAGTGCTATTAGTCTTTAAGTATTTAAAGAAGAATAATTTCCTTTAAATTTTTATTCTTTTATATAGATACTTCTAAAAATTACT
This sequence comes from Laburnicola sp. JP_R_19, assembly GCA_031010545.1. Lineage (NCBI taxonomy): Eukaryota > Fungi > Ascomycota > Dothideomycetes > Pleosporales > Didymosphaeriaceae > Laburnicola > Laburnicola sp. JP_R_19. The sequence goes on from VOIT01000063.1 coordinate 77,254, forward strand.
TATAGATTAATCTCTATAGTTAGAGGTTACAGTATTAGAGAGCTAATAGTAGGCTATAATATAATAAAGAAATACTTTTACTACTATTTCTACCTTTAAGTCTAGTAAGGGAACTAAAACTATTTCTTTTTCTAACCTATTATATACTACTGTCGGATTAATAATCTCAAAGGCCTCAGGTATATCACAGGAAGGTGTGTGTGGAGGAGCGAGCATTCTGTTAATAGTCGTTGAGGCCTCTGTCGTGTTGCAAAACACTACATGTGTGGAGCGAGCCCTATATAGGACTAGCTTCCATACCCCGCGATATACTTCGCTCCTCAGTAGATACCGCGTTTCATCACCTGACGATCGGCCCCACCGGACGATCGATTTTCCGCCTCAACAGCCCAACTTCGGCACTTTTTGCAACGCTCTATACAACGAATATGGCCGAATTAAGTGCTGCTCTTGACTATTTGAGCTCGCTGAGCATCTCTGAGAAGCCTAATTACACCAAAGTCGCTCAAAAATATGGCTGCGATCGCAATACGTTGTCGCGCCGGCATCGCAGGGTGCAGGGCACGACGCCGACGCGCTGGCCGACAGCCAGCGCCTCCTCGACTCCCAACAGGAAACTGAGCTTCTACAATATATTGATGGCCTTTGCGAACGAGGATTACCCCCTACAAAGGAGATGATACGAAATTTCGCATCAGAAATAGCTGGGAAGCCTGCTGGCAAAAACTGGGTTGACCGATTTATACGACGCCACAAAGTCGACCTACTTTCGCACTGGACCTCTGGTATAGACGCCTCACGTAAACGCGCCGACTCTGCCTTCAAGTACGCCCTATATTTCGAGCTCCTACGTAAAAAGATTGAGCAGTATAACGTCGACAAGCGCCACATGTACAATATGGATGAGAAGGGTTTCCTAATTAGGGTGCTGTCAAAAATGAAGCGTGTCTTCTCCCAACAGCGCTATAAGAGCGGCGGCATTAAACAAATGCTCCAGGACAGCAATCGCGAGTGGATTACGACGCTAACATGTATTTGCGCTAATAGAAGCTCTCTTACGCCTTGCTTAATTTATCAAGCGCAGTCAAACAATATACAAAACACCTAGTTACAAGATTTTAACAACTCCTCACACAAAGCTCTCTTTGCAGTATCACCAAGTAGATAGACAAACAACAATTTAGGCCTAGCATGGGTTAAACAGGTGTTTAACAGGGAGACTAAGGCAAAGGCGCGCCGCGATTATCGTCTACTACTCCTTGACGGCCATGGATCGCATGTTACAATGGAGTTTATTAACTACTGCGATCAAAATAAGATCCTCCTGGCCATCTATCCACCTCATTCAACCCATACGCTCCAGCCGCTTGACGTCGCGCTATTCAAGCCTCTCAGCACTGCCTACTCTGCTAAACTTACTGAGTATTTGGATAAGTGCTAGGGCCTCTTAAGAGTCACAAAGCGCGACTTCTTTGCTATGTTTAAGAGGGCCTAGCAGTGCTCCTTTTAAGAAAATACGATCTGCAGCGCCTTTAAGGCCACTGGCCTAGTGCCTTTCAACCCCCAAGTAATCCTTCAGCGCTTTAATAATATGGACCCAGAGCGGCCATCCTCAAGCGATAGCAGCTCTTCTGTACTTAGCGCTTCAGATTGGCGTAAAATTGAGAGACTCTTGCGCCAGGTTGTCGCTGATACTTACGCTGCGGGGTCCCGGCAGCTCTCCCGCACTATGCACTTAATTTCAGTGCGCAACGCCCTCCTAAACCATAAAAATAAGCGTTTACGAGAAGCGCTAGCCCAGAAGAAGCGCCCTACGCAAGGAAAACCTCTACTGCTTAAACCACCTACAAATTATGCTAGTGGCGCTATATTTTGGTCCCCCACAAAGGTCAAGGAAGCTCGCCAACGCCAGGCACAAAAAGATCAGGAGGCAAAGGCTAAGGAGCAAGAGAAGGAGCAGAGGAAGGCTATCCAGGAGGAGCGGAGGCGTACAAAGGCTATACAAAAGGAGGAGCGCGCCAGGGCCCTGGCGTCACCCAGGCGCTTCGGGCACCAAAAGCAAGGCCCCCAAAGGCATCCAAGAAGCTCCTCTCCTACTCTAAAACACCTCCAAGGTGACTCGTAAGGGCAAGGAGAAGGCTATTACACCTCCTTTAATTGATGAGGAGGATGTAGAGTACAACTTTTCATCTGTTGTAGATGTGGCGCCTACGCCAGCGCGTACATGCCGGGGTCGCTCTTTACGGCTCCCTGAGCGTTATCGCACCTAATAAAGTATCGCGATTGTCTCCTATGCCCCTCAAAAGCTCTCCACCAAAAAATCTAGCCTGTATACAATTTGTATTGCGTTGTACAGCTTCAAAAGTTGTACGCACGGGCCCTGCCAAATCGATCGTCAGGTGGGGCCGATCGTCGGGTGATGAAACATGGTAGAACAATGAGAATCCATCTATCAACAAATGTAAAAATCGTTATTAAGTATTTCCTTTCAGCACTAGTGCAACAAGTCCTCCCAACACTGATTAGTGATCGCGAGAAGCTATTACAGACAGCAAGGAAGAAGAGACAGACTGTTAACAGCCTGACGTGAGAAATCTTGGGTTGATATAGACTGTGCTAAGAATAGAGTGAGGCAGAGATAACACAAAGCACTCTTAACTAACCTCTAAAAGCTGCTGGTTTAGGCTAATCTGTAGATATAGAGCGCGTTAGCAACGCATTACAATTTACTGTATAAACGTCTTTGGACGACCTAGTTACGTACACTAACACACGTCGGAAACGACTAACTGACGAGACAACTACACCGACAACGAGTCAACACCCGCCAGCACGATGGCAGACAACTGGAGCAGCGATAGCGCAGCAGACGATGCTGATGCTTAAGCTCAAGCTCAACTGCGCGATAATTAGTCAGAGCATGGCTTAAGTGAACACGGGGAAGCCGCTTCCATTTGGGCTAAATTCACTGCCCAACACCTTATAGGAGACTGCCTATACCTAGTAGCGCTAGATGTTATTAACACATCTCTTTAGGATACACCTGTACTAGTAGACGCAAATAAAACACACGTAATAACCTAGATTGCTAAAATTATCTACAATTATAATATAGTAATAGTTTAGGATAATAACCTTTTTGCAGATTACTATGGTAATTTTAAAGGATAGACAAAAGACCTATTTCTTAAGGTTAACTGCGGTACATTGAAGTCTTTAAAGACAGTCCTATAGCATAGAGGAGTTTATATAGGCAATAACTGCGCTAGACTTGCTAATTCTCTATATAATTTGTTAACTATAGAGAACGTTCTTGAATAGGACCTTGTAGAATTCTAAGCTACAATATTTGACTAACAATTAAGGGTATATAAGCGCTAGCAGAACACATAATAGACAGCTCCTATAGCTAAGCAATAACTGTAGTAGGACAGCCCGCCCGCTGGTACACATACACTGCAGTTATAGCTGCAGCTGTAGTAGCTAGAGCACTCGCAGCGAGGCGAGTAGTATAGAGTAGGACACGACGCTTAAAACTGATCTGAAACACGGGGGCTATAACTAGTGCACTAGATAGAGGAAACCTAACTGCTAAGACAGAGCACTGACAGTTAACAACCGCCCTTTATGGGTGGTGCGCTTGGAGGACCTTAGTCTTGATAATAGTGGGAACAAGGCGCGCAATTATAGCAATGGCGACTGCAGACGTAGGCATAGCTGCTAGCGATTGTATATTGCGAAATCACGCTATTTCTACAACAACCTATAAATGGTGTACCTGGTAGACTACCTGAGCTGCTATATGACCTGTATAAGACGCTGCCGCTGCGCTGGTCCTGTAATGACTGACTTAATGCTAACACAATCACGCAGTTCTCTAAGCTCTGGGACAATGGCAAGAAATACACGGGAGATGCGTACGATCTGCTTAATAATAAAATCAAGATCTTCTTTAGCATCTGTTGGTAGGTGGACATCTACGAAGAGCAGTTCTATGCTGTGTTTCCTTGTATTCTTATATGGCGAGCAGAGATGTTCTATATACAAGTTGTGGATAGAGACGACAGCTTTTCTAATGCGTACACGGCGATTAAGAACCACTTTAACTATGACGTCCACTATTAACACTATTACACAGACTGGACAACTACAACCTTCGCCCGTACGCGCACAGAGAACCCTGACAAGAGCTTACATGAGGTGCTGTAGATCTTGCTTGACAAGCTACAGCTGTGCCAACGCGCGCTTAGTAAGAACTTTGAGGGTGAGGATGCCCTACGTATGACTGTCATTAACGCGTGCTGTAGAGTCCTAGAACTTAAAATAGCACTCTTTAAGCCAGCTATAATCTGCGAAGGACTCTTTTTAGACCTATAGTTTGTAGTTAAGACGCACCTTGCACGTCAGCAAACGAGACAAATGCTTATAGGGAGTAAGATAGTTACTATAGACTAGTACTACCTTAACTTCCGCTACAATAATAGGAATAGAAGAGCTTAAAGAGGATTTAGAGGCAAAAGCAGATTTGTAGGCAGATTCTAAGGAGGCTAAGGTAATAAAGGCAATTAGCGCTTTAACAGCAACAATAGCAAACGTGAATTCACAACACTACGCTAGAGGAAGAAGTGCTTTGTCTACTAGAAAGAGGGCTACTAGTTAACTAACTATACTAACAAAGAACGCAAAGCTGCCCACACACAGTTCTTCTCTACATATTACTTTATAGGCACACTACTACCTACAGACTTCTCTGTGCACTTTGCAGAGTATAAAGGTAGTAAGCACACAAACCAGTATAATTAGCAAAGCTAGAGAGAAGAGAACTACGAGGACAACGACAATGACAGCAATTAGCAGTATAATATTAACAAGCAGCACTTTATAACTGCGTACGCGGAATATTAATTTTTCAAGGAGCAACAACTTGCAAATTAAGCGTTTATACACTATGTCTCTAGCAAAGACATATATAGTAGAGACGCACTGTTATCGCCAGCGTCGCAATTCCTTATTAAGGACTACTACACGCGATCTATGTACTAAGGAATCCTCCCTAATATAGGCGCCGCCAATGTATCTACAGTTGGCAAGGAACAGTACCTCGCGCTTATACAGGAAGACCCTACAGTCACAATAGACACATCTATAGTAGCAAAAACGTCTATTAAATTTAGTAAAGGCAGTGTTACAGTGTCTATCGGCACCGCACAGATTCCAACAGAGATTAGAAAAATCGACTTTAAGGTGCTAGATGCGCCCACACCGTTCTTGCTATGCCTTGCGGACATAGACAGGCTAAAAGTCTACTTTAATAACACTATAGATAAGCTTGTCTAGGGTAATGTACACATCCCCGTGATCCGCAAATAGAGATATTTATAGTTCTATCTTAACAAAAGAGAGCGTGTAACTGCATTTCTCACAAAGGTAGAGTTAAGACAGCTCTATCGCCGTTTTAGACACCTAGCTATTATAAGACTAGCCAAGCTCTTAAAAGACGCTAGTCACAACAACTTTAAAGAAAGAACTCTCAAGCAAATTGCGAAGCTTTGCCATTATTGTCAGATTAATAGCTCCGCGCCGAGCCGCTTTAAGTTCACCCTTAAGGACGACTATCACTTTAACTACAAGATCCTTATAGACATAATATACTTAGGAAGCAAGCCTACGTTGCACGTAGTAGATTTATTAACTTTATTCTAAGGCGCAAAGTTTCTTAACGCTATTTTAGCTAAGGAGACGTGGCAGGCACTGCGGATATTATAGATTAACACCTACTAAGGACTACTAAACATTCTCATATACAACACAGGCACGAACTTCGCAAGTGCAGAATTTCGCGTAGAAGCAAAGATTATAGGAGTTATATGCAAACAAGTACCTACAGAGGCGCATTAGTCTGTTGGCAAGATAGAGAGGTATCACGCGCCCCTATACCGCGCATAGGATATACTCCACGCTGAGCTTGCTGGCACTATGTCCAATGAAGCGATCCTTCAGATGGCTGTGAAAGCCGTTAACAACACGGCTGGCCCTAACGGTCTAGTCCCGACCTTACTAGTCTTTGGCGCATACCCACGTATAACTATAGAGTTACCACCGTCACTGTTAATAATCAAGCGCAGCAAGGCTATTCAAAAGGCGATAAAAGACCTGCGCAAGCTCACCACCAAACGCCAGGTCGCGGATGCGTTAAACACCCACAACAGACCTGCTACTATAGACATGCTTGCGCTCCCGCTACAAAGCGAGGTTTTAGTATAGAGAGAAAAGGACGGCTAGAATAGCCCGTACAAAATCGCCGCTATAGACGGCCACAACATCACTGTCGACATAGTCAATAGCCTAACAACATTTCAGTCAACAGTTGTTAAGCCGTACTACAGACTAGACAACCTCTAGAGTGACCCTAATGCGCCGCAACAGCAGCACGCGCCACCTATAGATACAACAGTGCCGCTGGCAGCGCAACCACGCAAGAGAGGCCGCCCCCTATGATCAAGGAACAAGAGGAAGGCAAACGTTTACATAACTAAGAAGGAAGAGGCCAACCTTAAGCTCGCTATAAAGCTACGCAATAATAGAGTTATTACAACACCTAGCGCACCCATTAAGGCATCTAATAATTAAGAGATTAGTGACCTAGTAGGCCGTAGAGTGTTCAAGTTTAAACAATACAATTAGGAATTGCATAGCGGAATCCGCATATTCAAGTCGCGTCTAGTGCGAGAAGTTAAGGGAAAGACAACTAAACCTTACAAAAAATCCCGTCTTGTTATCCAAGGATACCAGGACTATAGCAAGCAGGCTATCTTGACGCAATCTCCGACCATTCAACGCTGTAGCCAGCGTGTGCTTATGGCCCTGGCGCCCATGCTCGTACGACGTGGGATGAATCTTGAGCTCCGCGATATAACGCAGGCATATCCACAGGCGCAGACAAATCTCAAGAGGACAATACTCGCACACCTCCCCACAGAGCTAGCACCTAGATATCCAGAAGGCACGCTGCTCCATGTGATCAAGCCGCTATATAGAATCGCGGAAGCAGGAGTCTATTAGTGGACAACGTACCACAGACATCACTGTGAGGAACTAGACATATCTACGTCAACATATAACCCATGCTTATTAGTAATAAACAGTAATGCAGATAACTTTAGCATTGTTGGTATGCAGACTAATAATACCCTTATGCTTAGAACAGCCGCATTCTTAGCGTATAAAGAGAAAAGGCTTAAGAAGGCATAGTTTAGATTAAAGCTAAAGACTGTGCTAACGCCAGACGCGCAACTAGACTTTAACAGCTACACACTTACGATAGACACTAGCAATATAGATAACTACAAAGCAACCCTAAACCTTAAGCAGAAGGGATAAGGAGGAAAGATTAAGCTTGTAGACATTAATGCTCCCAATCGCGCGCAGTAGTACACTGAACAGCGCGCCCGCGGGGCGTACATCGCGTTAACATGTCAACTAGAAGTGTCTTTTAACTTGTCTATAGCAGCTCAATCGCAGCAACCTTCAGATGAGGACATTAAGGCGCTTAATAAGCGCCTTAAATGGCAGATAGAGAATCTCAACTATGGACTACGCTACGTACCTGTCAACCTTATCGACGCTAAGCTGATGGTATTCGTGGACGGCTCCTTTGCCAACAACAAGGACCTTAGCTCGCAGCTAGGCTTTATACTTATGCTTGTTAATAAGTCCACAGATATTAATAATACCTTTACAATCTGCGGCAACGTAATATACTATAGCTTAACAAAGTGCAAGCGTGTTACATAGAGCGTACTAGCCTCTAAGATTTACGGTATAGTTAATGGGTTTAACATAGGCATTGCTGTTGCTACTACCTTACAGATAATTACAGAGCGCCTTAGTCTGCCTGCAGTTCCCTTAGTTATTTATATAGACTTATACTCCCTATGCAAGTGCCTTGTAAAGCTTAGGATAACTAAGGAAAAGCGCCTTATAATTAATATTATAGCACTGCGCTAGTTATATGAACGCCGCGAGATTACAGAGATCTGATAGATTAATAGTAAAGACAACCTTGCGGACGATTTCACAAAGGCATTACTAAACCGCGCCCTAGAACAATTTATTAATAGTAATAAGGTAACAGTCTAAGTTAAGGGCTAGGTGCAAAGACCTACAACCTCTGCCTAGCGCATTTAAGTTTAGATGTTTAATCCTTTATATGTACAATTAATATTAAGAAAGAAAAAACTTCTAGTGTTGGATTAATAATCTTAAAGGCCTTAGGTATATCACAGGAAGGTGTGTGTAGAGGAGCGAGCATTCTGTTAATAGTTATTGAGGCCTCTGTTGTGTAATAAGGTATTGCTAGATTCTAACTAATAACTACCTACTCTCTAGCACTATTTTTATATAGTATATATTATTGCTAAATATATATAAGGTGTCTATAATAGGATATGCTTAAGGCTTAATAGCTCCTCTTTATTTATATAGCTCTAATAATAATATATACAAGACTAGGTGTATGTTTAATCTTAGAAAGTTAACTCTATAAGCTTTTTTTCCTATAAGGTACTTAACTATACCTAGTCTAATAAACTTCTAATTAAGCTTGCGCTTAGGTTAAGCAAAGTTTAGATATCTAGTAGATATAAATACTTAATCCTATAGTTTAAGACTAAGGTACTTCCTCTTTTTATTAGTATACTTCTTCTAGTACTTATTTGCTACTATAATCTTTATTCTATATTAAGCCTATAGTGTAGTAACTTTTACTATAATTAATATACCTAGTAGCAATTCTTTATTACTAAGTAGTATTCTAGGCTATTCTAGTATATAAGAATCCGCTCTATAATATACGCAAAAAAGAGTTACTTTAGTTATTATATTTACGCTATTATTATACGCAAATTCTATAATTAGTAACTACCTTACTTAGTTATTCTATTCTAGGCAGCAAAAATATTAAAGATACTGCTTAAGTATCTAATTTTGCCTTTTAGTTTGTCTATCTGTTTGTGGATAATAGGCTAATAGTAACACTCTTATAATATTAAGATAATAATAAAAAAAGTCCTAATAGTAAGAGTTTATTATTAAACCTTTATTTTATAAGATTATCTTAGAAGTACTATATAGCCTAATAATATTCTAAATCTAGACTTCTACTAATTCCTTTGTGTTTTAATTTACTTAGGTAAGTATTTAATAAGCCATCTTTATTAGATAGTCTACTATTACTAGAATAGTATTATAGACTTAGCTAAGTATTTAGCTAGAGAGTAAGTCTATAATAAAATCTAAGGTAATATCCTCCTAAGGCCTATTTAGCACAGGCAAAGAATTTAAAAAACTATATAGTTAGTATTAAAACATAATAAATATCCTATACTTTAAATAGTTTTAATAGTAGTTCTTAACTTTGCGTTATACTTCTTTTTATTAGAAATACCTTCTTAATTTCTCTAATATTTTTTTTACCCTAAAGTGTCCTTCTATAGAGCTATTATAGTATATCTAGAGGGCCTTCGCCCTCTTTATACTTATTATAAGCACTTTAATTCTATTTTACTTTATTATGTCTTCTTTTAATAACTCCTTACCTAACTATTAGGGCTAAAGTTTTTCTAGAGCCTTAACTTTATCCTTAGTCTCTAAGTTAAATTTAGAGCTGCTATTTATTAATAATATTAGCTTTTCTATAATTACTCTTCTAGATTTACGCCTCTTTAGCCATCTTTATACCTAGGGTACTACTTACTAGAATCTTATAATTATAATAATTAATTAGGTAGTTAGTTTATTAAAAATATCCCTACTTAATAATATTTGTAAAGGCTCTATATAAGCCCTATTTCCTTTCTCTACTAGGTGTTGCACCTTACTTATATAGTTAGGGCGTTTTAATAGTCTATTTGCTAGGTTTTCCTTCCCTAGCTAATAGATAATAATAAAATTATACTCTACTAGCCTCTTATAAACTCTAACTTACTAATAGTTTAATTTCTTTATATTTATAAACTATTACAAGTTATTATAATCTATAAGAATAGTAAATAAAATACTTAATAGGCAGTATTGCTAATATTTAACACTTCTATTAATAGCTATCAATTTCTTATTAAATATATTATATTAAAGTTGTGTGCTATCTAGCTTTTATAAAAAGAAACTAATAGGTTACTATTATAGAGTTCTATTAGATTTAGGCATATTCTAGTTTAATATACTAGATATTACGCTACCTAAGATATTTATCTTAAGTCTTATCTCTCTATTAGACTTAAAGTATACTAATATAGGCATCTTTATAAATATATAAGGGGATTTGGACTAAGAGGTCAGAGTCGCCTAAGTAAACTTAAGAATTCGATAGAGTCTAATAATAACTCCGGCTATGGACTTATATATATACTCCTGGCTTGGCAGAAATACGGACCTAGAACTCCGAGGCCGCAGGCCGAGTAACTGTAGAAGGGCGCTCAGCCCCTCACAAAATATAGCCTTTAACTCTTTAAAAGTTACTTTTACCTGCGTATCTAGGTGTAAAGATTAGCTTTCCTCCCTTCTTTAAGCTTACTTATCCTAGGCAGCACTAGACTTCTTCTAAGTAAGTTTAGTAAGAAGTAGAGTTATTTTTAAAAACTCTAAGATAAATATCTAGTAATAATTTCTAAAACTAATAAATACCCTAATATTACGCAATATTTTAGAAAGTAGCTACTTTATAATTATTTTTATATAGTCTTTATATACTCTAACTCTCTTTTACCTTATTTCTTCCTAATAAAACTTATACTTACTAAGTTTAATATATAGTTTAGCCTTTAGTTATACTAGATAGTAGACTGTCTATTAACTACCGTTAATAATGCTGCTGTAAAGAAAGTTAACAACAAAATTATTATTATTTTGTGTATATTTTGTTACTACTACTATGTGCTAGGTACTAGGTTTTAGTGCCTTCTATTTTACTCCTCTCTATGTGTAGTGCAAACTCGACCTTAGTTAGAATCTCTACATAATAAAGATATTTAATATAGTTTAGCCTTATATAGCCTTTAGAGGACTTCTTTTATATATTATTTATATTCCTCTTGTAAGGGTTCGGACCCGCGATATTTGGGATGAAAGTAAGTTGATTCCTAGTACATGAAATACTGCTATGCCAAGTGGGCAGGCAGGGCGGCAGCACCTTATGGGTGCTGCCGAGCTAACGCCAAATCGGGCCTAGCGCCGGATCAACGTTGTTCCGGGCCGGGTGCCGCCATGGATCCATGACACTACCCCCCCTTCAATAGCCTCAAGTTCCAACGAGGCTTATAACCACACCTTGTAACCACTTGTTGTGTCCAAAGTGCCATCGCAAACTATTCCTAATTATCGCAGATTATTATAAACTATCGTAAACTATTCTAAGTGCCTTTATCGTTCAACTTTAGTTTGTAACTAAGCTCGGCTATATAGCTATTGATCACATAGGGTTCCTGATCACCCCACCGAAACGCGCACCCTGAATAAAACACGCGATATCTCTCAACAACGCTCTTATAATTGCCATTGAGTACACATAGATTCAAGCGCTACAGCTGCTGTAGCTACTGCAGCCCTTTCTGAAGCGCTTGATATAGTATATTTACGTTGCTGAGCTGCTAAAGCCTCAGCTGCGCGCATACCCTCCATAATAGTCTCTACCTCTGCAAAGCGTTGATTTGGGTCTATCTGAACGCGCTTTCGTGGCCGGTGAGAGCTAGTAGTCTGTATATGATACTCAAGGCGTCTTTTCTCTGATTCTAGCCCTGAAGCTCTAGCATTCGCAGCTGCTAGCGCCTTACCTGCTTTTTGTAGGAGGAGCCGGGTCCTACGACCTAGGTTTTCGAGCCTCTGGACGTCGCGCTGCGCCAAGTAGAGATCCCGAGGGCCTTGAGGGGTAGAGAGGAAGCTCTGAGGCTGCTGCTGAGGTTGCTGCTGAGGCGTAGGCGTTGTAGGCCTCTGAGAGACCTGCGACGAGCTAAGCACGTGATTAATGTTGAATGGGCAGATACCAGCAGCCTGCCAACCAGCTCGAATCACACGCTCTGTGAAGCCTTCCTCCCTAGCTTGATAGTAGCAGGCAATAAAGCGCTCCTTCTTGACAGGCGCGGCGTCGTCGAGCGATGCGAGCTCCTGGATCTGGCGTCGGTAACTAGACTTAATTACCGAGAAAGGAGCGAGATCTAGAGGCTGTAGGACGTGAGAGGAGTGCGCAGGTAGGTATAGGAGCTCAATTCGATGCTGTTTACAGAGCCAGAGGAACTCAATATCAATATGGCTGCCATGGCCGTCAAGAATAAGCAGGCGGTACTGGCCGTCAGCTGGCGCCGTCTCAGGGATGAATATGCGCTGCAGCCACTCAACACCTATCGCATTTGACGTCCATCCATTCTCGGAGGTTGTATAGAGCCAGTCGGGTATTGATTTGGCTGGGAACCAGGTAGTCTGCAGGCTCTGGCCCTTGAAGATAACTACGCAGCGCAGCTTCCGCCCTGTTGCCGATACGCACTCAATTATTGAGACCCACTCGCGATTCTCTGGCGACTTAACGTAAGCCTTCTTCTTTAATGCCCTAGCAAGGACTCTGGTGTTAGTACATACACCTAGCGCAATGCCAGTCTCATCCATATTGTACGTATTCTCCGTCTGTATATTGAGTCGCTGTCGAGTCTGCTCATAGAGCTCTAGGAACGCGCGGAGCTGTTCTGGCGTAGCTGCCTCAGCTCTCTGGACGTTAAGCTTCCGGCCTACTACTGAGGCGACGCGTGGCTGGCGCTTAATGAAGTGTGAGAGCCAGAGCTTGCCGACAGGCTGATTGTCGCCGTTCATGCGCAGAATTCGATTCGCCATCTCTCGCGCGCGAGCGTGTGGAGGAGGATAGCCGCGTGCGTCTTCTTCAAGGATCCATTCAACAAGGAAATCCTCTTGTAGAGGAGTCAATCGCTGCTGGTGTTGATGGCTGAGCGCGCTCGTTGTTGCGCCACGGAGTCGCGTTGATAGCGTAGATTGAGGGATATTGTACGCCTTTGCAGCTGCGCGTTGGCTAGAATAAAGACCTGCGTTGAAATCGCTGATAGCTGATTGTATAGCTAGCTCACGGGCGTCCATTTTGATGAGCGTTGTTGAGAGATATCGCGTGTTTTGTTCAGGGTGCGCGTTTCGGTGGGGTGATCAGGAACCCTATGTGATCAATAACTATATAGCCGAGCTTACTTAACAGCAGTACCCTAGTTTGGCAGTCCGTGCAACACGTCACTCTATGCAACACCCCGCCATGCAACACCCCAACTTTAACGCGCCATATCTCCACCAATATAGATCCAATTGAGGCTGCGATAGCAGCAATCGAATCGCGAGAGCCAGGAAAATATTTCTTATATAGACAGGTTGCAAAGGATCACGGTGTTGTGACTTCTACACTAACGCGTCGGCACCAAGGCGTCACACAAGCAGGTGCAGCTGCCAACTCCGCGCGTCGAAATATCAGCCAACAACAAGAAGTAGAGCTTCTACGATATATCAAACAGCTCACCGAACGTGGCCTTCCTCCTACAAGGCAGATGATACAGAGCTTTGCTTCACATATAGCCAAAAAGCAGATCTCAATATCCTGGGTTGATCGCTTTGTACGGCGGAACAAGGAATCCTTGATATCTCAATGGACGGCCGGCATCGACAACAATCGCCACAAAGCTGATTCTCCAGCCAAATATAAGCTCTACTTCGAGCTCTTGCAGCGTAAGATCGAACAATATCAGATCGAGGCTCGAGATACGTACAATATGGACGAGAAAGGCTTCCTGCTCGGCATCACCTCCCGCTCCAAGAGGATCTTCAATAGGCCTCTATACGAGGCCAAGGCTGTGAGGCAAGCAATACAAGATAGCAGCCGTAAGTGGATATCGATCATAGCTTGTATATGCGCCGACGGATTTGCCTTGGCCCCAGGTCTCATCTATTAGGCCAGCTCTATCAACATACAATCAAGCTGGGCCGAGGATATCAATCCTAAACACCATCAGGCCTTTATCACGGTATCAGAATCTGGCTAGAGCAATAATCAGATCGGCCTTGCATGGCTGCAACAGGTGTTTAATCGGCTCACAAAGCCAAAATCTGGACGATCGTATCGGCTATTGATCCTTGATGGCCATGGATCTCATATCACAATAGACTTTATTGACTTTTGTGATCGCAATAGGATCCTGCTAGCCATATATCCGCCTTATTCTACGCATACGTTGCAGCCTCTTGATGTCTGCGTCTTCAAGCCTCTATCAACAGCATATTCGAACAAGCTATCAGCCTTCATAAACAACAGCCAGGGACTGGCCTTAATCGCTAAGAGAGATTTCTTTAGCCTGTTCTGGCAGGCCTGGGTTAATACAATGAGGCAGCCATTGATCCTCTGGGCCTTTGAAGCTACAGGCATCTCCCCGCTCGATCCGACAACTATACTCAATAGATTTGATCAGTCTCAACTATCTGAGCAAGGATCACGAGAAAGCTCAACCTCAGTACTCAGTGCTTCAGATTGGAGAAAGATCGATAGGCTACTAAGGGCCGCTGTGGATACAGGCAGAGATAATAAGGCCAAGAAGCTCAGTCGAACTGTACACCATATCTCTATACAGAAACAGCTTTTGGAGCATAAAAACAATGGCCTCCGCGAGGCCCTATCGATACAGAAGAAGCGCTCAAAGCAAGGCAGGCCTTTACCTCTTAATCGGCCAGATAAGTATCATAGTGGAGCTGTTTTCTGGTCACCTCATAGCGTGCAGCGGGCCCGCGATTATCAACACCAAAAAGATATAGAGAATTAGCAAAAACAGCTTTAAAAAAGTGAGCAAGCAGAGGCTCGTCGGGCCAGCCAGCAGCTCAAGGCAAGACTTCTCCAGGAGAGGCGTATTGCTCGAGCAGCTGCTAGAGATGCGCGCGCAAAGCAGAGGGCCGATGAGGCTGCAGATCGACGTCTCAAACAACAGGCCCGCAAGGTATAAAGTCAACTTCAGAAACGTATTAGATTATCCTAAAAGGGTAATAAGAAGGCCTTAAAGCCTTCTAACAGATCTATTAAGAAGAAACAGGCTTAGCGTAAGGCTGTAGATATTAATAAGGCCTTATCTGTTGCATCCGCCTCACAGTCACGCAGAGGCCAAATTATCAAAACACTAAGCAGATATCGATAATCTGAGTAGCTAGCAATTATCTACAGGCCTTAGAGACCTTAACTCTAGAAAATCTTGTGATATTATTTTTTGTGGCTATCTCTATAGCCTTATGTTTGTGGCCGAGCGATTATATTAGGGTGTTGCATGGAGTGACGCGTTGGTTGGTTGGTTGGTTGGTTTATTCCTACTCGGTTTCAGCCGCGATTTCTCCGCAGCTATGCCCGGTTAGGCGGGCTTGGCGGACAGCCGACGCGTCCCGGATCATTGCTGCTCCGCTCCGCCCCACTTCATCCTGCAAAACAAGACCAGCTGTCCCCAGAGACCTGCCTTCTCTCCCTCAACCACTATCTATACATGCTTGGCGGCTCATCTAGATAATGGTTCTAATACTAATGTACACCTTCTTCTAGGCTTCGTAGAGGCGTTCGCCTCGTGTGTCGCATCCGCTATACCTACAGTCTCCCCCCAGCGCTCGGCTTCATCTACGCGTCTCTGATCCCGACTTGCCCAAGGATCCGCGTCTGTTCTATAATTCGATGGCTTTGGTGGCTAGTTGTGGCTTGTTAAGGATGGTCCGGAGGTTGTGTCGTCCTGGGAGGCGGCCAAATATCCGGTTCCGGAGGTCGTTGTGCGTCCTGCAGTAGAGGAGGACGTGGGCAACTGTCTGTCTTCTTGCTCCGCACTCGCATCGGGAGCTGGTTACATCTGGCACCTTGCGACTGAAGAGGAAGTCTTTTAGTCCGATCTTTTCTGTCCTAAGCTGTACGAGAAGAGCGCTGTCTCTCTTCTTAAGACCTTCGTGGAGTTTGAGTACTCTCTTTGTGGGTGCTGGTGTGTTCCTGAATGTGGCTCGGCCCTTTGTGTCTTTCCGCCATTTTGCTCCCTATGCTAACTCCGCTTGCTGCTTGCACCTTCTTCTTAGCGTTGTCTTGAGAGGAAACAGCTTTGGAGGTTTGTCTGCGGTCGGTCCTCTTCTGCTGTCCTCTCTCCATCCTGTAGCTTCCTTTGCGGCTATGTCTGCGGCTTCGTTGCCTGGGATCCCTACGTGGGCTGGTACCCATCGGACCCGAACTGGTCGTCCTCTATCCTGGAGGTCCTGGATTTGGCGAGCGATCTCCTCCAGAATGTAAGCTCCTGTCCGTCCTTCCGCGTTGGTGATAGACTATATGGCGGCCTGGTTGTCTGTGTAGATGGCGACATTGCGTCTGCTTCCGTTTCGATCTGCGTATGCTTGTGCTATTTGCAGTGCTAAGCTAATCCCGTATAGTTCTGCTGCATAGACTGTTGATGTTGCGGAAAGTCCTAGATACGCGCTGCATGTCTGCTCCACAAATAGGCACACTGCTGCGGCACCAATTCTGTCATCTATCCCGCTCCCATCTGTATAGATGCTGAGGTCCTGGTTTGTTGCGTCTTCCTTATCGTGTCGCTGTCGGGCTGTCTCCGCGTCTTTGTCTATGTAGATCTTCGGGCCTCGCTGCCATGGTGGCGTTATGAATGGGGGAATCGGCTCCTGCGCGGTAAGATCCTGCCTCCATTTGTCTCTCATCTCGCTGTAGATCCTCTGCCAGGAGGCCGTGTGTTTCCTGCGCTCGATCGTGTGCGTGGCATCTGTGGGCTTGAACCCTACGGTACTCGCTATCGTTTTGCTAGAGAGGAGTCGCGTAATTGTGTCGGCATTGTGTTTCCATATCTGTTGCTCGATGGGGAGGAGAAACGCTTCAATATCGAGCGCGGCTCTTGATGTGGCTTTGAATGCTCCACAGATGATTCGTGCTGCTCTACCCTGGATGCTCTGCAGGATCTCAAGTGCCTTTTTGGTGTAGGTGTGCTTCTTTCCGTTTTCGTTTGTCCATATTGAGCAAGCATACATCATCTGGGGTAGCGCCGTCCCCTCGTAAATTTTCCGCAGATCCATAAGGCTGACACCCCAGTTTGAGTTCCCCAGATTACTTAGCGCATGCACTGTTTTTGTTGCTTTTCGTCTGATCTCTTCTATGTGTGCTTTCCACGTAAGCTTAGTGTCCATCGTTAGCCCCAGGTATTTGCAGGTCGACTTTGGTTTGATCTCGCCCCAGATAGTCTGGATTGAGTGGTTTATGTTAATCCTTTTGCGTGTCCTGGTGAAGTGTGAGCTGAAACTTGTCTGGCGCGAAGATAGATGCATGCGTGCTTGCCCACTGCTGTGCTTTTTGTAGAGTTCTGCTTAGGATGTCGCACGTCTTCTCTGTTGTTTCTGCCCATGCTAGGATCGCTATGTCGTCTATGTATCCTGTGGGTAGGACGTTTGTCTCCTGGTTACACATATCTATGAGGTCGGCATTGTAGAACAAGTAGAGGATAGGCGAGAGTGGAGAACCTTGGGGATGCCTGTGCTTATCGCGTATTCCGTGGATCGGAACCCATCGATTGTGATGCGTGTATGTCTGTTGCTGAGGAAGCTTGCGACCCATCTAATGGTCCTCTCGTCAATCTTTCTCTTACGCATGTTATGTAGTAGGCGTGCATGGGATACGTTGTCGAATGCGCCCGACACGTCGAGCAGGAGGAGGCTAGCCACATGGGTTGTCTTTTTGCTCCATGCCTCGTATATCTTCCCCGTAACAGCGTGGAGCGCATGTTCCGTTGAGCGCTTCTTTCTTCCTCCTATGTGAGTTAATGGAAGCAGCTGGTGTGTTTCTACTAAGTAGTTTAGCCGTTGGGCAATTATTGCGTCCATTATTTTGCCCATAGTATTAAGTAACGCGATTGGTCGGTATGCCTTTGGTTTCGTGTAGTTGTCTTTCCCTGGTTTGCGCAGTACCACTGTGAGTGATCTTCGAAAGTGAGCTGGGCAGTAGCCTAGCTTTATGCTTTGGTTGAAGATTCTTAGCATGTGAGCTGCGAGCTGAGGCCTTCCTGCCTGGAGGGCCTTGTTCGTGATTCCGTCGGGTCCTGGAGCCTTGAGGGGGGATGCTGCGCGGATGGCGTCTTCTATCTCCTTTTCCGTTATTGGTGGTAGTTCGATTTGGCTGCTGTACTCCGCGTCCCGTACGTCTTCCAGGTTCGCCTCCGGGGGTGTGGGAAAGAAGGTGTCCTTGAATAGCTCTGCTTTGTCGCGTGGTTCCGTAATCTCGCGTTGAGTCTCAGGGTGTTGTATTGTTGGTGTAGCTCTTGCAGACTGTGTTTCTCTTGTTCTAGCCCACTTGGCTATTTTCCATAGCCCTTCTGGTGACTCAGCTGCCCTCTCCACTTGTTCCCTGTGCGTATCCCGTAGCGCCTTCTTGATCGTCCTGGCTTTATGATTTCTTGCTGCGCGGTATTCTTCCCATGTCTCCTCTGTGTTGAGCTGGTTGTGTATCCTCTTTAGTCTTTTCGTCTCTGCTAAGACCTCTCTGCACTTATCGTTCCACCCTTCTCTGGTTCTGCTTAAGATGCGCGTCTGAGGGACTGCCTTCTCTATTGCTCTTTGTATTGCTGTGATCACCTCCTCTACATATCTGTCTAATGCGGTTTTTGTTGCTGGTCTTTGGAGCGAAGGCAGGGCTTCTTTCAGTGCTTTTATGTATGCCTCCCCGTCCAGTCTTTTCCAGTTCTTCCTGGCGCCTTATCCGCGTTTGGCACCGATATGTCGAGGGTTGTGCTTATCGGCAGGTGGTCTGAGTCGTGATCAAGCTCCTTATTAACCTCGCTTTTTATAACTCTATCGACAAGCCCTGCCGTGGCGAGGCAGATGTCAATGGAGCTTTGTGACTGTCTCTCTCTGTATGTTATCGTGCCAGGGGCGAGGGTAGTATAGAGGGCGAACTCTTCTATTATGGTGATTAGTTCTTCTGCCTCCGGTTCTATGCTCTGCACGTCTGGTCCCCCCCACAGCGGATGATGTAGGTTGAAGTCGCCAAGTAATATTAGCTCGTCATCCTCGTGTTTGTTCAGTATTTCATGAACGTGTGGTAGCACGCTCTGCTGGGCCATGTTCCTTGGGGGGTTGTAGGCGTTGTAGATGCTGATTTGCTGTTCCTCCTCTAGCTTAAGTGTTATAGAGCATAAGTCCCATGTATGTTCCTTAAACTGGATCCTGTTGCTGTCTATCCGCTTGTTTACAAAAAAGCACACTCTAGTTAGTCCTTCCTCGGTCCCTCCTGGGCAGTATAGGTCGAAAACATCCTTGGCCGGGTGGTGTGTAGTTGCCATAAATGGGTTCCTCCACGGTTCCTGTATGGCAAGGATGTCGTGTTCATGTGTCTTTGGGTCGCGTAGTAGCGTTGCCATTACTATGTCTTTCGATTTACGAACGTTGTACTGTAGTATGCTTAGTGTTAGTTTGTGGTTCATGATTCAGTGTTTTCGTCGATGTCCATTTGTTGGTCGTGCCACTGTATTAGTCGTGTGTTGCTTTCGATTGCTTCTAGCGCCCTCCTTGAGGGGACAATTGTTCTCTGGGGCCTTTGGCTACTGTCATCTCCTGTTTGTTGATTCTCCCTATCTCTTGAACCAACCACATTTCCCGTGTTGGTCCTTTTTTGTCCTCTTCGTGATAGGGAGCGGGTCCTGCCGTTCTGGTTTTCCTGGCCTGCTGTAGCTTGGCTTGTCCTCGTCCTTTGGCGGGCTTCGGACATGCCTTCTGTGTGGATGTTTCCTCCAGTTAGTCCTGGTACGGGGTGGTAATGGGGTCGAGTGTCGTATGCTATCTTCATCTTGGCTGTTTCCTCCTTCCTAGCTGGGCACTGGCGGTTCCATACTTCGTGCTCTCCTCGGCAGAGTGCGCATTTCTTTGTCGTATCCAGGCCCGATTTCGATGGGCAATCCCTAGTGTCGTGCTCCTGCGCACAATAGCCACATGCTGTTGCTGCCTTGCACTAGGTTCCTATGTGGCCGTATTTTTGGCACTTGTAGCACTGCTTCAATCAACACTGTCTCTCGTATCGTTCGCATTAGAAGACCTCGCCCTGCCAGACTAGTCCTTCGTCTATGATTTTGTTGGCGTCCTCAGGTTTAGTAAACTCGATCGTGATAGATAATGCAGCTTTAGTGGGTGCGTTCCTAGTTAGCCATCCTATGTGTTTGATTTCAGCCTGCGGGATGAACGGTTTGTTATCTTGTAGGATTTGGGCTCTGTTTTCTTCGAACTTGTTCATGTCGAGTGTGCTGGTACGAATTCCGTGTACGAGGACGCCGTACGTTGGGATTCGTACTGTAGCTCTGTCTCCAATGCGGTGGACCCAGTCGTCTGCGAATTGTTGTAGTGCTTCTACTTCGTTGCTATTGGCTGTCTTTATGCTCAGATCTCCGCTCTTCAGCTGGTTGGATGAGACGATCTTGATGTTTGTGATATTTTCGTTTCCGCTTTGTTTAACAGCTCGCTCTACATGGGCTTTCAAGTTACGGGGGTTCATTGCCCTTAGGCTCTGTATAGTAAATGAGTCTCTGATATTCACAATGACCTCTCGTTGCGCTTGTGCGGACGGGCCTTTGGGCTTCTGTGTATTGTATGTGCCTGCTAGTGTCTGACCTCTAGCTGCCATCGCAGCGTAGGTCATCGGTCCATTTGCCTGATTCTGCAACCCCTTGGTTTTGATCTCCCTCGTACTTTCTAGGACTGCCTTGCCGGTTTCCGTTGCTTCCTTTGCAGCGGCTCTTGCTTCCTCCCCAATGTTAATGCTCTGTTGTGTGACCGCGGTGGACTGTTGTACGGCTTCAGTGTTGTTTTTAAGCTCGTTTTTGATGTCGCTGAGTGTCTGTGCGTTCTTGTTCGCCGTAGCCTTTGCTTCTGTTTGAAGGATCCTTAGGGCGTCGCTTATCGCGCTGAGGTCCGGGGTGTGTTGCACTTTCAGGACGAATGTCACCGTGCCGTGGATGATAGTCTTTACGAGGTCTGCCGGTACGGGCTGGCTGTTGGTGTGTTCGATGCAGCTCAGTGTGTCTTGAAGGAAAGTGCTGAGGCGTGTAGCGTGCTCGCGGATTGGGGTTGGCCACGTCGCCTGTTGAGGCCATTGCGTCGCCATGGCTCCGCAGTCGCAGTGGGCTCTGCGCCTGGGTGCTGGCTATTCAACTGACGTCTAGGGCAGGTGTTTGCGCACGATATTTTGCGTTAATTCCAAGGATTGGGATTCTCGCTGTTGTGGTGTTTTTTTTCGGAGTGACGCGTTGCACGGACTGCCAAACTAGGGGTATTGCGACGATGTGCCTAGTAGCGGTGACTAAGTCTAAACAGGTCGTTTTAACCAGCGCAGTAGCGGCAACCTCCTCTAGCAAGGCGCGCATGACCGTGATAAACGACTTGGTTACTTGCTGGGACGGCGGAGCGTTCCTGTCGTACTTACGTCACGGCGTACATGGCACTGATCTCGTGCGCTAATACCTCTTGTTAAGCAGCTAAGTCCCTAAAGTTAGCGTGTTTTGCGGGTTTGCGTGGATTGTCGCGATGAAACTGGTCAACCGCTTCCGGCGCGTCGATCAGTAACATCCATGGCTCCCAAGATGGATTGTCTGGGCCTTTGGGGTAGTCGTCCCATTTAACCAAGTACTAAAGCAAGCCTTTCTTGTTGCGGCGGTATAGGTCTCGGAGATCACCATTAACCCGACAGTTCAGTATAGCTTTGATCGTATAGTCCAATGTATCCTTTGGACGAGTTGTCTTAATAAACCGCATATCAAGCATAACTTTGTCACCAACGCGTAGCTCAGGGGCAGGCATGCGGTCCAAGTTAGCGTATTCCGCTTGTTTTGCTTACGCCCAGGCTATATTGTCCTAACAGAATCTCCGTATATCTTCCATCCTAGCGACAAGTTCGTCTGCTCTCCTCCGGTCTGTGCGTGCGGGAGCGGACAGCGTGGTTGTGGAAGCGTCGGGTTCGTGGATCGTTGAGCGTGGCAAATATCCTTTGGTCGCCATAAACGGAGAGACGCTAGTCGCGGTGCTAACCTAAGCCGGCTGACGTGGAACCTGCGCACCCCACCAAAACGCGCACCGCGAACAAAAAGACGCGTATTTTATCAACGCCTATTATAGTTGCCACTCTATACACATAGATTGAAAAGTAGTATCAGCTGCTGCCCTCGCTGTAGTTGCGACACGTCTCTGAGCTCTAGGCCTAGAGTTCTGAGCCTCTGTAGCAGCAGCTTGATCAATCGCACGCTTGATACTCTCGACGTCGGCAAATCTCTGATTGTAATCAATAGTAACCCGTTTACGCTTCCTCTGAGAGCTAGTAGCCTCTAGTTGATACTGTAGCCGAGAGATCTCTGATTCCTGCCTTGCTACTCGACTATTACCAATAGCTATTGCCTTACTCGCTTTCTGGAGCAGTCGGCGCGTAGATCTTGATAGGTTTTCTGATCTCTCAATAGCTCTCTGAGCCGCGTACACGTCTTGGGGTTTCTGAGGGGTGCGATAGAGTATATTAATTGCGCCGAGATCCTGAAGTGGGCGTGGCGGCGTTGCTGGTCTGCCAATAACCTGTGAGGATTGAATTACCTGGTTAGGATTGTAGGGAATAAGGCCAGCAGCGCGCCAGCCAGCCCGAATTACTCTCTCTGAGAGGCCTTCCTCTCTGGCTAGGTGGTAGTAGCAAATAAATCGCTCTTTCTTGATAGGTGCGGCGTCGTCGAGGCTCGCCAGGTCGCGGATAAGATTTCTATAGTTTGACTTAATTACTAAGAACCCTAATAGATCTAGTGGCTGTAGGAGGTGTGTTAAATAAGGTGGTAGAAATAGAAGCTCTACTCAAGCCTGCTTACAAACCCAGAGGAACTCAATATCCACATAGCTACTATGCGCGTCGCAGAGAAGTAGTCGGTATTAGCCACCCTCAGGCGCTGTTTCTAGTATAAACAGCCGGCGCAGCCACTCAAGGCCTATCTCCTTTAAGGTCCATCCATTCTCTGAGGTTTTATAGAGCCAATTTGGTATAGATGCCAGAAACCAGGTTGTCTGTAGGCTCTGGCCCTTGAATATAGCGGCGCAGGGCAGCTTCTGCCCTAGAGCTGATACAGCCTCAATTATTAAGACCCACTCGCGATTCTCTGGCGACTTGATGTAAGCCTTCTTTTTCTGGCTACTTGCGAGCACCCTAGAGTTGGTACCTACACCAAGGGCAATACCAGTCTCATCAATATTCCAGATATTCTCTGCCTGTATGCCCAGCCTAATTCTGACGCGCTCAAAGAGCTCAAGAAACGCGCGGATCTGTTCTAGAGTAGCTGCCTCAGCGCGACTAGTATCTAGCTTTCTTCCAATAACAGAGGCAACGCGAGGGTTGCGCCGTATGAAGGTTTGTATCCACCGCTTGCCTAGAGGCTCGACGTCGCCGTTCGTACGGAGAATTCGGATCGCCATTTCTCGCGCGCGCGCGTGTGAGGGAGGGTAGCCATTTGCGTCCTGCTCAAGGATCCACTCTACTAGGAAGTTCTCCTGATCCGGCGTCAATCGCTGTTGGTTGGCGTGGCTGGCGTGCTTGTTCGTTATGCCACCTAGTCGAGCGCGTAGGGTGGATGGAAGAATACCGTAGGCCTTTGCAGCAGCTCGTTGGCTTGTAAAAACACCGGCATTGAATTGCGCGATAGCTAATTGTATACTCTGCTCGCGGGCATCCATATTGAATAAGAAGTGTTGATAAAATACGCGTATTTCGTACGGGTACGCGTTTTGGTGGGGGTGCGCAGGTTCTGGGGGTGCGCAGGTTCCCCGTCAGCCGGCTTAGTTGTTGGCGACGAACTCTGCTATAGGCAGGTAAAAGGCCTAATTATCCTGTTGGTAGTTAACGTACGCTCTTAAGTATTGCTTAAGCCATGCGTTAACAATCTCTGTCTAGCCATCTGTTTTAGGATAGTGTAACGTCGAGATCTTTGGTTTGGTACCCAGGCGTTGACATAACCGTCTCCAGAAATATAAGACAAACTGGGCACCTCGATCACTGACGATCTGCGCGGGGTATCCTTCCTCCCGCCAGACGTGCTCAACGAACGCTCGTACTAGCGTCGTGACTTTCAGGTCCGTGACTGGTATGAACTTCTTCTTCTTGGACAGGCGGTCCACGTTGACAAGTATACCCTTGTAAGTTCTACTGTGATCCTTATATGCTAGTAACTTAGTGATGTAGTTAATAGATATACACTCCTAGTAACAGTTAGGGATAGGCAGTGGCCGCAGTAATCCGTGTTTCCCTTCTTTGTTGACCTTAGACCGTCAACAGGTAAGACAATTACGGACATACTGTGCGATATTAGTAGTTATACATAGCTAGTAATACCATCGGCTAAGTCTATTGTACGTCGCGTGTTTGCCAGGGTGACCTGCGCAAAGCTCGTCGTGAGAGTCCTTTATAACCGCCGTGCGTAGGCGGGCGTCGTTAGGTATGTAAACTTTGTCTCTAACGTAGAGTAACCTATCCCTTATCTAGCAATCTCCTAGTTTAATGCAGAGTTTCTTATTATAGATAAGTGCTATAGGGATTCGCTAGTAGCCACTTATTTTAGCCCTTATAATTTCCTGCAGGTCTTTATTAGTGGGGTACGCTTCCTTAATTCTAGTAACAAGATCCTTGTTAGAGTTGCTATTATTGTTAAGAGGATTTATCCTTATCTCCTCCTCTATCTCTAGCGACTGCACAGGTGCCAAAGATAACAACATGTAAGCAGCCTAGAGCTATGTCACATGACGACATTAGTCTCATGAGTCAGCTCGCCTACTATATACGAGCCTCTGATCACTCCATGTACGATACACAAGGCATATACACATCTGAACACAGATACTTCTACAATATACACTTTCTACACATACTACCCACCTGCTTACACAACACTAGTAATTCTTCTATAGACTCCTTACTAACATAATCCTCTTCGCTAACAAGGTACGTTATTAAAGCTAGGTTTGCGATGCTGTCTGAGTAATCGTGCGTTAAGATCTGCGTCATATATACTGCATGTCGGGAACTGCTCTCGTTCGTCGCGTCGCGGCCATCGCCGTGGTCAAATCGATCGCGATCTTCCTGGCCGTAGTCTCGGGTTTCATATGCATCCTCGCGGTTGCCTCGCAAATCTCGTCGTTCGTATCCAGTGTCACGGTATAGGTTCTCGTTGGGACGAGCATGGGTAAACCTACCGTAAGCCGAACCAGCTAGATGATAGTTAAGAGCGGGATCGCTGTTCGGCGTATAGACATCGCGTCGGGGAGAGCGCGCGCGACTAGTGCCGCGGGGAGGAGAAGGCGATCTATCAAACTGATTACGTGGGAGAGGTTGCCCTCGTCCTATCACGTCATAGGTTTTACAAGTGGTTTGTTGTCTTAGAGCTTTTAACTTATCCTCAGCTATATAAGCCGCTTTCTTAGCTAGTAGTGCTTATTGTTCTATCTACTGCAAGTCGTGCTTAAGGTGTTAAGCATCCTAGATAGTATACTAGTAGTTAGCTTTTACGTTATAAAGCTTAGTATTTACATTCTAGTTAGCGGTTATTGCATTATTGAACTTGCTCTACAACTCTTATCCTGCCTACACTATCTAACAGAAACAAGTAAGGATGTCCTTTAGCTCGCCTTTAGCAGAGGCTAAGTCGATTCCTTGCTACTTATAAAAGTCTAGCAGGGCGTTATGTGCTTGTTATAGTTACTTATAAGCCTTAGGGTTAGTGCCACCTGCAGAGTTATATGCGTTACGCAGTTGTTAAAACGTAAATTCTAATGCGTTAAGTTAAGAGAGTTTCTCCGCTAGTTGTTCCCCAGACTTTGCGCACTTAACAATGACGTCAAACTAGGCGTCAGAGTAGGCCTATACGTCCTTAGCGAACTTAGCGGCGTCTGTCAGTCGAAACGTCTTTTCTACCTATTTCCCTTAGGCATCCTTGTATTGTACTTCTAGGTTATAACCCAGTCTTCCTTCTTTGTCAACTAGGCCACAGGCTTCTACAAACAAGTTGGAGGCTCTTAAGGAAGTACGTCGTCGGTCGTCGCGCGTGAGCGGAGGTGGGGACTCGAAGCGGATCTAAGGTAACGCTTTCTTGGGTACTCGTATGTCCTCAGGGCTGCGACTATCGGACTTTGAGCGCAAGGCTCCTTAAATCAGTGACTGACGTACTTGCTCGCGTAAGCAGCCTCAATTGGGAGATTGTTGAGGTGTCTGAATTGTCACGCGGCGGGTGTTACGCAGAATGTCGCGTTGTTCGAACTTAGTTGCGTTAAAGATATCGTTAATCTTATTATTTGTTGTATCGAAATATTAGGATGTGTTTCGCGGCAGTTAAGTGTCCTAAGCCGCAGGTCTAGCTCGTGGGTTTATAGCGGGGATAACTAGTGACCGAGATTGCGAGTCACCTGCGATGGTAGTGGGTTCTTGAGTATCGTCTGCACCTACCCAACTACAAGCAAAGGTTTCTGCGAAGGATAGGGTAAAGTTTTTTAGGTCTCCAGCCCTGCGAGGTTGTGGCGTAGGCGAGTCCGTGTTGCCAAAGTCAAAACTGCCTAGTATGGGAGATTAGGGTGCGCGGCGTCAACCTTGCTCGTCGTACGTACCGCTAACACGGGGGTAGCTAGATGCCATTAGCAGCGGGTGAGTCGAAGTTATAAGTCGAAGTTGATGTTGCGGGTGCGGGTGAGGTGCGGTCTTTGGCACCTCAGGCGGTGTTGTACAAAAGTCGCCAGCCAGATCTCTCACAGACATCTATTCTGCTGACTTGTCCCAGATGTCACTGCTATCGCTGTAAAATACTATGAATCACTGTAAAGTCGTAGTAGGGAGGGCCAGGTCCTCGTCAAGTCATCCTCTCCGCTGACGTTCTATAGCGGCACACGCGTCAACCCGCGCGTCCAGCCCTACCGTCTGCCTACTCTCCACAACGTCAGTTGCGCCTAAGAGGGAGGATGTCCTTGGTCAAGTCAAGTTTCTACGTGTCGTCGACCGCGTCGTCGCTCGTACGCGCACCACTGCTCCCCACGTCTGGGCACGCCACGCGATCGCGGGATCTCCAATTCGTCGTCGCGTAATTCTCCGATTCGTCGTCGTACTGGCTCGCGTAGATCCGATCGCTGGCGCCCTGGTCGGTGGGCCTGTCGCAGCTAGAACCCTGAGGGGGGAGCGATAGCAGTATAGTGTAAGGGTTTGGACCCGCGATATTTGGGATGAAAGTAAGCTGATTCCTAGTACATGAAATACTGCTATGCCAAGTGGGCAGGCAGGGCGGCAGCACCCATAAGGTGCTGCCGAGCTAACGCCAAATCGGGCCTAGCGCCGGATCAACGTTGTTCCGGGCCGGGTGCCGCCATGGATCCATGACAATTATATTAACTACTAATTACTATCTAGTAAAAGACTTTAACTTTATACTTTAAAAAAATTCTAATTTTTTAAAGCTTACTAAGCAGATTGCTAAGTAGATTACTAAGCTTTTTTAAATTTTAGCTAATTAAAAAGCTTTAACGTGGTTCACCAGCGAGTGACCCACACCAGTGAGCGCGCCACCTTTGCCAAGACCCCACCAAACCATTTCATTCATTATCAGACTACGTCGCAACACTACTTAAAAATATATACTAAGTTAATGCATCTGATTCAGATTCTTCCTCTTTAACTCCCTGGCAGGTTTGCGCATTGTGTCCAGGTTGCCTGCAGATGCCACAACGCCGTTGAGTTGATGGCCCTGTTGCAGCGCGACTAGTACCTGACGACTGTTTACCCTTCTTCTGTCCACCAGCGTCCTTAGGAGTGGCTAGCTGAGATCCCTCTGCTACCGTAAGTGATCCCTGATGCTGGATATACCTCCTTTTACGCGATTTTCGCCTTGTAGTCTCCTTAATTGTCTTGCGAAGGCCTGCAATTTCATCTAACACTAGTGCCTGACTATGCATTGCACTTAGAGCGCCTTTTTTAAGCTTCTTAAGCACCTGCATGGTTGAAGTTGGTGATGAATTGAAGTGATCTCTAATTCTCTTGCGAACTAGTGTTGATTGCGCCTCAAATTCGCGTAGGTTACTTGGTGTTTTAGACTCCCAGGTGGTAGGCTCTTCAATGGGCAGACTAGGTGTACGGATGCGGATGTCAAGGTGCTGCAACACCTCCTCTAGATTCAATGGGACTAGCCCAGCACCGCGAAAACTACCCTTAATTGTCTCTGCAGAGAAAACCTTCAAAAACGCGGTTTTAAAGGCTAGGAGGAACTCGATCTTTGTAATATGGGTTATTAGCCGACGCGCCAAGCCTGAGATCTCAGCACTATATGCCTTCTTCAGCGGGGAGAAACAGCCCACATCTAACAGCTGCAGCAGGTGTAACAAATATAGCGGCATACAGAGAGTAATAATCTTATGTTCCTTATAGTAATCCTGGAACTCAATTAAGTTATAGCTCTTATGGCCGTCAATAACTAGCAGCTGATAGGTTCCTTTGGCGCGTCCCTTTGTATGCGCGTTAAAGTGTTTTAACCACGCGATACTAAGCTCGTTGTTTGTCCAGCCGTTCTCGCTGACAGCGATTACCCAATCGCTAGGAATTGACGCGTCTTCGTACCAGGTGGAGATGTGACGCTTGCCGGCGTAGATAATGAAGGGAGGGATTGCCCATCCAGCAGCGCAGATACCCTGGATCACCGTAATCCACTGGCGGTCGCCTGGCTGTATCAATTTGGGTTTCGCACGCCTCTCTGATGCTGTGACCACAAGCTGAGACCCTATAACCCCCATCAGGAAGCCTGATTCATCAAAGTTGTAGGTGTCCTCATCCGTAATGCCGTACTTGACTTTGATGCCTCCACAAGCTTGAACCACGCGTTTATAACCTTAGGATCTTCCTGTTGTGCCCTCTAGTTTCGTATGACTAAGACTAACGCGTTTTAACTTCACGTCTGCGCTTGATAAACCTGTCTGTCTAGTTGATGCTAACAGGTGGCTTTCCTCTCTGTAAACGTAGTGAATCGGCCATTGTGCGGATCATAAGCTTCGTAGGAGGGAATCCACGCGTGTCCAGCTCGATTATACGATCAACAAGCGCCTGCTCCTCAAGGAGAGTAAAATTCTTTAATTTAGGTGGGTTATCGCGTCGTGCAGTCGTTCTGTTGCGTCTTCGATTGAGCGTTCTGCGATTAACGTTATACAGCCCTGCTACTGCTCGCTCTGTAAGATTTGGGTCTTGTTCGATAGCTCTAATAGCAATAAGTAATCGAGCTTCATTAGATGGCTTAGAAGACATGGTAGGTGGTTGTATTATGATGGTATTGTTGGTGATGGTAGGGTCTTGGCAAAGGTGGCGCGCTCACTGGTGTGGGTCACTCGCTGGTGAACCACGTTATTTGCTAATTAATTAGTATTATTTTAATAGTATAGGTACCTTAGGTATCCTAGGTGTCCTAGATATATAGGCGGTATAGGTGCGCATCCTTGCGCAACCTTGCACATACGCATACTAAGAAAAAAGTAGTATTACTACAGTCAACTCTCGTTATAACGATTAATCCGTGCACAGCAAATTCTATCGTTATATCGAAATATCGTTTAATCGATGATTATTAAGCTAGTCTTGGCGGACTTGCAGCCACTCCGAAATTGTTGACTGCCTCATACTTCTGATTGACTGAGCTTTCAACGACCTCTCTAGCCGCTTCATATAGGATATATCCTCATACTTTGCAGTCTCCTGATACTCCTGATAGTAGAGTAGAACCTGTACAGCCTGAAGAGCCTCTGCAACGCTTGGAGCAGGAGGAGGTAGCACCTCCTCCTCTTCCTCTAATCCTTGAACAAGCCCTAGCTGAGCAACTACGATATCCTGTAGGGATGTATCCTTCTCTTCCTCCTCTAAATCCTCATCTACTGGATTGAGAAAGTTCTCTATAGCCATAGGATCCTGGATCTGGCCAGCCTGGGCAGCAGCCTGATATAGACTCTCTATTGGCTCCTCTCTATTAAGTCTAGAGCTAGGATCTAGCCACCTCTTCGGGATACACGTGCTCTTGATGTAGCAGTGTAGGATAGTAGTATCCTTAATATCGAGCAGCTATGATTTAGCTATCTAGTGGAGCGTATAGAGAATCGTCATGAATTTGAATGGATTAAGGCTAAGGTTGTAGTGTTTAACCGTGAACGCCAGCCACTGCCTCTGGTAGTAGGTCTTGAAGTTCTGGATGATACCCTGATTAAGAGGCTGATACATGCTTGTTGAGTTCTTTGGTAAGAGCTGGATTGCGATATTGGACGGAGGCGGCGATTGAAGGCTAGAAAGATGGGCCGAGTAGTTGTCCATGAGAAGAACAACCTTTCTTGAGCTAATATAGCTATAGAATGCAGCAAGCCACTCAGCTATGATAGATGTGTTTACCCAGCCCTTCTTAGAGGCCCCCTAGATACAGCTAATAGCTAATATATTAACTCCTCGCAAAGCTCGAGGCTGTTTTGACTTTCCTATCACCTATGGTGCTACGCGCTTAGTACTAGTAGCGTTGCAGTAGAGCATGATAGATACCCTAGCTTTATCTTTCTTAACACCAGGCATTGAGGCAGTAGCTAGCCCTCTTGATATTGCCCACCTCCAGTATAGCCCAGTCTCGTCCATGTTGAATATATCGCTGTCTGGGTATCGGATGCAGATGTTCTGTACATCTACCATCTCGGCTGCTGTTTGCGTTGGTACAGAGCTCTGCTCGCCGTGCTGTGTAACCTCTGCTATCCTATATCGCTGCTTGAATTTTGATACCCAGCCAGACGAGAACTCAGGAATAGCCTGGCCCTGGTAGGCTGGAATCTGACGCCAGATCTCTCGAGCTTTCTTAGCAAGTATATCGCCTGATACTAGTCCCCCTCGCACTTGTATTCCCTGCTGCCACTCATACAGGATAGACTCAAGCAGAGGCCAGGCAGCCGCTCGTGAGCGGTAGGCTGTATCGGATATGGATGTACCGGAGGCGGAGGCAGGTAGGGCGTCGAGGTGTCGAAAGCGATCGTCGAGAGACTCAGATACAGTTGATTGGGAGAGCTTTCTGCCAAATTCAGCTTCAAACCATGCGATGATAGCTTTCTGTCGTGGCTGTGGTTGCTGAGAGAAGGCCCAGGCGCGGAGAGCCTTCCTCTCATGATTGGATATCCCCTTGCGGCCCATAGCTTCTATAACGATACTTGGCGCTGAAGTGGTATTAGATATTGAATATCGGATGCAGGGGTAGATTGTGTGGAGTTGAATCCGTGCAAGCGAAAAATATCGCTATATCGAGGATATCGCTAAAACGGACATCGTTATAACGAGAGTTGACTGTAGTGCGCTTTGAGCGCATTTAGTGCGCAGGCGTGCGCAGAGCCACTTAGGTGCCCTAGGTGCTTATGCTCGCTTAAAACTTTTCCCAATGTTGTTTCAAAGCGTTTCTCTAGCGCCCCTACAGCTTTCCATAACAGCATTATACCGTGTACCGAGAGTGTGCGAAGTCTTCTTTCAGATAGTCTTCCCATATTTTACATAAGCGGCATAAATCAGCTAACCCTACTAGCACAGTAACTATGCTATTATATAGGATAAGGGCGATATAGATCTATATAAATTTAATATACTAGCTATATTAGGTAATCTAAAAAGCACGGCTAAGTAAGCTACTAGGGAGGTTTAGTGGCAAGTTAGCTTATAGAAACGGCAGGGTAACCTTCCGAAAATTGCTGCTCAAATGCCGTGTTATAGATTTAGAGGGTAATACGTAGTACTTGGACTTTTGTCCTGTGAGTCTTGTAAAGCCCCCATGAAGTATCGCACCACCTGGTAATGGAGATAGATGCTGCCTGAGGTCTTATCCTTCAGTTGTTCATTCAAAGTACATCCGTCCCAACATTACTAAAACACAATCCTCCCAAATGATTCCAACACGAAATATATCACAAAACCCAATACCGTAGCACAATCTACGATACCTTAAGTAACTAGCGACGAATACCTACTTCCACATATATACAATTAAGAAAAAAGCAAAAAAAATTCTCATCTAGCCTTCTTTAATCGAGCAACGAAGCAACAATAACATATCTATCCCACCCAATCACAAAGCACCAAGTCCATCTTCAGCGAAAAGCCATCTTAAAATCCTATTCTGCTTCTCGTCCAAGCGTGGATACGAGACTCGCCTCTCGGGTTCGCCGACGGCTGCATTGGGTATTTTTCGTACATCAGATTATCTTCTTGCACACAGACATGGTGCCATACTCTGTGCGTTACAGAGTAGTCAAACGCGCCTTTAGGGGGGCTCGACGGTTTATATAATATTTGTTTCGAGTGTGAGTTTCGAGTGTGAGTTTCGAGGGGTTCGCTGTATCCTCATCTTTAGCTCCCTCACAACCCAACTACTCCACCACCTCCCCTTCTCATCCCTCACCAGCGCATCACAAACCCCCAAGAATAAACTCGTCCTATC
The DNA here is from genome assembly GCA_031010545.1 of Laburnicola sp. JP_R_19. NCBI lineage: Eukaryota > Fungi > Ascomycota > Dothideomycetes > Pleosporales > Didymosphaeriaceae > Laburnicola > Laburnicola sp. JP_R_19. The sequence goes on from VOIT01000063.1 coordinate 109,803, forward strand.
AGACTAGCTGTAGGATATAATATATAATGCTCAAATTACAAATTACCACAAACTAAAATACAAACTAAACTCGATAAAGACGCTATAAACTTTTTCAAAAAAAAATAGTGCAAAGCAGCAGCGCCAGAGGTATTATACACAAACAAGAAACAACCCCCCACTCCCAGTCTATATACAAAGCAGCCTCGCCATTTCATTCACTCTTGCTGTTAAATGCGCACAAGAATTTCTACTCTTCCGACACCTTAAAAGTAGGTGCATACGCACTCTTTTCCCGGAGTTTAGCGCCCCTTAGATAGAACCAAACAGGTACGGGGATGAGCACAGCCGCAACACAGCCAAGCAGCGTGGCCGCGTAATTAATACCCATGCCTTCGAACATTTGCTGAGCAAAGAGCGGGAACACAGCGCCACAGATACTACGGAGGAAAGTATTCGCGGCAATGGCTGAAGCGGCAAACTGCCAAGTGTTAACTCTACTCACGCGTTACGAAAAAAGAGGGGACATACCATGAGATAAGCATCAACGAGGTAGTTCAGCGCCTGGAGGAAAATGCTCAGCAGCCCAAATCCGATGAGCAGGCCGGACAGCGTAGGAACAATCCAATGGATATCCGCTCTATATCCCGTCCAGCCGAACCAGAATATGCCGACGGCGAAACAAGCACCACCGGCAATGACCTCGGGGAGACGCCATTCAGGGACCGGCTCGTTGTTGTTGGCAGCCAGTTTCTTTTGGTAGCCTGGCTGGCGGATGAAGATCACAAGGCCGGCAAGAAGCTGGCCCGTGATCATCCCGAAGAAAGGTAATCCTCCAACGCCTAGGTTCATGCCATGCACGCCTTGGAATACGAGCGGGTAAGCGGTTAAGAAGAGGTAAAGGAGCCCATAGATGAAGGCCATATATATCGACAGAAGCAGCACGATGGGCTCGCTGACTAGCATTCGAATCGGACGGCTGAAGTTCTTCTGCATGAGTTCTCGGAAGTCGATTTCGATTTCATCCTGCTTGGCGTGGATACCCCAGTTCCTGGTCCGGCGGCGCAATTCCGATGCTTTCTTGACAAGGATTTCTGGCGGATACGACTCCTCGAGGAAAAGAATGTTCAATGTAAAAGCAGCGAACCCATGATTGCGACCAGGTACTCGGTCCATCGCCAGCCCAGGTGAGACATGACAATGAAGCCGCCGATAATGGTGCAAGTAAAGGACCGGTGAAGACCATCATTGAGAACATGGTGATGGCTATGCCTCGTGTTCGGTTATCAAACATGTCGGAGAAGACAGCGGCAACGCACTGAAACATATTAGTAGAAGCAATATCGGATTGATATGTTATACTTACAGTCAACGGGCAAGCGCCGAAAAACCCAGCAAAGAACCGACATATTAATATAGTTTGAAGATCCTTCCCAGTAGCGACTGCGAGGTTGAAAATGGAAAACCCAAACGAAGCAATTACGAGCGGCAGCCGCCGGCCTTTCAGCTCCGAAAATGGCGCCCATAGAATCGGACCAGTGGCGAAACCCAGCACGTAGAGCGAGGTCCCCAGAACTCCCACAGTCATCCCGACACCATATTGGGTCGCGACAACTCTGGTCGCCGCACTGAAGATGGAACTACCAAAGGCAGAACAGAGTGTGGTGAAGCCAAGCATAGCAGCGGTAAACAGCTTCTTCTTCATGGGCCAATTCTGCGCGTGGATTGGGTCGTCGGGCCCATCGAACTCAACCACATACTCCTCTCTTTCTGGCAATGGCGGTGGATATGGTTTCCCCGCGCCGAACCCAGGGAGCGGCTTCCTGGACTGCCTGCTCTTCAGACTCGCGCCGACGGTAGCGGTGTGCTGACTGCGTTGTGTGTGTATTCGGGAGAGTGCCGTCGGATGGCGTTCTAGATCTGGAATGTTTTCGCGCTGCGTAGGCATGCGAGACATGGCATCGCGCTCTGCCTCGGCAGCATCTGAGGACGAGGATGACGACGAGGAATGTGTCGAGGACGTGTAGCTTCGCGCAATCGGCTCGTGTTCCTCGGCCTTCTCAGCATGGGGTGGAACGCGCTCGGGGCTGGCATCCTGCTCTGCCCGCGATATGATCTTGTCGGCCTCGTTCATGATGGAGAGCGAGCGGCGCAATTAGAGAGGGAGGGAGAGGAGTGAGTAAAGCAAGAAACGGTGGCCACCCTGGTTTGAACTTTGGGGGGCGGTCGTAAATTAATAGCAAAAGTCTATGCCGGGATGATGCCACGACTATTCGCGCTACGGTATACCGAGGTGGACGGTCGAATGAGCCCGACGGCCGAATGAGCCACCTTGAACACCAAAACAGCCCCACAACTTGAGGCTGTAGAGCCTCACACAATAGCTATTATCGCGATATTTTCTAGTGGTGATATCTATAGGCTTTAATTGATATATATAGCTATTGATATCGCGTAGAAGGCGTGATGTTGCGGCTGCGTCGTGACCTGAGAGCTGGCGCGCCTGCAGCAGCACGCTGAGGCTCTCCCCTACCTACGGGCCTCACAACAGCTCTCTTTTTAAGAGTTGCTTTTGCAGAAGCCTTAAGGCTGCGCTTTTTGCCCTTTTGAGAGGTTTTAAGAGCTTGTTGGAGTCGTTTTGCAGTCCTGCGAGCAGCTGCCCTAGAGGCCTGTTCAGCAGCCTTCTCCGCCTTCTCCTTCTCCTTTACCAGATTGGCTGCAGCCCTCGCCTGACGCCTTATTTCCTTCTCCTTCGCCTTTGCCTGTCTTGCCTCTTTACGAAGCCTATTTGTCTCAGCTTTTTGGTGTTGTACCTGCTCCTCCTCGCGCTCCTGGAGCTGCCGGCGATCACGTGCCTCCTTCACCTTCCTTGGAGACCAAAATATAGCTCCACCTTGATACTCCTCAGGCTCCTTAAGTAGGAGAGGCTTGCCTCGCTTCCTACGCGTTCTCTCGTTGATCAGAGCCTCGCGTAGGCCCTTGACCTCATACTCAAGGAGGGTCTTTTGAGTTGAGATTTGGTGGAAGGCCTGGCTTAGCTTTTGAGCTCGTTTATCACCTCGATCCTTCACTACCTGACGCAGTAGGCCTTCAGTCTTCCTCCAGTTTGAGGCACTTAAGGCTGAGGACTCGCTATCGCTTGAGGAGCTTGGGCTAGAGTTGAATCTCTGTAGTATAACCTCAGGATTGAAGGGTGAGAGGCCTGTAGCCTCGAAGGCCTTTAGGATTGTCGTTTCCTTAAAGGAGGCCTGCCAGGCTCGGTAGAAGAGGGGGAAGAAATCCCTCTTGCTCATTGAGCAAAGGCCCTGGCTCCTTTCCATAAAGGCTGAGATCTCCTTTGAGTAGGCTGTGGACAGAGGCTTGAACATAGCTACATCGAGCGGCTGCAGCGTATGGGTTGAATGAGGAGGATATACAGCGAGGAGGATCTTGTTCTGATTGCAGTACTCAATAAAATCCATTGTGAGGTGAGATCCATGGCCATCTAGGATGAGCAATCGATAGGAAGATCGAGCCTTCGCCTTTGTACCGCGATCAAACACCTGTTTAAGCCACGCGAGGCCGATATTGTTGTTCGTCCAGCCAGAGGGCGATGAGGAGATTCGAACCTGATGAGTCGCATGATTGAGGGCCTGTAGCCAGGAGTCCTGTATCGATCCTGAGGCTGACTGATAGATGAGAGCGGGCTCAAGGTAAGATCCATCAGCGCAGATACAGGCCAGCAGCGTTATCCACTCTCGAGAGCCATCCTGGATAGTACCCCTCCTCTTCCCATCCTCATATGAAGCCCTGCTGAAGATCCTCTTCGAGCGACCTACAACACCAAGCATGAAGCCCTTCTCATCCATTTTGTAGGTATGATGCGCCTCAACGTGATACTGATTGATCTTCTCGCGTAGAAGGTTAAAGTAGAGCTATACTTCCTCCCTGAATTAGCCTTGTGGCGACTATTGTCATGCCCGTTGTCCATTTTGAGATAAGCTTGTCTGGGTGTTGGTGCATAAAGCGATCAACCTAGTGTACTCCAACCTCTTTCTGCGTAATCTGCGAGGCGAAATTTCGTATCATAGCTTGTGTAGGTGGTAGGCCTTGATTTGTAAGACGTTTAATATAGTGTAGAAGCTCTAGTTCCTGTTGTGGATAAAGAGCTTGTTGATTCTCCGCCATTGTACTGCGTGACCTTGAGATGCCTTGGTGTCGCCGCGCGAGCGTTGCACGGCTGCAACCATAATCTCTCGCAATCTGTCTATAGCTAAATTTTTCTGTAGATCCTAGCGATTCAATCGCTGCAATCGCAGCCTCAATCGAGCTCATAGTGGTAGAGTTATCGCGTGTTGAAGTTGAGGTGTTGTCGTGGTGGGGTGGCTCATTCGGCCGTCGGGCTCATTCGACCGTCCACCTCGGTACCGGTACCCTGTCTCGGCAGTCAATGCGCACCGTTACTCAATGCGCAACCCCAACATGACGTGCCCCAACTTTGACGCGCCCCAACTCCACCAATATGGACCCAATTAACGCTGCGATAGCAGCAATCGAAGCGCAAGAACCAGGAGAATTTTTATCATACAATAAAATCGCCAAAGAATTTGGTGTTGTACGCTCTACGTTGACGCGCAGGCACCAACGCGTCACGCAGGCGCGTACTATCACTGATGGTACATGTCGTCTACTCCATCCACAACAAGAAAAGGGGCTTCTACAATATATCACCTCCCTTACTGAGCGTGGCCTTCCTCCTACACGGCAGATGATACAAAATTTTGCTTCCTACATGGCAAAAAGAGACGTCAGCATGTCCTGGGTTGATCGCTTTGTTAGGCGCAACCCCGACTCCTTGATCTCACGATGGACGACTGGGCTTGACAGCAATCGCCACAAGGCTGATTCAGAGGCAAAATACAGGCTCTACTTTGAGCTTCTACTACACAAGAAAATTACAGAGTATAGTGTAGAGCCTCAGCATACGTACAATATGGACGAGAAAGGCTTCCTCCTTAGTATCACTGGCCGCTTAAAAAGGATCTTCGATAGGCCTCTATATGAGAGTCGCCAAGTAAGGCAATCTATACAGGACGGCAGCCGTGAGTGGATCTCGCTCATCGCATGTATATTCGCCGACGGGATGCTACTGTTGATCCAGCGCTAATCTATCGATCTGACGCCGCGACTCTACAATCAAGCTGGGTTGAAGAAATTAACGTCAATTCTCACAGATTCTTTATCACCTTATCAACCTCTGGATGGTTAAACAATAAGATAGGGCTTTAATGGCTTAAACAGGTGTTTGATCGCTGTACAAAGGAGAAGGCTCGACGGCAGTGGCGACTCCTAGTCCTTGATGGGCATGGATCTCACGTTACTATGGATTTTATCAACTACTGCGATCAGAATAAGATCCTCCTTGTGATATTTCCCGCTCATGCGACTTATACGCTGCAGCCTCTTGACGTCTGCGTATTTAAGTCTCTCTCAGCTGCCTACTCTGACGAGCTCTCCGGATACCTGTATAGGAGCCAAGGTGTGGGCGAACAACAGAATGACGAACTGGTTGATTGCTATCTAATGAAGCCAGAGTGGTTATATACATGGAGTGGAGTATCCAGAAGATTCCAGATTAACAAGGTCACATGACTGTGTGACGACATAGTAGAATATTCTAGAGTTGGCTAACACAAGGACTGTCAACAATCGCCAAAAGAGACTTCTTTACGCTATTCTGGAAGGCCTGGACGACGTTAGTTACGCCGCAGTTGATTACCAAAGCTTTTGAGTGTACAGGTATCTCGCCGCCAGATCTAACGCCTATCCTCAAAAGGTTTAACAAAGAGACTTTGCCAGAGCCAGAATCACCAGTAAGCTCTACCTTAGTACTTAGCGCGTCAGATTGGCGTAAAATAGAGCGACTGTTACGCTCCACTGTGAAGGATATCGCGACTGAGGAGTCGCGTAAGCTGAGCCAGACGATACACTCAATCTCTGTACAAAAGCAGCTCCTAGAGCATGAAAATAAGGGTCTCCGAGAAGCTCTTGCAAACCAGAAACGGCGTCAAACAAAAGGCAAGGCTCTGCCCTTAGAGCAACCTAAGGAGTGGCATGGAGGAGCAGTTTTCTGGTCACCTGCCCGCGTACAGAGGGCGCGTAACTCGGTCAGCCAGCAGGAGGCTGAAAAACAACAGTTACAACTCCAAAAAGCTCAGCAGCAAGAGATCCATATAGCTAATAAACAGCTTAAAGCTCGTTTATAGCAGGAGAAGCGCGTTAAGCGGGCAGCAGCCAGAGATGCGCGCGCCAAGGAGAAAGCTAATCAAGCTGCTAAGCGACGCCTCCGTCAACAGGCTCGCAAGACTCAACAACAACTTCAAAAACGTCTCAAAATTGCCAAAAAGGGAAGTCAGAAAGCTTCAAAAGCTACTCATACAGTTACAAAGAGGAAGAAATCTACGCCAGCACCTGTACGCGTTGATGCGGCGGCATCTGCGCCATCAACCCCATCATCGCGCTGTGGCCGTATAATCAGAACACCAAGCAGATATCTATAATCTAACTAGCTAGCAATCATCTATAGCTCTATGAGAAGCCAACTCTAGAAAATCTCGCGATAAAAGCTTTTGGGTAGAGCTCTATAGCCTTATATTGCTGGCTGAGCGATTACGTTGGGGTTGCGCATTGAGTGACGGTGCGCATTGACTGCCGAGACAGGGTAGGGTCGGCCGAGTAGGCCTTTGCGGCGTTTATAGATTACAAATGGGACGCACTGGTGGCGAGAAAGGGAGGGGGCGTATTGCCTGAGAAAGGAGCAGAAATTGATTTCAGAGCGCGCAGAGATAGGAGGGATTGGCAACCAATTGGTAGCAAAACCTCTTCGAAAAAGTCGTCATGCCGCGACGGTGACGTATGGGCTTGCAGATTTCGAGTGGTTAGTAAGCTTTGTAAGTTTTGTAAGTTTTTTAGCGCCTCACGCTAGTTCCATAACGTGTTTGATCACGTAATGCACGCTATCGCGCGGCAAAAGACCGCCTTACCACTACTTGGCGTAATAATTCCCCATCTACCACTGTTTACAATACACTACCACCAATGTGGCCGTGCGGCAGAAATGGACCGAAATACCACTGTTTCTGACCCAAATGCCACAGTTCCCATAGTGGGCTTCGCGCCTCCCTCAAGGCTCTCAGGCAAGAGAACAATAGCTGCAATGTTACATAAGAAGGGATAGGCCAGAATCTATACTACGATATAGTTATTTTCTGGTGCTGGTGGTAGGACTTATTGTTATTCGCGTCAGAACGCGTTGACTACCCTCAAATCGCATTAGACGCGCAACGGCTGTCGGCCGCCTAGCTGCTGGGGAACGACAGCCCATAAGCTGGGGAGCGACCACCCATAAGCCGGGGAGCAACCGCCCAGAAGTTAGGGGGCGACCGCCTAAAAGTTAGGGAGCAACCGCGCAAAGCCAGGGGGCAGCCGCCTGTTAGCTCTGGGTCGCTAAATTTTAGTGGGTCAGAAACAGTGGTATTTCGGTCCATTTCCGCTGCACGGCCACATTGGTGGTAGTGTATTGTAAACAGTGGTAGATGGGGAATTATTACGCCAAGTAGTGGTAAGGCGGTCATTTGCCGCGCTATCGCGTAATGCACGCGCCCCACCAAAATCGTGAAATATTCAACCCAACATAACTCCACCAATATGGCTCCAATCGACGAGGCTCTTGCGGCAATCGAATTGCTGAAACTAGGAGAACATTTTACGTATACAGAAATCGCCGAAATATTTGTGGTTAGCTGGTCAACTCTGTCGCGGCGCGCGCGTAATAAAACCCAATCGATGGCGCGTAAGCTCGAAAATCAACAAATACTCAACGCTACGCAGGAAGCAACGCTTGTACGGTATATTCAAGACCTCTCAGCGCGAGGGCTACCTCCTACAAGCTATATGATACGAAACTTCGCGTTAGAAATAGCTACAAAATACGTTAGGACTTGCTGGCTGTCACGCTTTATTAAGCGCCACAAACTCGACTTAATATCGCGATAGACATCCGGCATCACCGCCTTACGCCGCAGAGCTGATTCGGCCTTTAAGTACGCGCTGTACTTTAAGCTATTAGCTAAAAAAATTAAGCAATACAACGTTAACGCGCGCCATATTTACAATATAGATAAGAAGGGATTTTTTTATTGGAATCCTCTCTAAATCAAAGCGCGTCTTTTCTCGCAAGCAATACGAGCGCGGGAAGTTCAAATTAATGCTCTAGGACGGCAATCGCGAGTGGATAACTTTAATAGCCTGTATTTGCGCCGACGGCTCTACCCTCACGCCTGCCCTCATTTATCAGGCAGCCTCTGGCAACGTACAAGACACCTAGCTCCAGGATTTCAACCCTGAAATCCACAAGGCTTTTTTCACCTCCTCGCCCTCAGGATGGACCAATAACGATATCGGGCTCAGCTGGCTCAAACAGGTGTTCAACCGCGAGACGAAGGCAAAGGCAAGGACGTCGTACCGCCTCTTGATTGTCGATGGGCATGGATCTCACGTAAAAAAGGATTTCATCGATTTCTGCGACGCCAATAAGATCCTGCTGGCAATATTTCCGCCTCACAGTACCCATACGCTTCAGCCGCTGGATGTGGGCGTCTTCGGGCCTCTTGCGAGCGCGTACAGCAACGGCCTCGCGAGCTTTATGGACGCCTGCCAGGGCCTCTCCAGCATCACAAAGAGGGACTTTTTCAGGATATTCTGGGCCGCCTGGGAGCGCGCGCTGACGTCAGCAACGGTCCTTAAGGCCTTTGAGGCTACTGGGATCGTGCCCTTAGATCCCAACAGGATCCTCAAGCGATTTAAAACTCGCGAGCCTGAGCGCCCCAGCTCGAGCGAGAGCAGCACGTCGGTCCTTAGCGCCAGCGACTGGCGTAAAATCGAGCGCTTATTACGTCAAGTTGTTGAAGATATTTACAAGTCTCAGGCTGCCAAACTCTCGCGTACGCTCCACTCGATTTCAGCGAAAAATCAGATCCTTAAGCACGAAAATACTCAGCTCAAAGAGGCCCTCGTTAACGAGCGCAAGCGCCGCCAGCGGGGTAAGGCCCTGGCGCTCGAGACGCCGGAGGATTACAACGGTGGCGCGATTTTCTGGTCGCCAGCCAAGGTTCAGAGGGCTCGCGACTGGCAGGCACAAAAGGACGCGGAGGAGAAGGAGATACAGCTTCAAAAGGACATCCAGGCCCAGCTCAGAGAGCAGAGCAAGCTTGAAAAGCAAGCCCTCTTGCAACAGCGACGCCTTGAAAGGGCTGAGGCTCAAGCAGAGCGCGCTCGCGAGCGCGAGCTGAAGGCTATTGAAGCTCAAGAAAAGCGAGAGGCCCGCGCAATTGAAAAACAACTCCGTGACGAGCTCAAAGCTTCCCAAAAGGGTAATCAACGTAGCCTCAAGCCTCCAGCAAAAAATCCGAAAGATATTGAGCTTGTACAGCCTGAGTTACAGCCTGTCAAAGTTGACGAGCCCGAGATGCCCGAGATCGCGCCCACGACGCGCACACGTCAAATACGCCTCCCAGAGCGCTACAGGTAGCCAATAGAAGGGCTGTATTTGTTGAATAAGCTCTTCCGATTAACGTGTTCGATCACTCATCCGCGCAGATCACTCATCCGCGCACCCCACCAAAATCGCGACGCGTCCTCTCACAACTCTCGCAATGCCGCTCCCCCAGCACGTCCAACAGGCTCAAAAAGAAGGGAGACTTAGTCTCTCAATGCAGGCGATTCAGAATAAGCAGGTTAAGAGTCGCCGCCAGGCTGCGCGACTATATAATGTCCCTGAAACGACTATCCGCGACCGTACCAGAGGTGCTCGCCCTCAAGCTATCGCCAACGTTCAGAAACGAAAGCTACACCCTACTGAGGAGCAATCCCTAGTAGAGTGGATCCTAGACCTCGACCGACGCGGATTTCCGCCCCATATTATCAACGTACGACGAATGGCAGACAATCTGCTCGCCGCGCGGGGCCAAGAGCCACCTCCACAATCAGTCGGCGAGAAGTGGGTGTCGCGCTTTGTCAAGCGCCAGGCAGAGCTCCAGACTAAGTGGAATCGCAAGTTCCACTCACAGCGCGCAAGATCTGAAGACCCTGTCGCGATCCGCGCGTGGTTCAAGCTCGTAGAGGAGACGCGCCAGTCATACGGCATCCTCGATACAGATATCTACAACTTTGACGAGACTGGCTTCTTGATGGGTATCGCTGCGACGTCAAAAGTCGTTACAAGCTCTGAGACAGTCGGCCGTGCGGCGACTATACAGCCAGGTGATCGCGAGTGGGTAACGACGATTGAGTGTATCAACGCGTCTGGCTGGTCTATCCCACCCTTCGTGATCCTGCAAGGGAAGCTCCACCAAGCTAGCTGGTATCAAGGCCTACCACCTGATTGGACTATCGCTGTTAGCGACAACGGCTGGACTACGGACGACCTAGGCTTCGAGTGGGTAAAGCACTTCCACCGACATACTGAAGCCCGTACGATAGGGGCCTACCGACTACTCATCCTTGACGGCCACGGCAGCCACGCAACGGCTGAGTTCGATAAGTACTGCGCAGAGAACAAGATTATTACGCTCTGTATGCCCTCTCATACGTCGCACCTGCTCCAGCCGCTCGATGTTGGCTGCTTCTCGCCTCTTAAGGTTGCGTACGGCCACCAAGTGTCCGAGCTTGCGCGACAACACGTCTTCCACATTGACAAGCAGGACTTCTTACAGATATACCCAGGCATCAGAGAAACAGTCTTGTCAGAGCAGAATATCCAGGCTGGCTTTCGGGCGACAGGGCTAGTCCCAGCCTGTCCAGAACGCGTCTTGTCGTCGCTGACAGTGGTTAGGACGCCGTCTCCGCCAGGGGCAGCGGCCAACGCTGAGGTCGCATGGACGTTAGAGACGCCGCATACTACTGCTCAGCTAGAGCAGCAGGCTCGATTTATCCAGGACCGCCTTAGTCGGCCTTTGCAGAGCCCTACTACCCAGGCTATCCGCCAGCTTGTTAAAGGGTGTCAACTTGCGATGAATTCAGCAACGATCCTTGCAGAGGAGAATAGGAAGCTCCGACAGGCTATTCAGCGGCGGCAGCGTAAAGAGCAGCAGCGCCGACAGTATATAGCCCGTGGAGGAGCTATGCGGGTAGAGGAAGGTCAATTGCTTGCTGCAGAGGCCGAAAGGGTGCTCCAGCAGGTAGAGCAGGCGGGGCAGCCAAGTAGGCCTCGAGCACCGCCAACCTGCAGCAAGTGCCACGAACAAGGTCATACAAGGACTCAGTGCACTACTAGATAGCGCGCACTTAATAAATCTATTTACTACCTATTTTATTGCGTTGTTGAAGAGCAATTGTAGGAAGACGCGTCGCGATTTTGGTGGGGTGCGCGGATGAGTGATCTGCGCGGATGAGTGATCGAACACGTTATTACTCCAGAAAATCCGACGATTTTACAATATATACAAGCTGTACTGTGGTATCCGGCCGAAGTAGTGTAGGTGGGTCGCGCACAGCAGGGGTGCGCATCCTATGTAATTAAATACGACTTTCTGACAAATCCACATTTAGCGTCACCCAATTTGTATAGAGATACGTGTTTCTTTGTCGCGCTTCTTCATCCCCACGTCACCCGCATAATGTCCGAACCACCTCTTCGCTACACCTCGCCATCGATACCTTACCCGCGATGAGGCTGTAGAGGCACGCGCCCTACGTCGAGCAGGCCATACCTACGACTTTATCGCCAACCAGCTTCAATGTACAGAGAGACAAGTTGGCTACGCAGTTACTAAGGATCGCGTCACGCCCAAGAAGCGCTCCGGTCGCCCACTTCGCCTTACGGATGCCCAAGTTGATCAACTTGAGGCATATATACGATCCTCGCGTAGTAATAGGCAGCTAAGCTATCTCCAGCTTGCTAAGGGACCTTTTGAGCACTGGGAGTTGGCGAATATACAATTAGGAGTGCTCTACGAAGGAGAGGGTACAGACGCTGTGTAGCCCGTGCTAAGCCTCCTCTTACTGAGCAAATCGGCAGATACGCCTTGCGTGGGCAGAGGCTCATATCAACTGGGAACCCTGGCAATGGTGGAGGATCCTATGGAGCGATGAAACATGGATCACGGGTGGACGTCACAGAGAAGTATGGGTAACAAGGCGACCAGGAGAGGAGCTAGAGGATACCTGCCTAGTAGAGAAGATCCGCAGAAAGCGTGGGTGGATGTTCTGGGGCTGCTTCTCTGGCATGTCTAAAGGTCCTCAGCTGTTCTGGGAGAAGGAGTGGAAGTCAATTAATAAGGAGAGCTACTGTGAGCGGATTGTACCACTTATTGATGGCTGGTTACGTCTAAATCCTCACCTAAGCTTCATGCAAGATGGGGCACCAGGGCACTCAGCTGCGTACACAATAGAGGAGCTTTCTCAAAGAGGGGATTTATCCTATCTTCTGGCCAGCATTCTCCCCAGATCTTAACCCTATTGAAGCTGTGTGGAACAAGATGAAGGACTATATAGAGGTGAATTACCCTGATCAAGAAGGTGGGAGGCAGCCAACATGATCAACTGCGTAGGATAGTACAGGAAGCCTGGGAGTCGATCACTGTAGAACAGTTAAGGGAGCTCATTGATAGCATGCCAGCTCGATGCCGGGCTGTGATTGATGCCGAAGGCGGTCATACAAAGTACTGAAATTTGTATGTAATATTAGACAGAAACAGAAAGGTTGCATTTAATTACATAGGATGCGCACCCCTGCTGTGCGCGACCCACCTACACTACTTCGGCCGGATACCACAGTACAGCTTCAAGTTGTGGATGGGCGGAAATCGCCGAAAACGTGCATTACACGATAACGTGCATTACGTGATCAAACACGTTAATCATGCCGAACAACAACCGTACGGACGCGTATGAAACAGGAAAATTCCTCCGCTCCAGCTTTGCCTACATCGACAAAGACCGCACTGTCTGGTTTGGCGAGGTGCCTGGAATCCGAAAGTACGACTTGACGGTTGAGATTCTCAAACGTGGCATGCCCTACCAAGTTTACGTGAACAGTCAGCATCCATCGCACAACATGTTAGCCTCTACGCCCTTCGTTCGGTGATAGGTATCCAGGACCACGATTCGTGCAGCCCTTCACCAGCCGCCGTCCCACGTAGACTAGCTAAACCCCTTCAGCTGAGCCATGGCGACCTACGTAACAACCTACCCATGCCGCGTTAAACTCCGAAGGAAACCCCACAGTTGGTTAGATTCTGTCTTCACCCCAGCCAACCACTACCCCTTCAACACCCAACATGCCGTCCCAAGGCTTCGCCGTCCACCGCGAGAAGTTTTGCTTCGACCATAAAACCAACTGTGGCGAAACCCTTGCCCCCTTTCGCGGCTGCTGTCCCCCAGGCTTATCCTGCCCATCCCAGTACAACACCTGGGCACACGTGCCAAATTCCGGGTTCATCGTACTCCGTCTCCCTGATATCGTGGAGTGGAGCAGGTCCAGTGTCAAGCGACAGGGTCAGTCTTCATGGCTGGAGCTGGCGACCTCAGCGCTTCTGACGCCTATATTGTGCATCATGCGTTGCTTAGGTTGCACACAACCTTCAGGTTGGGTTGATGGTGCATCGACTAAAACTGCGTTACGCCAGGAAAGCAAAGCTGAGCCATCCCCTAGGGTGTAGTGGCGATTTGATAGGCTTATGGGTGAGCAATTGCTTGAATCAATGGCACATTTATGTAGTAAGCCACCAAGCATAGGATATATGTAGTATGCAATGGTTAACACTTGTTGCGTGACGATGTAGCTTATGTAATTGATGTATAAAAATTTCGACGTAAAGTAAGTAGTAAGATTAAGTTGGATTAGAGCTTTACCTTGTTTCAAAGCGTTTTTCTAGCACCCCTACAGCTTTCCATAACAGCGTTATACCGTGTACCGAGAAGTCTTCTTGATCATAGTTAGATTAGGTTTTATCGCTAGTGATCTTTAGCGCGGTGCTATGCATCCTAGCCTGGTCTGTGCGTTCGCGTGCAGACGGATTTTTATGTATGCCGCGCTCTTGAGTGCGGGGGTTCCCCAACTGCCCCTGCAACTTATATTGAGCGGAAAATTGTACGCCAATCCACCCTTCTCAGATTATAGAGTAGGGACTGCTACACACTAATTGAATGTTCCTTGCATATGCTTAATTACATTATTATCTGGGCTTTCGACAATCTCGATGTACCGCAATCCCCTGCTCCATATGCAGTGAACGACCCCCCACACGCAGACACTTAGGTCAACGGAAGCGGACAGCCGAGATTCGTGAATGCCTCCCCTCCAATGGTCACAAGTACAGCCTGGAGTATCGCAACAGTTGGGGTGATGATGCTGTTGAAGGTCAACGGAATTGGCACCGACACGAACTGATACAGGAAGCACGCGAGGGCTTCAGGCGTAGCAGCCGTGAGGTTCCCACTCTCAATGTACGGTGGAAAGTCTATGCCGATGAACTGGTTGTTCGCATTGCCGCCGATTCCAACGGGATGCGCGCCATACATGAGCAAGATTTGCTCTACCACGTCGAGCAAGCTGTATAGCTCGACTCGGTTGATCCTTTTTCATTCATTCATTCATATCAGTTTATAGTCGACCTAACCTTCTACAGATTATAAGACTTAATAGCAAGCCCAAACACAGTTTAACAGCTAAAGTACGTAAAAAAAGAAAGGCGTAATTAGGATTAGCTATAGTAGGGAGCTAAAGCATAACGCAATAATACAATTATTAACTTTAAACTATGCACTATATGAAACTTAACAAAGTACTCAACGGATCTGCATCGAAGATCTTCGGTTGATCCAGTTATCGGGAATCCGCTCGGGGACACTGGACCAGGTGCCGTCGGATTCTTGTTGTGCGCCGAAGCTTGGATATGGTTAGTCACTGCGACATTTAGGGAAGCAAGGACTGACAAAGAGGCGGTGTTGTTCAGATTAGGAACGTATCCTTCATTTCCATTTGGGAAAAGTTTATAGATGAACGAGGCAGCACCGTATTGGAACAATCCGAGGGGACCAAAGAAGCTACACATGTCAGCTACCCATTACCGCGTCGACACAAGATTGCAGAAAACTTACAAATTTGGATTCTCCGTACGCGACTCGACGTATCGCTCATAGCGATATTTCGTCAGACCGTCCAAGTCGCACAATCCGCCCGTGCTCTCAAGCATCTTCCCCCACAAAGTGGTGTTGAAGCTGAAATTGTCGCCTCCATTAGTGAAATAGTCGTTTCGAGTGAGCGACGCGTCGGCCTCGAACTTGTAATGGCCGACGAGACTAGGCTAGCTGCCTGTCAAGATCGGCGAAAAGGATGTGCGAGTGGTTGCATCACATCCTATCGACAGCTTCTGGGTGATCCAGTCTCTATCTGCGATGTAAATGGAAAATACGGCCAAGAAGTTGGCGAGATCGTAGCCCATGTTGTACACGTTTTGGACGGCGTCGACTAATTCTGTGTACTTGGTTATTCCATCGGGGGCTAGGAATCCATCTGGGAAAAAGTCAGTGAACGGGCTCGTCGCGGGACGGATGAATGGTGTCTTACGATTTGCCATGGCGTTTAGGCCAGGATAGGGCCCACGGATGTCTTGATTGGTAGGTGGGATGTATTGATGCGCAGTGTCGTTCGGTGCAGGTACTTAGTAACTTCCCTTACCTCTGCCTAGGAAACGGCCATATACGCCATTGTAGTTGCTGCGAACGGGATATGATTAGTACTATCTAACTAATATAGATTTTTAAACTTACAATTTAGCGTTTATAGGCACCACCAGCACATAGTTGGGATTAAAGGGACAACTCTCTGGCCCGCCTGGAAGACCAGTACCAGGCTACTTTCAAATCAGCTCACTTGCTTTTGGGACTGCAGATGAGACCTCGATCGCATACCTACTGACGGGCTAAGAGATTTGTGTGAAGACTAGTGGGATTATGAGAATACCTGATCTAAAAAGACGGATGACTGATGATGGAACAGTTCAGCGCGAAACTTCATGATCTGCCAACGTGGAGACCGTGGATCCTATCAACGCTGGGCCTATTTGGTTAGAGACGATTCGTACACCTTCAATAACTGGATTCCCTACTTCAAAGTCTCTACATAATTCACGGAACCCAAATCTCCACCTCGCGCAGCCAATGCGTCCGCCGAGTATGTAGCTAAGGCTCTCTCACCACCTGGTTCCCCGCTCCAGGTCTCGTATGCCCACTACGCTGGTCCATTTTCGGCCTGGATGGAACGCGGGTTAAACGCGATTGGGCTACCGAAAGCTGCAGACTTCAATTTGGGGAGTCTGAACGGCAGTCAGTACTGTAGCTCAACGATCAATCCGGACAAGCAGAAACGAGAAAGTTCACAGACAGCGTATTATGGCGCTGATGCGCAACAAAGACCAAATTTGAGGGTGTACACTCTTACATTAGCCAAAAAGATCATTTTCGACGAGGATGAAAAAGCTACGGGTGTCCGTATTGGAACGGGCGCTGTCCTCTCGGCAAGGAAAGAAGTCATTGTCTCCGCTGGCGCTTTCCAGTCACCGCAACTCCTTATGGTCTCTGGCATCGGACCGGCCGCTACACTTCAAGGGCATGGGATAGACGTTATTGCGGACCGGCCCGGCGTGGGTCAGGGAATGCAAGACCACATCTTCTTCGGACCCTCCTACCGCGTCAAAGTGGACACATTTACCCGCATATCCAACGACCCAGTCTACGCCGCCGCAAAATTCGCCACAGAATATACGCTCCTCAAACAAGGCCCCTTCACGAACCCCGTCTGCGATTACCTAGGCTGGGAAAACGCGCCTCGCGACCTCATCTCCTCCAGCGCTGCCTCAGTCCTCTCATCGTATCCGCAATCCTGGCCGGACATGGAGTACCTCACTTGTTGCAACCGACACGATTTTGTCGGTGGAAGGGGCCGAAATTTTTTTCGGGCGATATGTGACTCACAAGGAGCCGAACCAAAGTTCAAGTACCACAGCGGCCCGGGCTACGTCGGCGATTTCCAGAACCTGCTTCTCCAACAGCCAAAAGATGGATACCAATACGCGACAATCTTGGGCGCGATCGTGAAGCCTATCAGTAGGGGAAACGTCACGATAGCATCGGACGATACTTCGACGCTCCCCCTCATTAACCCAAACTGGCTCACCGACCCGACGGACCAATCCGTCGCCCTAGCAATCTACAAACGCGCCCGCGCTGCTTTCACCTCCTCGGCCATGGCCCCCGTCCTCGCCGATCCTATCGAATACTTCCGCGGCCCAGACGTCCAAACCGATGACCAGATTATCAATACGATAAGGGACTCGTTGCAGACGGTGTGCCATGCTAGTTGTACTTGTAGGATGGGCAAGAAGGATGATCCGGATGCGGTTGTGGATGGTAAGGCGAGCGGTATTGGTGTGAAGGGGTTGAGGGTTGTAGATGCGAGTTCTTTTGCTTCGTTGCCACCGGGGCATCCGCAGAGTACTATTTATGCGCTTGCGGAGAGGATTGCGCGGGAGTTTAGGGATGGGAATTGAGGGAGTTGGTAGCGGTGCTGACGCTGGGATTGGCCAGGTACTTGATAATGATTTTTGCATTCTACTTTACTTGGTTGTGAATAGCAAGCGTGTAATCTTATGCAGGACCCCGGATCATTTCCTGTTTATCGTGCTCGATTACAAGCTCACTACAGGGGTTTAATACCCCATCATTATTATACTTGTAGGCTACCATGTCTTTCTTGAAATACACAGTCGACCCAAAAAGACAGCAAGGAATCATCATTGTAGCACTCGCAATGTCACCTACATTTTTTTCATTTTTTTATATCCGTTTATAGTCAACCTAACCTTTTACAGATTATAAGACTTAATAGTAAGCATAACTAAGGTTTAATAGCTAAAGTATATATAAAAAAGGCATAATTAAAATTAGCTATAGTAAGGAGCTAAAGTGTCGGATTAACAATCTCAAAGGCCTCAGGTATATCACAGGAAGGTGTGTGTGGAGGAGCGAGCATTCTGTTAATAGTCGTTGAGGCCTCTGTTGTGTTGCAAAACACTACATGTGTGGAGCGAGCCCTATATAGGACTAGCTTCCATACCCCGCGATATACTTCGCTCCTTAGTAGATAGAATAATAAGAATCTATCTATTAACAAATGTAAATTGTTATTAAGTATTTCCTTTTAGCACTAGTGTAACAAGTCCTCCTAACACTAATTAGTAATTGCGAGAAGCCATTACAGACAGCAAGGAAGAAGAGATAGACTGTTAACAGCCCAACGTGAGAAATCTTAGGTCAATGCAGACTATGCTAAGAACAGAGCGAGGCAGAGATAACACAAAGCACTCTTAACTAACCTCTAAAGCTGCTAGTTCAGGCCAATCCGCAGACACAGAGCGCGTCAGCAACGCATATAATTCATTCGTACGAGCGTCCCTAGACGATCCATTTACGTACACCAACACACGCCGGAAACGACTAACTAGCGAGACAACTACACCGACAACGAGTCAACAACACCTGCCAGCACAATAGCAGACAATTGAAGCAGCAACAGCGTCGCAGACGCTGCTAATACTTAAGCTTAACTACGCGATAATTAGTTAAAGCATGGCTTAAGTAAACGCTAGGAAGCTACTTCACGCTAGGCTAAATACACTGCAAAGCACCTTATAGGAGACTGCCTATATCCAGTAGCGCTAGAATCCATTAACACATCTCTCTAGGACGTACCCGCACTAGCAGACGCGAACAAGATACACGCAACAACCTAGGTTGCTAAAATTATCTACAATTACAATGCATTAATAGTCTAGGACAATAACCTATGTATAGACTACTATTGCGATTTTAAAGAATAGACAAAGAAGCTATTCCTTAAGGTTAACCGCAATATATTAAAATCTCTAAAGTTAGTCCTATAGCATAGAGGAGTCTACACAGGCAACAACTGCGCAAGGCTTGCTAATTCCCTCTACAATTTATTAACTATAAAGAACACTCCTAAATGGGATCCCGTGGAGTTCCAAGCCACGACTTTTAACCAACAATCTAGGGCGTACAAGCGTCAGCAGAACACACAACGGACAACTCCTATAGCTAAGCAACAATCGCCGCAGGATAGCCCGCCAGCTAGTACACATGCGCCGCAGTCACAGCTGTAGCAGCTAGAGCACTCGCAGCGAGGCGAGCAGCAGCTGGAGCTTGAGCAGCAAGGCGAGCAGTATGGAGCGGGACACAACGCTTGAAACTGATCTGAAACACAGGGGCTACAACTAGTGCACTAGACAGAGCAAACCTAACTGCTAAGACACTAGAGCACTAACAGTCAATAATCACCCTTTATAAGTAGTGCGTTTAGAAGACCTTAGTCTTGATAAAAGTGGGAATAAGGCGCGCAATTGCAGCAATAGCGACTGCAGACACGGCCGCCAGCGACTGCATATCGCGAAATCACGCTATTTCCACAACAACCTATGAACGGTATACCTGGCAGACTACCTGAGCTACTACATGACCCGTATAAGACGCTGCCGCCGCGCTGGTCCCGTAACGACCGACTTAATGCCAACACAATCACGCAGTTCTCTAAGCTCTGGGACAATGGCAAGAAATACACGGGAGACGCGTACGATCTGCTTGATGATAAAATCAAGATCTTCTTTAGCATCTGTTGGCAGGTGGACATCCACGAAGAGCAGTTCCATGCCGTGTTTCCTCGTATTCTTACAGGGCGAGCAGAGATGTTCTATATACAAGTTGTAGACAGAGACGACAGCTTTTCTAATGCGTACACGGCGATTAAGAACCACTTTGACTATGACGTCCACCATCAACACTATTACACAGACTGGACAACTACAACCTTCGCCCGTACGCGCACGGAGAACCCTGACAAGAGCTTACATGAGGTGCTGCAGATCTTGCTTGACAAGCTACAGCTGTGCCAACGCGCGCTTAGTAAGAACTTTAAGGGTGAGGATGCCCTACGTACGACTGTCATCAACGCGTGCCGTGGAGTCCTAGAACTTGAAATGGCACTCTTTAAGCCAGCCATAATCTGCGAAGGACTCTTTTTAGACCTACAGTCTATAGTTAAGACGCATCTTGCATGTTAGCAAATAAGATAAATGCTTGTAGGGAGTGAGACAGTTACTATAAACTAGTACTACCTCGACCACTGCTACAATAATAGGAATGGAAGAGCTTGAAGAGGATTTAGAGGCGAAAGCGGATTCGTAGGCGGATTCTAAGGAGGCTAAGGTAATAGAGGCAATTAGCGCTTTAACAGCAACGATAGTAGACGTGAATTTACAACGCTACGCTGGAGGAAGAAGTGCTTTGTCTGCCAGAAAGAGGGCTGCTAGTTAACCAACTATACCAACAAAGAACGCAAAGCTGCCCGCACGCAGTTCTTCTCCGCATGTTACTTTACAGGCACACTACTACCTGCAGACTTCTCTGTGCACCTTGCAGAGTATGAAGGTAGTGAGCACACGAACCAGTATAATTAGCAAAGCTGGAGAGAGGAGAACTACAAGGACGACGACAATGACAGCGATTAGCAGTATGACATCGACGAGCAGCACTTCACAACTGCGTACGCGGAATATTAATTTTTTAAGGAGCAACAACTTACAGATTAAGCGTTTATACACTATGTCTCTGGCGAAGACATATACAGTAGAGACGCACTGTTATTGCTAGCGTCGCAATTCCTTATTAAGGACCGCTATACGCGATCTGTGTACTAAGGAATCCTCCCTAATATAGGCGCCGCTAATATATCTACAGTTGGCAAGGAACAGTACCTCGCGCTTATACAGGAAGACCCTATAGTCACAATAGACACATCTATAGTAGGAAAACTGTCTATTAAATTTGGTAAAGGCAGTGTTACGGTGTTTATTAGCACCGCACAGATTCCAACAAAGATTAGAAAAATCGACTTTGAGGTGCTAGATGCGCCCACACTATTCTTGCTATGCCTTGCGGACATAGACAGGCTGAAAGTCTACTTTAACAACACTACAGATAAGCTTGTCTAGGGCAATGTACGCATCCCTGTGATCCGCAAATAGGGATATCTATAGTTCTATCTTAACAAGAGAGAGCGTGCAACTGCATTTCTTACAGAGACAGAGTTAAGACGGCTCTATTGCTGTTTTGGACACCTAGCTGTTATAAGACTAGCTAAGCTCTTGAAAGACGCTGGTCACAACGACTTTGAAGAAAGAACTCTTAAGTAAATTGCGAAGCTTTGCCATTATTGTCAGATTAATAGCTCCGCGCCGCGCTGCTTCAAGTTCACCCTTAAGGACAACCATCACTTTAACTACGAGATCCTTGTGGACGTAATATACTTAGGAAGCAAGCCTACGTTGCACGTAGTGGATTCATTAACTTCGTTCTAAGGCGCAAAGTTTCTTAACGCTATTTCAGCTAAGGAGACGTGGCAGGCACTGCGGATGTTGTGGATTGACACCTACTAAGGACTACTAGACATCCTCACACACAACGCAGGCACGAACTTCGCAAGTGTAGAATTTCGCGTAGAAGCAAAAATTATAGAAGTTATATGTAAACAAGTACCTACAGAGGCGCATTAGTCTGTTGGCAAGATAGAGAGGTATCACGCGCCCCTACACCGCGCATAGGATATACTCCACGCTGAGCTTGCTGGCACTATGTCCAATAAAGCGATCCTTCAGATAGCTGTGAAAGCCGTTAACGACACGGCCGGCCCTGACGGTCTAGTCCCGACCTTACTAGTCTTTGGCGCATACCCACGTATAACTATAGAGTTACTACCGTCACTGTTAATGATTAAGCGCAGCGAGGCTATTTAAAAGGCAATAAAAGACCTGCGTTACGCGAGTGATGCAAACACCGCAAAAGCTTGCGGCAGAGAAAGCGAGGTAGTATGGAAAGAAAAGGACGGCTAGAATGGCCGTACAATCGCCGCTATAGACGGCCACAACGTCACTGTCGATAATGGCCCGTACAAAATCGCCGCTATAGACGGCCACAACGTCACTGTCGATATAGTTAATGGCCTAACAACATTTCAGTTAACAGTTGTCAAGCCGTACTACAGACTAGACAACCTCTAGAGTAACCCTAATGCGCCGCAATAGCAGCACGCGCCACCTGCAGATACAACAGTGCCGCTGGCAGCGCAACCACGCAAGAGAGGCCGCCCCCCAGGATTAAGGAACAAGAGGAAGGCAAACGTTTACATAACTAAGAAGGAAGAGGCCAACCTTAAGCTCGCTATAAAGCTACGCAATAATAGAGTTATCACAACGCCTAGCGCACCCTTTAAAGCATCTAATAATCAAGAGATTAGTGACCTAGTAGGCTGTGGAGTGTTCAAGTTTGAACAATACGATCAGGAATTGCATGGCGGAATCCGCATATTCAAGTCGCGTCTAGTGCGAGTAGTTAAGGGAAAGACAACTAAGCCTTACGAAAAATCCCGTCTTGTTATCCAAGGATACTAGGACTATGGCAAGCAGGCTATCTTGACGCAATCTCCGACCATTCAACGCTGTAGCCAGCGTGTGATTATGGCCCTGGCGCCCATGCTCGTACGACGTGGGATGAATCTTGAGCTCCGCGATATAACGCAGGCATATCCACAGGCGCAGACAAATCTTAAGAGGACAATACTCGCACACCTCCCCACTGAGCTAGCACCTAGATATCCAGAAGGCACGCTGCTCTATGTGATCAAGCCGCTATATGGAATCGCGGAAGCAGGAGTCTATTGGTGGACAACGTACCACAGACATCACTGTGAGGAACTGGACATGTCTACGTTAATATACGACCTATGCTTATTGGTGATAAACGGCAATGCAGATGACTTTGGCATTGTTGGTATGCAGACTAACAATACCTTTATACTTAGAACAGCCGCATTCTTAGCGCATAAAGAGAAAAGGCTTAAGAAGGCACAGTTTAGATTAAAGCTAAAGACTGTGCTAACGCTAGACGTGCAACTAGACTTTAATAGCTGCACACTTATAATAGACGCTAGCAACATAGACAACTACAAAGCAACCCTGAACCTTAAGCAGAAGGGACAAGGAGGAAAGATCAAGCTTGTGGACATTAATGCTCCTGATCGCGCGCAACAGTACACTGAATAGCGCGCCTGCGGGGCGTACATTGCGTTAACATGTTAACTAGAAGCGTCTTTTAACTTGTTTGTGGCAGCTTAAGCGCAGCAACCTTTGGATGAGGACATTAAGGCGCTTAATAAGCGCCTCAAATGGCAGATAGAGAATCTCAACTGTGGACTACGCTACGTACCTGTCAACCTCGTCGACGCTAAGCTGATGGTATTCGTGGACGGCTCCTTTGCTAACAACAAGGACCTTAGCTCGCAGCTAGGCTTTATACTTATACTTGTTAATAAGTCCACAGATGTCGACAGTACCTTTATAATCTGCGGCAACGTAATACACTACAGCTCAACGAAGTGCAAGCGTGTTACACGGAGCGTACTAGCCTCTGAGATCTACGGTATAGTCAACGGGTTTGACATGGGCATTGCTGTTGCCACTACCTTATAGATGATCACAGAGCGCCTTGGTCTGCCTGCAGTTCCCTTAGTTATTTGTACAGACTCGTACTCCCTATATGAGTGCCTTGTAAAGCTTGGGACGACTAAGGAAAAGCGCCTTATGATTGACATCATGGCACTGCGCCAGTCATATGAATGCCGCGAGATTACAGAGATCTGATGGATTAACGGTGAAGACAACCCTGCGGACGCTTTTACGAAGGCATCACCAAACCGCGCCCTGGAACGATTTGTTAATAGCAATAAGGTGACAGTCTGAGTTAAGGGCTGGGTGCAGAGACCTACGACCTCTGCCTAGCGCATTCGAGTTTAGATGTTTGGTCCTTTATGTGTACAATTAATATTAAGAAAGAAAAGACTTCTAGTGTTGGATTAACAATCTCAAAGGCTTTAGGTATATTACAGGAAGGTGTGTGTGGAGGAGCGAGCATTCTGTTAATAGTCGTTGAGGCCTCTGTCGTGTTGCAAAACACTACATGTGTGGAGCGAGCCCTATATAGGACTAGCTTCCATACCCCGCGATATACTTCGCTCCTCAGTAGATAGAACAATGAGAATCCATCTATTAACAAATGTAAATCGTTATCAAGTATTTCCTTTCAGCACTAGTGCAACAAGTCCTCCCAACATAAAGTATAATATAATAATTATAAGGGCTAATTATATAACAGCAAACTATAAGATAGTAACTTTAGAGTTACTATTTAACTATAAAGCTCTAAAAGGTAGTAAGATAGCCTATTAAAAGGTAGTAATAAAAAAAGTAAGATAAAAGCTAGTACCTTTACTTTATATTCTTATCATAACCTACTATAAAAGTAATCTATAACTAATATAGCAACTTTAATTCCTTCTATTAATAAAACTATTATAGTTTTATTAATATACTATAGTAGTATAAGTAACTCTTAAACCTATATTTTTTAACTTTCTTACTTTAATAATTACTATACTAAAAGAAATTAAATAGTAAGTAAAAAGGTAAAGGTATACAGTATTAGTAGTACCTAAGCTCTTTAGCTAGTAAAGCTATACTTTAAGATTTTAGTAAAGTAAATCTGTAAGTTTAATTCTTCTTACTTAAAGTATTTTTTATAAGAATAATAGGTAATTAATACTAAAGTATTAATTACGCATATATCTAGAGGTAAAAGGCTGCCTTTACTACTATTATTAAAAAAAATAAGAATTATAAGTTTAATAATAAGAAAAAAGGTATTAAAATAAAAATCTATATACAGAATAAAAGGTAGATTTAAAATATACTAGACTAGTAGTAAACAAAGTAACTCTAAATAATTAATATAATTATTAACTTTAAACTATGCACTGCGTAAAACTTAATAAAGTACTTAACAGGTCTGCCTCGAAGACCTTGTCCCCTACAGTTTATTGTCCCTAAACGACCTATATGCGGAGCTTTCTATTTCAGTCACTGTAACTTTCGGACTTCAAAGCGCACAGAAACCAACCGATAATGATTGACCTGAGCAAAAGCATTTTCGATGGCTATAGTGGAAACGAATGATGCACCCAATTGGTATCACGTGATCAAAAACTAACCTTGGAAGCGTATATGTATGCTTATTACGGCCGACTGACGTCCTTCTTGGTGAGAATGGGCTAAGGAAAACAAATGAAAATAATCAAAAATATTGGAAACGACCATGGAGTAGAGGTATTTTCCTGTGGTGTAATAGAACAGTAGTATAAAATTACATAACGAAGAATGTAGTAATACCATAGCGCTTCCTAGCAGCCCCACTTCGTTCCCCCACAGTATACTAAAGATGCGCAAAATCTCCTGATCAAAAGTTGTAAACCTGCTTTTTTTACATCGAGGCAAAGATAGTATTTAAGCGCGCGCGAAATCCAGGACAACTGGCGTTCCAGATTCGGTACGCTCCCCTGTTCGGTGACCCAAGATGGCGCAGGGGTCCGGCGGCGCAGTACAAAGCAGATGATCTTTATAGAGCCCGTTTGTTTCCGGTACTTTTCTCAATAATTCGTGCTATAATTTTGTATAGCCACAATCCGTGCACGAATAATGTCCGCAAGACGTGAACAGCCGCACCCAAGGGGATCACATCCTAAGAGACGAGGTATGGGTTATTCTCGCCGACTCAACAACACTAAAATGTTTAGCTTCTACTGCGTCTGTCCCCGGATCGGACCTCTGCAAAAGATGTAAACGAATCAATCTAGACGCAGCCTTTCGGACGAAACATGTCACCAAAGTTGGCAAACCGCTCCGTAAATTAGGTCCGACCAGAGCCTGGAGCGTCAATAGCTGCTCGATGTGCCAACTCATGCTTCAACTCGTCCCTGCGCAAACAAGAGATTCCGAAAACCACGACCTTCGATCCTTAAGCAGTAACAGAATCCCAGAAAGGGGCTGGCAAGCTGTCGATACAACCATGCTCGCCATTGACAGAAACTCAGCCTTCCTACTCAAACAACCAGAGAATTCGCCGGTCGTGCGACTTATGCAACCCACTGTTGACCCCGAGTTAATCAAGAGTTGGCTCCACTACTGCAAAGAGAATCATGCCAGTGCATGCTGTATAGGCGACGGTGCTCCTTCGTCTGGCGCTACCACATCCCCATTCTCTGCGATCGCCTCCTTTAAAGTGATTGATTGTGAGACGAGGCAGATTGTCCATGGATGCGGGGATCAATACGTGGCACTAAGCTACCGATGGGGAGAGGGTGAGAGGGGTCCAGTTTTCTCTCGAGTGTTACCGCCTCAGCTGCCTGATACTATCGAAGACGCTATCACCATCACCCGATCTTTGAGCATGCGATATCTCTGGATAGACCGGTTCTGTATCAATAAGTCTAAACCATCCGAAGTGCAGGAACAAGTCAGCCAAATGGACTTGATATACAGCTGTGCCTATTTCACGATCATTGCGGCTGCAGGAGAAACGCCCAAGTACGGCCTCCCAGGTGTCGGAAACAGACGTAGACAAGCCCAACCGCACGCGACAGTCCAGGGATACATGCTGGTATCAACACTTCCAGATCCAAGAGACGCAATCAAACAATCAAAATGGTTCCAGCGAGGCTGGACTTATCAAGAAGGCATTCTTTCCCCCAGACGAGTCGTCTCCACCGACCAGACTTGGCAACAATCAAACAGTCAGTCCAGAGAGCGTAGGGACTATTTGACTGCGTTTTCGAGGCCGCTGGACTGTTTGTTTGACTGCCAAGCTTTTCAGCGTGAATTGAGACTGTTTGACAGAGTACGTGGCTTTTGGACTGATTGATTGACTGATTGATTGCTTGTTTGCGTTACCTATACTCAAACTGCTCTAGTTGAGCTTCGATTTTGTTTAAGTCGTTAAGAGAGGTCTCCAAAGTAGTAGAAGCGTTGGTAGTTGCTAAACGTTTGATGCCTGCTCTCCTCCAGGACTTAACCGACTGTAGGGCGGAGATGAGATCGGGCTTCATACGCAGGCGTCGAGGGCCTAAGAGGTCTCCAAGCTCACTGAACATCCTCTCACAGTCAGCAGAGGAGGCTGGTATCGAGTAAATATCGAGCGCAAGCCTAGACAGCGTAGGAAACTGCTTCTCCTGAAGAAGCCAGTACTTGATAGGATTGAGCGAAAGCGGATCGTCCTCTGTGAGTGGTGTTTGGCGCTTCCAGACTTCGTATTCATCCTCAAGGGCCTCCTCTACTTGACGGAGAGCTGCCTTCATAGAGTTTTCGAGAAAGGCTGAGCGGCTAGCAGATGCTGATATACGTGGCTTTTTAGCTGGGCGTGGATCGCTGGGAGAGCTCCTGCCCGACTCAGCTGCCAGCTTCTCCCGATAAGATCTGTATAGCTTCATGAAGCCCTTGTGGTTATTCGGCAACCAGTCTCTCTTATGATGAGGGCCATTTTTCTCTCGTTGTAGTCATCTGGTACACTCCACAAAGCTTCTAGATGGAGCTTATAGTGTGGATGGAGGATCGTTGCGGTGTAGTATATCGGCGAGTCGTCAAACTTCTGGTAGTACTCGGCCAACTTCGCATGGGCTAGATTGATGTTGACTGCCAGGTGATCCTCTGGGGCATCAGGATCGCTGAAGTCCACCTTTTCAAGTCGTGATTTCTGCTCTTCAAGCTCGTCAAGAAGCCACTCGAAAGTAATAACTACTTCCCAGATAGCTCCATGGCGGCCGACGTGGCCTCTGCCCTCTAGTAGCTTTGTAGCTTCTTCAATGGACTTAGCAGCTTGATGTATTCGCTAATCGTCGCCCAGTCCTTTAGCCGTCAATCCTCCTTCTTGTATGAATAACCTAGGCTCAGCGCGCTGCAATTGTGTATTGCGACGCTGCGAGGCCGCCTCTACTCTAGCCTCGTCAATCTTTATATGGTGTAGTCGTCGATAGGACCGTGAAGCTGGGCAGCTCGCTCCATGGCCCTGTAATAGGAGTTCCACCGAGTCTTGACAGGGCGTATAAGCTCATAAGTCTCTAATAATGACTTGCCTAGCTAGCTGCTTGGCCTCCTGAACTTGTAGCTTCTCAAATAACTCTCGGGTTTGCGAAGTACAGATAGACGCGATAATATCGAACAGTACACCAATCGGGCCGTACTTTCGCCACTCATCGAGAAACGCTTCTTCTTCCTAGCAAGTAGTTAGCAGGCGGCAGGAAAGTGAGGAGGCTAGACGCTTAGTTTTACCTGTAAATTCGAGTCCTCGTTCTCAAAGGCTTCCTTATCTTTGCCCCATATCACTAATTGAGCGCTCAGGTTGAGGATATGACATGTACAGCGGAGTCGTCGATGGGGCGCCCAGATGTACTGTGTAGCCAGCGCGTTGACAGCTGCGTCGTTATTCGTCGCGTTATCAAGCACGAAGTAGCCAAGTCGCGATTCGTCGATATCAAAGATCTGGAGAGTCTCACTCACAATGTGGGCAATGTTCTCACCAGAGTGGCGGCCGTAGAGCTGCGGTAGCCCAAGCACATAGTCCTGAATGTCGCCGCTCGTCCAGATAATGTACACATATCCCAGTGAGAGCGCGCTTGCCGCCATACGTAGTCCAATTGTCAAAGGATATATGGATAAGGGATCGGGCCTTCTTCAGGTGTTGCGTAACGGCCGGGATCATCGCGTGGTATTCGCTCAGGATATGGCGGCTGAGAGAACTGTGACTCCGCCAAACTGACTGCTCTGCAATAGGATTAGCAGCTTCAATTAGCTGGCGGAAGGCAGCAGTTTCTACGACTCGGAGCGGCTGGTTATCGGCGACTATCCAGTCAATAAGCGCGTCCCGGAATCGCTTCTGTGAGAAGCTTGATGCCATCTCATTTGCCACCTTCTGTGATACTTCAACACCATTCCATTGTAACTGATGGACGATCGAGCTTGTACTCGGCGGCAGGTTGAAGCTTATCGGCCCCCTTATTGAATCCGTGGCCTGGAGTGTTAGCAGAGAGGTGTGTACCAGCAGAGGAAGTTGATGTGTGTACGTCATATTCGCCACGCGGCATTTTGTGGATATGACAATATTTGCAGAGCCACCACCTCTTTTGCTTCCTGCTATGCCACAGAGGCCACCCGTATTCGTATATCCAGCTTGTAAAGCCTCTCTTGCTGTCCTCTTCTCGTCGCTGTAGGTGTGGGACACGTCTCCACTCGATGCCGTCGAATTGCTCGTCGCGATTATCGTCATCTATTGGTTGGACTTCATCGGGCTCGTCATCGAGTTCGGGAGCAAGGGAGGGCGATATCGGGGCCGTATTTTTGCGGTTTGCGCGTGTAACACGCTCGCTAAAGACTCTTTTCGCGTTTCTGTTCATACTATAGAGCAGCGTAGATGTGGGAGGGCGCGTAGAGTGGAGAGTATAGGTGGAAGTAGCTAGGTGTTGATAGCGGAAGCTGTGTCGTTGAAAGTTTGGGTAGAGCTGCCTATTTAGGTAAGGCGTCAGATTTTCGCTCTCCAAAACCTCAACACCAAAGTATCGCGACTTTGGGCTATATATCGACATCGATTTATCCACTAAATCCACAAGAAAAAAGGCTATATTTAGCCAATCAATCAATCAGTCTGGCAACTTTCAGACTGTTTGATTGGATAATTAGAGCCCTTCAGACTGTTTGACTGATTGCTTACAAAGCAATCAAACAATCAGTCTGACTTTTTCAGACTGTTTGTTGCCAAGTCTACCACCGACTGCCAGGTCTACTTCGAGTGCTCGGGCATGTATTGCTGCGAGGCTCTCAACTTTCCCCTGAATAGCCTGCATACTCAGAACGGCCAGCGCTTTAAAGCAGAGTTCTGTGAAAAAATAGACACCGGCATGTTCCCGAGAGGAATCGGCACGTCGGCATGGGAGATAGTGCAGAGGATCGAAGAGTACACAAACAGGCAGCTCTCCAATCCTTCCGATATCTTGAAGGGTATTTCTGGCATCTTGCAGGCCTTTACGAAGAGCAGGAAACGAGTGCTGCACTGCGCTGGTGTGCCAATGATTCTGGCAAGTCCACAGCGAAGGCGTGATAGGTTTGAATCAG
Source organism: Laburnicola sp. JP_R_19 (assembly GCA_031010545.1). Lineage (NCBI taxonomy): Eukaryota > Fungi > Ascomycota > Dothideomycetes > Pleosporales > Didymosphaeriaceae > Laburnicola > Laburnicola sp. JP_R_19. The sequence goes on from VOIT01000063.1 coordinate 139,937, forward strand.
AGCCATACATACGGGAATGGTCCCCCTTGACTGGCTTCTGTGGGGGACTATGTTGGGAGGTTGTTTCGCCATCAGAACGGCGTAAGGGGTTTCCGTCATGGTCTTGGACTGGTTGGGGAAGCAACATCCGTTGGGGAATAAAAGACTGGGGCTGGCACCACCTGGAGCCAAACAAAGAACTTCGACTCTCGATCCAGCTTGAAGATGGTAGAGTCGTTGGCTTGGAGAAATTCTGTCAATTTTACGATGACATGAGCATGAAGGTTTCCGATACTTTGCACATTGCAACCTGGGCATTCCCGTTCCGGATCTGGAGAACTCTGACATATGAGTCTGGCTTGGAATATGCGGCGGCCGTTGTCGAACTCGAAGACAAAGGACCATCCATATGGATGTTCGCATCCACTTGCGCTACACCTATTCCTACCGATTCTAAATGTATTGGGATACATTTGTATCACACGGCGGAAGGACAGCCATGCCGACGACTCTATGTCCTGGTGGTTCGGGAGGTGCAGAACGGAGTGTATGAACGCGTGGGGTTTGGTGAAATGGATGATAGTATGAAAACACTTTCCGAATACAAGAAGGGTAGATCTGATGGGCTCTTGCTGGCTGTGTGGCCACCACTTCCTGCACCGAAGAAGATCTGGAAGGAGTTCCAGCTCCGTTAGGCCGTCACGAGCAGAAGAATGGGAACAACTGGTTATTTGACTGATTTTTGTATTACTACCCAGTTCTTTGTGTAAATTGTGTTCTTCACTAGTACCTATTTCCAAGAGTAGATAAATTGTGCAGAGAAACTCTTATAGTTAATTTAAATTCTGCCTGATTCTATTCAAACAGCCATTGTGAAACACTCAATGAGTGAGCAACGATTTTTCTGAAAACTGATGGTGTTGGGGAGGCTTAAAAAGCCTTGTTATTTAAGGAGAAAATTGGTTGCAGCTTTGAAAGCATACTAAGAGATTTGCTAGATTATATCGTTGTACTTAGCTGCTTTATCAACTCGCCATTCTTTCCGATGTGTTGTAAAAGCCTCCGACTGCAAGCTTGACTTCCAAATGTTGGAGTCTAAACATTACCATTAGGCCAGCTGTCATCAGGCTCTTTCATTATCTTCTAGCAACAGCGGAGTAACCCTTTCTCGAAGAATCGTTGTCTTGAGTTCTCTTAAATGGACGATGCTGACAATATCTACGTGTACCCCGTCACATGAAAATTCTTAAGCATATTCGTGGATTAGTATTACTCATGGCCGTGACTTGTCTTAATCCTATGAGAATAATAATTGCCAATTCGTTCCTTACTGACTAGAACATAATCTTAACCAGTAGGCGCGGCTACGGCTGTAGCTCCTTGGGCAACAGAGGCCTAAGCGTTATGTTCAGCTTCATGATTACCTAGCATATGCGGGTTGTGGGTCGCAGTTGCTGCAGTGGGTCGGTCGAGGCAGGAACGACGCGCGTCTAAGCGAGAAAGCGCCCATATATCGGACGAGACGCCTCCCACTATTCTTCCATCCCCCATCAACATCACTTCACCCCATATCCTATTCCTATTCGCAAGAGACAGCGAGATGGAGAAACGAAACGGCCAAATTAGCTATTACAGCAAAGCTATCCAACAAACCGAAAGCCGAAGCTTTCCCAAGTCCCTCACCGCATCCAAACAAATAACTAAACAGCAAAGGTATCTCGCCCAAGTCCGGTCCCCAGAGAATGACAACGTTGCGTCGTAAGGAACGTTGATGCCGAATGCGCCGCCGTGGACTCCCCCCCCCCCCCCCCCCCCCCCGGCGCCCCTGGAATTCAGTCGCTCGCCGTTGACCGGCCTACAAGACCAGCATGCCGAGGAAGCCCAACAGGCCAGCGAGGCCAGCGCCCATGGCCGCAGAAGGCAATGAGGCCGCGCCAGGGAAAGCGCTTTGGGAAGGAGAGCCGTCGCCGCCCTCAGTAGCGGTGGCAGAGAGGGTCGGGACGTTCACCGAGGAGACGGCAGTGGAGTTGAGGCCGATGGCACTGCCAGTGCCAGAAGGAGCGCCCGGCTCAGGGAGAGCCGTGATGACGGTCACAGACGTGTAGGTGATTTCAGTGACCTCGGCGGTCGACGATGGAGCGGCCGTCTCCACCGGCGTGGTAGCAGCAGGCGTGCTCGCAGGGTAGAGAGAGACCAGAACTGACTTCACGTCGGAGGGAAGAGCCTGGTACCAGTCGGGCGTGTTGCCCGCACCGATGGACGATGCGATTTCCGAAGCGAAAGCGGCCTGGTTCGTCATGGCGACGGCCAGGACAGACTCAGGGAGCGCAGTCGCGAGCTGCGCGAGGGCAGAAGCCGCTCTGCTGGAAGTCAGATGCAATCCTTTTCACCGGCTGCTGCAGCGCATGCATGCGCATGGCTGTCGCGTGGGGAGGTACTTACGCGGCATCGGTGGGGATTTGAGCGGACACGGCCGCGGCCATAGCGGCCATGACTCCAGCCTTGAAGTGCATGTTGAACGAACGCGTGGAGAAGGAGCTAAACAGTCGATCTGAAATGAAAACGAACGAGTGTGGAGCAGAAGCTGCGCGGTGGCGACGACGCCGTTGAACGAGTGTGGAAGAGAGATGAACGACAAGGGAATCCCTTTTGGCGTGTGCGGGATCCTGGGGCTTTTGAAACGCGAGGCGGCTACGGCTCTCGAAAATGTCACGATCAGCTGGCGGCCAACACTTGACGCTTTTGGCTGGGCGGCTAACGGATCCTCGTTGGGTTTAAAATTACTCGTGGCAAAGGTCAAATGAGCAGTATTTAAGGCGAGGGCCACGGCGCGCATTTCACGGTTGGCCGGATCGGGTTCTTGGTCTTTGTTTGCTGTTTTCACAGACACAAGCGCTGAACTGAACGCGACACTCGGTGGCGGCTGAGCACTTGCATGCAGCTGCCTGGACGCACAACGCAACACGGCGCTCCGCTCCATGGCTGGAGTATGGCGATGAAGCTCTTGAAATCACAGCATCGTGCGCCTTTGGGAACAAGAGCGAGATTGATGGTCATTAAACTCCTACTCGGAGAAGCTTGTTTAGTAGGCGAATCAGCGCTCGTTTTATTTCCACTTTTTAAGCACGGCATGGGGTGAGCTATCCCTACTGGTAGCAGCGTGCGGAGTCCAGCCTTGCCTTGGTTACACTTTCCGCTGTTGTCTTGGCGAGCGCATGGCGAATATGCAGAACGAGAAGTGAAGATGGGTGCTCGAGCCATGTGATAGCGAGGAAGCTACTGCTAGCCGGCACTTTTTGGCCTGGCAACACGAAGCACAGGATGCGACACTGCTCAACTTAATTTCACTTACCACATATGACAAGAGTGACAAGAGGCTCGGCGGGTGTTAAGACGGAGTTCGGCATTGGTCGACTACCCTATAATTGCGTGGCGGGGTCGCAAAACCACGAGTGCGATTGGCAACGCTGTCTCTACGAGACTAACATGGCTGTATACTCACGATCAATTCGGGCAAGACACAAAGGCGTACTTACGCTCACTTCCATACTGGTTCTTTCGCCTTGTGTTGTTGGATGCCTTGCGCGCCAAAGCATTACTTCTTTCTTTCCAACTCAGGATTCCAGTGCCTTTATCGACCAACAAGTCCTTACGATGCAAAGCTTGCTACCAACTTCCGCTCACTGATGCTCATCGCTATCTTTTCAATTCCAGGGTTCTTTTCCCTCTGGTAAGCTGCAGCAAGCAGCAAGCAGCTCCGTGCTGAATCAAAGCATGCATAGTCGAATGCCACTCCAACCACCACCAACGCAACTCTTGCAAAAAACCGTACAATCGCCACCTACACCTTTCTTAATTCATGTTTCGGTGTCATAGACTGCACCGTGTGTAACACTCTGGTCAAAAACTCCTATTGCTCTTTTTCTACGCTCTAATGAGCCGCAATCTCCTCTGCTCCACCAATCAATTCCAATCCCCGTACTACTAGCGCACGGACCTAAAGCACCAGCCCCCTACATAACTCGCGCGATAGCCGTTAGCCTAAATTTACAATCGTCGAAAGGTCCCCACCATTCTCCCTAGCCAGAAACGGCTAGCTTTATATATCTCTCTCTTAACAGTCGTGGTTGCCACACTGCAGTAAGGGATACCTACTACTAGCCTGTAAGTACATAATATATCTATGGTGTGTTAAATTAATTCTAACCCAGGGGTAGAACAGAAAGAACGACAAAAGGGCTTTCATCTCAAATAACATGACGCAAAAAAAAAAAAAAAGAAGCAAAGCCGCCCCTTACTTAGTAAACAAAAAAAGCGATATATCCAGAAGAATACCAGACAACTATAACCATCCAGAACCTATAGAAAGGCTCTTCCTGCGTCGGCACTGCACTGATCGCTACTGACTCTTTTTTGTTTTAGCGACCTAGGCTTAACTCCCCCTGGCAGACGTGGCTAAACTATCTACCAACGGCGTTGACGTTCACGCTGGAAAAGGATACGTCGAGGTGGGGAGTGGGATCTCGGGCCTGGCGTTGTCTTTTTGAAGGGACTTGCTTTGTTGTTGGTCGGGGTCGGGTTTTATAAATGGGGTGGTTGCGTCTGTGGCGGCGAGGCGAGCGTGTGGACTGGGATGGGGATGAAGACTGTGGGGGTGGGGCGGGGGATAGGGGAGATGGTGATGGTGATGGGAGTGGGAATGGGAATGGGAATGGTGATGGGGTAAGAGTGGGAAGAGAATAGAAGAGGCAAAGATAATTGCTGTCGAGAGGAGAAGGAGATATGTGCCTGACGAAGCGCAACACAGTGACCAAACTCGCAAGGAAATGATATTTTTTTAACAAACGCGCGACGGGCAAAGTGTTATCGCTCAGCCGTGTTCTTCCTAGGGCATCTAACCGATATTCGGGGTATCCTTCCTGGTGCCGGCCGCGTCATAGCTTCGTGTCGTGTCATTGTATGCGGTTCTATTGCTTGAACCGCGCCCAAAATCAACCACAGCATAGAATCGAAAAAGCAAAAGAAGAAAAAACATACGAGACCGAGGTCTTCCAAGCTCACAAAGCTCTATCCTCACCTCAAGCCCCCAAAAAACCCATCAAACCCCGCGCCTCCCCCTCGGCGTCCGCGTAACATGCGAAGGCAACCTCCTAATCCTCGGCGGCGACGACTTCCCCACCCTCCCCGCCTGCCCACACACCTCGCAACTCCGCTCTTTCCCCTGCGACCTTGTGTCGTGAAACACACGCGTGCCATACAATTCCAACGCCAAAGCCTCCACATCGATGCGCAGAATCCACGTCAGATCCGGCCCCGTGCAGCGCACTTTATGCGCGAAAAGGACAGCCGAATCCATGATGTGGTACTGGTGCTGCACCTCGTGCCAATTCAGCGTCTGCGCGTAGAAGCAGTCTTCGCACGTGAGGAGGAGCCGGTACGCCCGGCCGTGCGGGTAGTTGCTTAGAATCGCGCCGCAGAAGACGCAGCCGCGGGGCGCGGTCTGCAGCCAGAGGCGGCGGTAGACGAGGGACTGGAGGGTGGGGTGCACCGTGTGGGCGCCGTGGGTGGAGGTATGGGTGAAGGGGAGGTTGAACCGGTTGCAGGCTTTTACGAGGTGCGAGCAGTAGCTTTCGACCAGCTGGTGGCACCGGCGTGACGTTAAGGCTAGGGCATTGAAGGGGTGGCGGAGGCGCGTCCAGGCGAAGAGGTCGGCGGCGAAACGGTGAGTGTCAGAGGGGGTGGCTAGGTCTTCGTTGTCTTTGATGGTGCGTTGGGCGGAGTGGGGGGCGCTGCTTTGTTGTTCGGTGAGGCCTGGGAGGCGGGACCGGGGGAGGACGAGGTAGGAGAGGATGTGGTTGACGACTTCTACGGGGAGGGTTTCCAGGGGGCTGTGGGGGGTGTGGGATGGCGAGGATGGGTCGATCAGACGAGTAGATTCAGATGGCGTGACTGATGAGTTTGTATCCTCTTGATGGTTCGACCTCTTTGGTTCTCCTGCGAAGGGGGTCCCGTTGTTATTTGCTGCTGCGCTGTCCAGCCTGGCCCTTCTGCCTGGCGACTTGAGAGGTGCCATGCCATGCAATGGGAGTGGTGCGGAGGAATAAGAGTCATCGTCTCGGGATGGCGGGCGGCTTTATAGCTGTCCAAGGTTGCTTTGCCGTCGGCGAGGTCGCATGAAGGAGCTCCTTGGCTGATTGGCGGCGGCCGGGCATGGCGCAGGAGAGTCGGAGGAAGGCGCACCGGCTCGACGAACGGCAGCGCGGCAGGGTGAAAGCAACCACGGCGCCTTCCCGATCGGGGCTAGCTTTCACGATCAATGCCACATCCCACGGTGCCGCGCCACGCAGCGCACCCGCAGAGCAGCCCAATCCTCTTCCCGACCGCGAGGGCACCGCCAGCGTCGACAATGGCGCACGCGAACCGTGGGCCCGTCATGGTGCCAGAGCCTGCGCCTGCGCCCGCAGGGGACGTGGCGGGCAGCAGCGCGTCCACGAAGCCTGCGGCCAACGGCGCGCCTGCGCACGACGACGAGGGCGCCGGCGACGACAGCAGCGACAGCGACGCGTGGGAGGACATCCTCGACCAGGCCGAGGACTGCGGCTACTCGCTCGACGGTGGGTGCTGGCCTGACCGCCCGTGGACGCAGCCCCTCAATTGACGCGCGAGCAGGAAAGCACGCGTGCACCGCCGACGAGGCGCGCCAGATTCGCCAGCGGCTCCACGAGGTCGGCGCCGACCAGTTCGTCTGGGAATACATCACCAACGATCTGTACACGGCGCGGAAAATGTGCACGGCCTTCAACGTCAGGCTGCCGCCTGGCTTCATGGACGACGAGCCAGACGAGGCCTTTTATAAACTGCTGGGCCTGGCCATCACGAGGGAGCTGAACAAGCGCCCGCGGCTGGAGCACTACAAGACCATTGACGATGCCGCGAAGCTGCTGCGGGAGCGCAAGAACATCCTAGTGATTACTGGCGCAGGCATCTCCACCAGCCTCGGCATCCCTGATTTCCGCTCCAAAAACACCGGCTTCTACTCCGAGCTGTGCAAAATGGGCTACGACGAGCCCGAGGAGGTCTTCGATATTGGAAACTTCGATGCAGACCCGTCGGTTTTCTACAAGCTTGCCGGTCGAATCATCCCAGACTTGGAGAAGTGGTCGCCCACACACGAGTTTATCCGACTGCTGCAGGACAAGGACAAGCTGCTCACCAACTACTCGCAGAACATCGACAATGTGGAGGCGCAAGCCGGGATACGGAAAGACAAGCTCATCCAGTGCCATGGATCTTGGGCAACGGCGACATGCCGAAAGTGCGGCTTCAAGGTCCCTGGCGAGGACATATTTGACGACGTGCGCGCCCGCCAACCCGCCAAATGTTTCCAATGCATACAAACCATTGGAGCGCGAAAACCCGCCATGAAGCGAAAGCGGAGCGCCAACGGCTCCAAGAAACGGCGCGGGCCTGGCGACGACGATTCCGACTCGGACGGCGCGTACGACATCCCGGAGCCCGGCGTGATGAAACCCGACATCACCTTCTTTGGCGAGCAGCTTCCTTCGAATTTCTTCGACCGTCTCAAAGACGAAGATCGGGACAAAGCGGACTTGGTTATCGTGATCGGTACCAGCATGAAGGTCGCTCCGGTGTCCGAGATCCCGAACTTTCTGCCACGTCATGTACCGCAGATCTACATCTCACGAGACGTATGTTATTCATATATCCGTTATTGGTGTGCTCCAACTAACCTTTGATCAGCCTATATACCATATCAACTTCGACATCAACCTCCTGGGCGACTGCGACGTCGTGGTCGCTGAGCTGTCCAGGCGGGCGGGTTGGAATCTCAGCCACAAGATGATAGCCAAGGACCAGCAGATCGAAGTCGTGCCTGTCGATGAAGCCGAACATACTTACCAAGTCAAGAGATGCGCATAAATTCGGGTCGGGATTGGAGTCCCCTGAGCTGGGACTGGCGGAGATACCATGGCGTTTTTGAGTCGCATTTAATGATGGGTGTCTATACCGGCTCCATCCTTGAGATGTGTCTGCAACCTGGTTGAGCACGCCCACCTACGATGGTGTCGTGGCAGGCGGGTATACTGGGTGAGGCGTTGATATGGTTGGGGCGAAGCATTGAGGAGCCTGGCGTTGATGATGGGAATAAGTTAATGCATGCGTACATAACCAAGGCCGACATAAGTGGGGCGAAGAGGTATTTGAGAGCATGTACCAATATCAAATTACAACCTTGACTCAGCTCCGCATGCATGGTGCATATCGCGTTTTCTAGTGTGTCCAAGTGTCCAGGTATTAGTGGGTAAAAATCGTCCTTCTCCGCAGGAGTGTGCATATTCACAGAAGACACGGTGCATCTAAATTCATAAGAGACGCGCGTATATTACATACGTAAAAGAACATTGAATCTGCGGTCACTTTTACACGCCCCTAGCTAACCCTTTTAGGGCTGAAACCTTGCGCTTCCAAGCTCCACCGACGGCTCCCCCCGGCCCCCATCAAGCTGCAACGCTGCCACCTCTCGCTCCCACACCACACCCCACCCCACCCCACGCCATGCTCGACCTCCACCGCGACGACGGCCCCGACACCAAAGTCTATTTCTCGCACAGCCTGCTGCCGAGCTACATCGACCCGCAGAACGTATCGACTAAAAAGAAGCCGTTCTCGACCTTCAACGCGCAGCCTTTTTCGCACACGGTACGATGATGATGCGCACGCCGTGGCACCAGTGAAGGACTGGCTGGGATGAGATAGGAGAGGCTGATTGGCTCTAGCTGGACTTGATTCTGCCGGAAGAGATGTACGCGCTTGTGAGGGGGCGGATGGAGAGCGGTGCGAGGCGCGTGTATGCTCGCGTGTGCATGAAGCTGGGGGAGGTCCTCGGGGGTGAATTTTTTAAGGAGTATGTTAAGAAAGGTGCGTGTGCGACGCGGGATATGCCTGAGGAAGAGCGTAGGGACTAATTCGCGCAGGAAACATCATGATGCTCTCCGAGGGCCGCCCGCTCGTCGACAACGTCTTCTCGCTCTACGAGGGCGTGCTAAGACTTGAGCTTGACCGGCTGACCTACGAGCGGTGTGGTCTCCAGGGGCAGCCGATCGAAGACGGCGGCAAGAAGCATCAGAAGAATAGATGGGGTACGTTGTCGTCGCTGTCTGTCTACTGCGCGCTCCCGCTGACCTGACGCCCTTTCGTCCGTCTAGTCGTCGAATACAACCTCCGCGCCCCAAGCATGACGCACGGCAAAAAGGGCTTCTCGCGCCTCGAATGGGCCTGCAACACCGTCCTGAACCACACTCTCGTCTGGCTCTTTTACAACTTCAATCCCTCGGCGGAAGAATCGCTGCGCGCGGGGAGGGAGCCCGTATCCATGTTTCACCCCGCTGTTCATCCTATCCAGCCCGTGGCTACCAAGTTCCCCCGCACGCTCGTGCCGAAACTCACCGTCGCAGACATCCCCTCTCTATACGACGCCGAGGACGCAATAGCCCTACATGAATACTTGGCCCTGCTGTCGCTCGGCTCGCCGCGCGTCGCGGCTGGAGACGCTGTAGATAAGCATCTCTCGCGCTATGAGGTGCCTACTTTTGATGGCGTTGCTGGTATCACGACGAGGGATATGGTGAGGGTGAGGTGGAGGGGCTTTATACCGCCGGGGTTTGTGAGGGAGATGTTTTTGGTGGTGAGGAGTGAGGGGTTGAGGGTGAAGAAGGGGGGTGGGGAGGCGACGCTGGGGGAGAAGGAGGAGAGGTGGGTGGCTTGGATGGCGGAGGGGTTTGGGGGCCAGAGGGGGTGGACGGTTATGCAGTGGACGGGGAGGGAGACGTTGGTTTGGGAGTGTGAGGTTTAGGATTTTAGTGGCGAAGGGAATGATGGGTAGTTTTGAGTCGAAGGCTAGTGATATCCCTAAGCTTTTTGAGATGCATGATATAAACGTTGCGTCTCGTGTTCCATTGTTCTGCCATCTCGTCATGTGGTGGGTCAATATCCATGGATCCTTGGAAAGTCCCAGGCTGTTCGAGCGCGTATGTTGGGTTCAGGTGCTGGTAATGCATCGCACTGAGCTTCCAAATATTTCCTATATGAGCTGCCAGTTGCTTGTTTCCTTTGCAAGATCCATCACTCTTCTTCTCAGATTGCCGTCTTAACTCCGAACTGGAGGTAGTAAGCCGTGCCAAGCTTCGGCATTCGGAATTGAATTCAGTATCTGACCTCCTGCGCGCTTCTTTGCAGCCCACTTCATCAGAAGCATTGCCTATAAACTTTATGAATCCATCGCAAAGTCAAACATGGGCTCCAAGATGCCAGAAGGCCATCATCAAGGGCGAAATGGTACGCATGCTTGCGCTCGCGTGATATACAGCGCTGACACGTGAGCAGAATCGCCAGCGCACGCTGCTATTGCAGCCGGCAATCCTCCCAAGCCAGCGGCGGCAAGCGGACTCCTTGAAGGCTCGCTCGAAGGGGAAGACGAAGGTGGGTAGTCCACAACATGGAAGGCATGCACGTACTCACCATACACATTTTTAGACGGGGACGACGACGACGACGACGACGACAAGAACGGACGTGACTTGAAAAACATCGGAGGCCCAGAAGCGCAAAAGAAAAAGCGAAAGAGAAGCAAGAAGAAGAAAAGCAAGGCGCCCGTCCACCAGACGGTCCCTCCGAGAGTCGCATTAGCTACCATCTTCCCCGACAAGCGCTACCCCGAGGGCGAGGTCTTCGAGTATGCTCCTACCAACAACAATCTACAGCGCACTACTGCCGAAGAAATACGCCATCTAGCCGTGATAGATGACATGGACGATGATTTCCTCCGCGACTATCGCAAAGCCGCCAAAGTCCATCGGCAAGTCCGGCAGCACGTCCAGACCATCGCAAAGCCAGGGATATCCATGACGACCCTTGCCCAAGAGATCGAAGATGGCGTCCGCGCACTTATCGGTCACCAAGGGCTCGAGCCAGGCGATGCCCTCAAGGCAGGAATGGGCTTCCCAACAGGCCTCTGCTTGAACCATGTCGCCGCGCACTGGACCCCCAACGCCGGCGCCAAAGAAACCATCCTCCAATACGACGACGTCTTGAAAATAGACTTTGGTGTCCACGTCAATGGTCGAATCGTAGATTCCGCCTTTACCGTAGCCTCCAACCCGGTTTACGACCCTCTCCTCGCCGCCGCCAAGGCAATTACTAATGCTGGCCTAAAGGTATTTCACGTCCTTCCCCTCCAATGTGACGACAAGCATAGCACTAAGGGATTGCGCAGGAAGCTGGCATCGACGCACGCATGGATCACCTCAGCGAAATCATGCAAGAAGTAATGGAATCCCACGAAATCACCCTCAACCACAAAACCCACCCCATCAAAGCCATCCGCAACATCTCCGGCCACAACATCCTGCGGTACAAGATCCACGGCGACAAGCAAGTCCCCTTTTACGCGACCAAGACCCCGCAACGCATGGAAGAAGGCGACGTCTTTGCCATTGAGACGTTCGGCACGACGGGGAAGGGCTACATGCGAGATGATGTGGGGCTGTATGGGTATGGGCGCAACGAGCGAGTTGATGCGGAGGGGTTGCAAACGAAGTCGGCGAGGGCGCTGGTGAAGGCGATTGAGGGCAATTTTGGGACGTTGGTGTTTGCGAGGAGGTATCTTGAGAGGGCTGCGGGGAGTGGGTGGCGGATGGGGATGAGGGAGCTGGTTAGGAGGGGGTTGGTGGAGGTGGATGTGGGGGGGTCGTATGTGGCGCAGTTTGAGCATGTGAGTGTGTGGCTGATGCGAATGTTTTGGGGAATGCTAATGGGAGGATTTCAGACTGTTTTGCTGAGGCCGGGTTGTAAGGAGATTATTTCGAGGGGGGATGATTATTAGGCGTGGGTTGTACGGGGTGGGGTGGGCAGGAAGCAGGGGGGGTGGGGGTGGGAATATAATCCGCATGTCGTTGTGGTACTCTTTCTGACTCTGCTGCCTGCTCGGCTTTTTCTCATCTACTGGCTTCAACGGCCGTGGAAGGACTTGCTGGGCGTTTTTGTCGTCGATACTTCGGCGTACTCACTCTCTTTAGACCCGGAGGATGGATGGTAGATAGTGGGTAGTTCGATTCAACATCGCTGTTTATTTTTTTTTGGGGTGTGTGGGTTTGTTGTGGTGTTTGGTGTGAATGGGTGGGATGGATGGGTGAGGGTGGAGGGCGGATGGATGGTGGTGTGGTGGCTTGGATCCACTTGTTCTTTTGTTAATTTAATAATATATATACTAATTATAACATATTCTATTAGTAGCCTGGACAGATCAGTCCGTCGGACAGTTTTTCTTGGCAACTTCGAGGTCCCTCATAACTCATTATAGAACACCACCAACGTTACTTTATAGTGACTCATAATAACCTACTATAACTTACAATAACGTACTTTGCACTCGAGTCGGACACTCCATCGAGTCGGACACTTTGCCAAGACCCCACCAAGTTCTGTACTATTCACGATAGTATAGAGTCAACATGAACTATTTTCAATAGTCTAAATAGGCTAAACTATTCAGAATCTACTTCTATAAGCTGCCTACAGGTTTTTTTTATTGTGCCTAGGCTTGCCGCAGCGTCCACAGCGCCGTTGAGCGGATTCGCCTCCATCAGTGCGCACCCTCTTCTTTGCCTTCTTGCCATCACTACGCACCCCAAAGTCCTTTAGAGTAGCCAGTTGCTGGCCCTCTTTAACTGTAAGGACTCCTTCTTGCTGCAATCGCTTTCTTTTATATAATTTACGTCGTGTGGCGGCCTTATTAGCAGCTTAAAGTTTGGTGTTATGTTTAGTCATTAATACCAAAGAATGCCCTATTATCTCAGCGCCTTTAACGAGCTTTTCCATCGCCTCAACCATATAAGTTAGGGAACTATCCATATGCCTTTGAATCCTCTGCTTAACCAGCGTCGATTGCGACCGAAGTTCTGTACTATTTCGCGGAGTTTGCGACTACTATCGCGAATAGTACAAAGTGGAGGCGTACGCAGGCGGACGTCAAGCTGCGATATCACAGCTTCTAGGTCGTGGGGCACTAGGCCAGCACCTCGAAAGCCTCCTTTGATATTACTTTCAGTAAACGAAGCCTTGAAAGCAGCAATAAAGCAAGGCAGGAACTCGATTTTAGTGATGTGCGTGATGTGGTTGCGCATCAAATCCTCAGCTTAGCGCCCATACGCCTTTTTTAAAGGCGCGAAACAGCCCACATCAAGTGGCTGCAAGAGGTGCGACGAATGCGAGGGCATACAGAGAGTAACAATATTGCTCTTCTTGCAGTAATCCTAGAATTCAAGCGAGTTGTGACTTTCGTGGCCATCGATAATGAGCAAACGTGCTCCACCAGTAGTACGCCTCTTTGTATGCTCATCAAAGTGCTTCAGCCATTGCAGACCAAGCTCATTTGTCGTCCAGCCGTTCTCAGAGACTGCAATAACCCAATCATGAGGTAGATCCTTCTCCTTATACCAGGCGGAGAGGTGGTGCTTGCCCCCGAAGATAATGAAGGGTGGGATCCACCAACCCATCGCGTTGATGCCTTGGATGACTGTTGTCCACTCCCTATTGCCCTGCTGCACCTGCTTTGGCCGTCCTCGACGCTCAGAGCCTGTGACTACTGCTCCAGTCGATATCATGCCCATCATAAAGCCTGCTTCATCAAAATTGTAGGTGTCCTCGTCCAGGATACCATGTTTAGCCTTCATGTTCTCCACAAGCTGGAACCAGTCTTGTATCACCTCAGGATCCTCCTAGAGAGCTCTCTTGTAGTCGTACTTTCGATTAAACTTGACTTTAAGCTCTAGCTGGCGCTTAACAAAGTCATAAGGCCACCTCTGGCCAACTGGCTCGTAGTAGCGTGCAGCCAGTAAAGAATCAGCCATATCTTTTATAGCATCAAGCCGAGGCAGAAATCCTCGCGCGTCTAGGTCAAGTATATGCTCCACAATCGCCTGCTCCTCTCTTATAGTAAGTCTCATTTTATTAGGTACGCAGTCGCGTCTAAACGTCTTTCCAGCGCGTCAGTCGCTAAGTGTACTTCAAGAGACGTTATAGATAGCTGCAGCGCATCGCTGAGAGAGTGTCGCGTCTCGTTCAATAGCCTAGATCGCAAGCTGTATACGCGCTTCTTTTAACGCCAGTAGTTCGTTGTGTGGTTGAGGCATCGCGTTATACTATTGCTAATAGTACGTTTTGGTGGGGTCTTGGCAAAGTGTCCGACTCGATGGAGTGTCCGACTCGAGTGCAAAGTACGTTATACTAAGTTACTATTTAATCTACTTTTTACGTCGTGCAGCCTCTTTGCGCGGCTGTAGCCGCAAAGCTAAGAAGTCTTTCTTGGCAGTACGAACTTACAACAAGACTCCCTATAATATACGATATATTATCTACTAGTTATACTATACGTAGGCAATATATAGTATACTTATTATAATTTATAGTAAAGCATACTATATCTTAAGTAGTACTTTATCTAATTTTTAGTCACTAAGTGCGTACTATGGCAAGATAAAGTTAACCTGTTATTTTTGGCCTTATAGTAACCTATAATAAAATCACTCTAATTTACTATTAACACTATCTAAAAATAAGCTACTAAGGGTAATATCTAACTCCTCCTCTATTTCTTTATCTATTTAATAGGTTCTTGTATTATGCCTAGTGTCAGATTCACTGTGTTTTCACAGTGTTTCTTAGTAATCCTTGATGGTTCAGATGAAAGGTGGTTGATTTTGATGATGGTTGAGATGATTGATTGTGGAGTGATCTCTCTTGGAGGAGCTGAGCTATCGTACGCAATATCTATCTAGCGCCAAGACACACTAGTACTAGTGCGGAGTAGTGTAACAGTAGTACGCCAGTCTCCTTCGTGTATTTCACAGTGATCTCACAGTGACATCACTGTGAGTGTTGGCAGTAGCTCTCCCCAAGTAGCTAGCGTTGTTACAGGGGTTCTACCCCTAGCCTTGCCTCCTTGTTTGGCCAGTGTTTGACAGGGGGTCTGCCCTATCCTCACCTCCACGGTGAGGATAGGACAACAACTTACAACCAGAATCTTTGACTATCTATTTATTACTGTTTACCGTGTATACACGACCCGACGTGGAACCAACACTGATCAGTGGTTAACCTCACGTTAGCCACAGACAAGCAAGGTACCAGCGCTCGAAGGGTGATTGCGAGTATCGACTTATAGCATACTGGCTTTTGCCTGGTAATTACTAGTATCGACTCATAGCGTACTGGTTTTGCCTCAACAACGTCGCTTACGATACAGGACTTGAAGACTCGTCTCACTGTCCTATAGTACCGTCATATAGCGACAACCATGTCAGCTTCAGCGTCTGGAAAAGAGACCAGCTCTCTCGGCACCGCAAACCCAGAGGATACCCAAGACAAACCTACGCAATCAACCGCGTACAGTAACAACAACTTTGTTCCTGCCAAAGTCCAGAAACTACGAGAGGAGTTTCAGATCGACCTACGCGGATGGGACAAGGATATTGACATCTCTAACCCAGAACACCTCACAGAGCCAATCCTTAACGCATACATCTTGAGCACTGTCTCACTGTACAAAAGCTCTCAATATGGAGGTATTGGACTATGGGAAACCTTCAAGACAGACTTTGATGGATGGACAAAGGCAACCTTCGAGATACCAGCTAGGAAAGCTCGGTGTACACTGCGCGATTACCTCCTCTACAATGGCGTATGGGTTGACAGCGGCATAAGGAAATCGATTGGCAAGTCTCTTCAAGACGTACTTGACAACGACGAGCCACATCAGTGGACAGAGGAGGAGATCATACAGGCAGGCAAAATTACGCGAACCCATCTAGAGGAGATTGCTTCAAATATAGCTCCGAAGCCAGCTATACAGAGTACAGCTCCCCAAGACGATACAACAATAGTCAGAACAACTGAGTTGCCCTATCCGAATCGTAACCCGTCACTGTTGCCGCCGCCAGAGCCTCAGCAGCTGCCTCAGCAAGTACAGCAGCAGCAATCTCAGCAGCCACAAGTACGGTTTCCATCGTACACGAATCTGCCAGCACCATCTACATATAGAGGTTTCTCAGCACCGCCACCAATACCATATACAGCCCCAGATCCAGAAAGGATCCCAATTCAGACAAAGACAGGGTTTCTCAAGGTCTATACAGAGGACATGAAATACAGCGGCGACAAGGATGACTTTCTGTCAGCCAAGTTAAGGACCTTTTACGATACCTGCGAGTTGTTTGAGATCTCTGAGGGACAGATGCACTGGCTCTACCCTATCTCACTTAAAGGACAAGCTAAAGCTTTCTATCAGAGTAAGATCCGCGACAGAGGCTTTAATTTTGCTACAATTGTCAAGACTGTTAGGGAACACTTTAAGACAGAGGAGGATCTGCAACGATACACTATCCTTTGGCACGAAGCCTCTCTACTCAAACTTATACAGAAAAGTCCAGAGAGGCCAATGCTAGAGCTCTTTCAAGAGCTCACAGATGAGCTGCAACAGATACAGGATGGACTGACAGAGCACACTATAGAGTATTCTTCAGAGATGAGCCTCCGCAACGCAGTGATACGAGCCTGCCGCGGCGTCAAGGAGTGTAGCATGGCTCTGTACAAACCAGCGTCTACGTATGAAGGACTTTGTGCGGAAATCAGGTCAGCAATTGTTACGGCGGAGAAAGAGAGACAAGCACAACGCCAGGCCTACTATACGGACGACAGCCCGGATCCGCAGCAGTACTGGACGGACCGGACGTACAACCGCGGCAGCAACCGCTACCGCTTCGGCCGCGATAAAGGCAGTTACAGTCGCGCTAGAGGCGGAAACCAGTCATTCCGCGACCGCTATAGAGGATCCCAGCGGTTCCAGCGGGACGCAAAACGATGCTGGGTATGTGGGAAGATTGACTGCTTCTCTACAAGGCACACACCAGAGGAAAGGCGCAGATTATACGACAGGCACGCTCAACATCTACAGCAAACAATGGACTGTACAACAGAGGATATCCAGCAGTTCCTAGTTGACTACGAAGGCCTTGATATATCCGACAGCAATGCCCATAATAGCAACGCCACTGCCGACCCGAGCGGGATCACCAACTTGATCGACGGATTACTGCAGGATGAGGCGGACTATAGCGAGCAATTCTTCTGCGAGGGCTACCTAGCAGGGCCGCGTGCAATTGACGGCGCCAAAACTGTGTCAATATTGAACGATCAATCAGTCTCTCACAGGCTTACAGGAGGATATCAGTCTCACAGGCTTATAGAAGGATATGAGGCATGGACAACAGGCCGCAACTGTACGTTTGAGGATCGCTACTCATCCGCTGTCTTTCAGGGGATTATGCCAGATACTGGAGCTTCTGGCATATCGACTGCTGGCCAACCCCAGGTTGAAGCTCTGTGTAGGAAACTGCCACTCGTACAGATCGATACCTCAGCAGCTAGTCAGACAATTCGATTTGGCAAAGGCGACACTAGAACCCTTGGAGTAATAGTTGTTCCAACTCCAGTTGGTAATATTACCTTCCATATTGTTCCTACAAAGACGCCCTTCCTGTACTGTGTACAGGACATGAATCGCATGGGGGTACGGCTTGACAATCTCCGCAGTGTACTTGTCCAGAACGACTCTAAGTTCGTCCCTATTGTATGGAAATGGGGCCACCCGTACATGCTTCTGGATCAGGAAGAATCGCTAGCAGGGTGTCACTGGACAGCGACAGAAGACCGCGGTTCGCGAGCAACTTGCCACCTCACAGAGACTGAACTACGACGCCTCCACCGACGATTCGGCCACCCGTCAGTACGCCGACTGCTCCGGCTGTTACAGCGCGCTGGCCATGAGGTAGACCAGCAGATCCTGCAACACCTGACAAGGTATTGCCACCACTGTCAGATGAATGCCAAGTCACCTGGCAGATTCAAATTTACGTTAAAAGACGACTATGAGTTCAATTTTTCTATTGTTGTGGACGTACTATACATTAATGGCAAGCCAGTCCTCCAGATAGTTGATGAAGCTACCCAATTTGGTGCCTCACGATTCCTACCTGACATGTCTGCAGCTACGACATAGGACACGATCCGAATCTGCTGGATTGACGTCTATCTTGGCCCGCCAGATCAGATTGTGCATGACGCCGGTACAAACTTTGCTTCGCGGGAGTTCCAGCAGCTCGCCAGATCGATGGCAATTATCACAAAGGAAGTGCCAGTAGAAGCTCACAACAGCATTGGCTTAGTAGAGCGATACCACGCCCCTCTGCGCCGCGCGTACAAGATTATAGAAGCTGAGGTACAGGACGATAGACCAAGCAAGGAGCTCATACTACAAATGGCACAGAAGGCTGTCAACGATTCAGCAGGACCAGATGGACTAGTGCCCACTCTGCTAGTGTTTGGCGCCTACCCAAGGATGACGGACGCAGATCCTCCGTCACCCTCTACTGAAAAACGTACAAAAGCTATCAGACTAGCGACTGATGAAGTGCGAAAACTGCACGCCCAGCGCCAAATCAACGACGCCCTTGCGATACGGAATGGCCCAGATACGCGGATTACTGTCAACCTGCCTATTGGCTCCCAGGTCCGAGTATACAGAGAGAAGAAAGGATGGACAGGCCCACATACGCTGCTTGAAACCCAGGGAGAGACCTGTATAGTAGAGCTGCCAAGCGGATCAACCCAGTTCCGCTCAACAGTTGTGAAACCGTACTATAAGGAGCCGCAAGAGACTACGCCACAAGATCCCACACTGCCAGATACCACAATGCCAGATCCTGTTGGCGGTACGCCACCCAAATCCCCGCGCGAGAAACCAGCCGCAGAAGCTCGACCCAGTCGCCAAAGACGCAAGCCAACAAGATACCCAGGTGACGAAACAGACAATGAGGATCAGGGTGAGCAGCTTCAATCAACAGCCTACATGACCGCAAAGGAAGTTGCGGATAGAGAGCTCTCTCGCAAACTGCGCCAGGAAGGCAAGATTACAACACCAGGAGCACCTTTTGAGGCATCACAAAGGCAGGAAATCGACGGGCTAATTGCAAGAGGAGTCTTTGAGTTTACTCAGTACGATCCAGATGGCAAACACCAGGGGATCCGAGTATTCAAATCGCGACTAGTCAATGAGGTCAAAGGCAAGACAACAGACAACCCTTTTGAGAAATCTAGGCTAGTAA
This sequence comes from Laburnicola sp. JP_R_19, assembly GCA_031010545.1. Classification (NCBI taxonomy): domain Eukaryota; kingdom Fungi; phylum Ascomycota; class Dothideomycetes; order Pleosporales; family Didymosphaeriaceae; genus Laburnicola; species Laburnicola sp. JP_R_19. The sequence continues at coordinate 159,154 of VOIT01000063.1, forward strand.
TACAGGCGTACAATGACGACGGAAAGGAGATTATCCTTACGCAATCTCCCACAATCCAACGGTCTAGTCAACGTCTTATTCTAGCTCTAGCACCTACGGCTATCCACTGCGATATCAGAGTATACCTCCGCGACGTCACTCAAGCCTATACGCAGTCAACAACATATCTCAACCGTCTCATTCTCGCTCGACTGCCTAGTCAGCTTCAATCAACCTACCCGCCAAATACAATTATGGTGGTACAACGACCGCTATACGGCATACCAGAGGCAGGCACACACTGGTGGGCGACTTACCACAAGCACCACCGCCAACAGTTAGCTATGGAGACGTCTACGTACGACCCCTGCCTGCTATTAACAGCAGAAAAGCCTTTTGGAGTTGTTGGCATGCAGACAGACGATACCTTGATTCTTGCAGATAAGCAGTTTGCTGAAAAAGAAGATACAGAACTGCAAAAGGCAGAAATCAAGGCTAAACCAAAGGAAGCTCTCTCTGCAAGCCTACCACTACTATTCAATGGCTGTATTATTACACAGAAAGACAAAGTGATAGAAATGAGACAGAAGGACCAGGGCAAGAAGATCCAGCTTGTAGACCTGTCGCACAGTGACTTCCGCCAGGCGTACAGAGAACAACGAGCTCGAGCAGCTTATATTGCGACAATTTGCCAACCAGAGGCTTCATTTGATCTATCTCGCGCCGCGCAAGCTCAGGATCCAACAGAAGAGGACGCAAAGGATCTCAACAAGCGACTAAAGTGGCAACTTGACAACCTGACCCGTGGACTACAATACGTGCCGCTACACCTTGCAACAGCAAAGCTGTATATCTTTGTTGACGGCTCATTTGCAAACAATAAAGATTATAGCTCCCAGATTGGATATATTATTGTATTAGCAAATGAGACAACAGAGGACGACCCTGCGGCACAAGATAAGTTCGAAATCTATGGTAACCTGCTCCACTGGAGCTCAACCAAGAGCAAAAGGATTACACGGAGCGTGCTAGCTTCAGAGATCTACGGCATGGTTAGTGGCGTAGATATAGGTGTCTGTATAGGTCAGACAATTGGCAAGATTGCGTCGCAACTTGCATCTGATCTTGGAGAACTATTGCCAATAGTAGTCTGTACAGACTCCTACTCGCTATACGAGTGCCTTGTTAAGCTTGGTACAACAAAGGAGAAGAGACTTATGATAGATATTATGGCTCTACGCCAATCATACGAGAGACGCGAGCTCGCAGAGATCCGATGGATTAATGGAGACGACAACCCTGCCGACGCGATGACTAAGAGCAATCCGAATAAGTCCCTTGAACAGCTAGTTAGCTTAAACAAGCTGACAATTAGGATAGAAGGATGGGTGAAGCGGAAGGAGGAGTAGTAGGAGATTCAGGTAATTGGGGATAGCTTCATTTTCACAAAGAAAAGACTGCCAGTGTTGGCAGTAGCTCTCCCCAAGTAGCTAGCGTTGTTACAGGGGTTCTACCCCTAGCCTTGCCTCCTTGTTTGGCCAGTGTTTGACAGGGGGTCTGCCCTATCCTCACCTCCACGGTGAGGATAGGACAACAACTTACAACCAGAATCTTTGACTATCTATTTATTACTGTTTACCGTGTATACACGACCCGACGTGGAACCAACAGTGAGTCACACCAACTGTCGTTATAAGGAGACTATGTGATCGGACGCACGTGACTACTGGATTTCACAGTGAAATCACAGTGATTTCCAGTGACCTGATATCTGACACCTAGACTCTTTGTAGCTCTTATAGCGGCGTTATGTTAAGGAATCTGCCTCTCTCTTACTACTACCTCGCGCCCTTTTTAATAATTTTACCCTAATAAAAGGGCTTTTTACTCCTAAATCTACTCCTTACGCAAAGTCTAGCGTCTTAACTTTCTAAATACGCTTTCTTTTACGCGTTTTTTACTTTATTAGAATCTTAATTTGCTTCTTAAGTTCCTTAATATAGGTCTCTTAAAGTATACTATAGTAGAGTACAAGTTTAGCACCTTTTATAAGCTATAAGTAGCTTAATTTAGTATTAGGTAGAGACTAAATAAAAGAGTTACGTATAAGCTTTAACTAAAATTTAAACTTAAGAGTATTACTTAGAGTTCTAGCTTACTATAGTATATCTAGTAGAGTACCCTAAGGTAGAGTGTAAATACGCATATTAAGGCGATTTACTACTACTAATATATTTAAAAAAATAAGTCTAGAGGCCTTTGTAACGGTAACTGCTGGCCTCCCTACCAAGCACTCCCCATCACCTTTCCTTCACACCCTATTTCCCCTATCTGCGCCTTTTACCTTCCTAAAGGCGCCTTTCCTAGTTAGTGTTAGCGTGGTAGTTAGCGTAGGCTCGTGCCCAACGCCGCCCTCTATATAAGAAAGGGCCCCCCAGGTCCCTTTCTTATCCACTGTCTTAGAATAGTATCAATTCAACTAGCTCTTTCAACTATTCTAGCTGTCCCCAATAGGTTAGCCCTGTAAGGAATTGTTCAGTCCTTACATTATTCTAAGACCAACCATTTTATTTGGCCGTAGACGGCGACATAATATCTACTCCTCCCTTAAGACGCTGCCCGCGGGCGGTCGAATTAGTGGAAGTTTTACCTTGTTAGTCACTAGTTGTGCTAGGCGGTTGCCTAAGGTCTGCGAGACCGCTAATACGACTCCTCTGCCCGCTGCGAGTAGGTAGGGGTGTATTAGTTTGTTAGTCACTGGGAAGGATCCCCAGCGCCAGGGAGTTTGTGTTTCACTGCCCTAAGGTCTATTGAGAGAGGCCGCTTCAAAAAGTCCCAACGTTCTGAGAACAAACAAACAATTAACAAACAATTAACAAACAATTAACAAACAACAACCACCCCACTACTGCCCGCACTATGGCTAACCGCCGCCCTTCAATCTAAGAGACTCCTGGAACGTTCCCTGCGTCCTCTGTACCCCCGGACAGCTCCAGGATTGAAGATACAGAGGTGGACGTTCGCCTGCACCCCGCTAACAATAGTCTACATAACATTCGCCTTAAGAAGATTTCCCTACTTAACCTTAGCCCTACAAAGAAAAAGAGCATTATTAAACTACTAGAAAAGGTCTACCCTGAAGGAATTCTTTACAACTTATAGCACGAGCACTACGTTGCTACACTCTAAGCGGACTAGCTAACTGACAAATTTGCGATAGTAGAGCTTGAGTGGCTTGCGCACTAAGGCGAAGCTGAACTTAAAGCTACTAGTAAGTATAACGCGTTTACGGGAAAATTCGAGCCAGACTAATCGATCTAGCACGGTTTGGAAATGAAACAGTTACTAGCTACCTGTTAGCTTCGGGCTCGATATCGCTTTTCTTGAGGTCTGTTTTTAGAGACAGCACTAAATTTAGTAACTAGGGCTGTTACAAAGTCTAAAGAAGACCCTAAATAGGAGGTCCTTGTTCGGGCCTTGTGCGAGCGCGCTGATATGTTTGAACAAGCTTATGCTATACTCAAGGCAACAACACCTTACCACCTAGTGTACGCAGTCTTGGAAGATTCTAACTCCTAGTCCAATATTGCTGATCAGGCAGCCATTAGACAAGACTTATTTAGCCCTAAGGAAGTTCTCCCCTCTGTCGAAGATCGTTATGGTCTAAAACACCGCACTGAAGTCCCCTTGAAACCCCCCGGCCTAGGAACGCCCCGCCCTCAGGCGGCCGAGCGGAGCTCATCCCGCCCAGCCGCGCCCTAACGTGCACCACGAAATCCGCCCCAGCTCGCGGTGCCTACTCCACAACAGGAGGACACCCTTCGCTACTCTTTAGTCCCTAGACACGTGCAAACTAAGCTCGCTAACAGCGCCTAGATGGACGTGCCCTAGGGCAGACACGCTTCTGCCGCCCCCTCTAGTGTGTCTAAGCCAGGACGCTCCGCGAAGCTACCCAACATTGACAAGTACTATAGAAAAGGTCAACCTAGCCCTAGTATTAAAGATTGGCTAGAGGATATGCGTAATAAGATCCGCGTAAACGCAGACTATTACTAAGGCGATAACAACAAGGATAATTAAGACAACTAAGTAGAAGCTATCCTTTGCCGCCTTGGAGGCGCGCCTTGAGAGGCAGCGCGAAATTGGCGTTGAACGAATTAGGCCCTCTAAGAAGACTGTGGACCTGAAGCACTCTTTAAATTTCTAGAAGAGACTTACTGCAACCCCTTTGCTCCCTAGCAGGCACGCGAGAAGTTTTATAAGCTCTTTCTCTCTAATAGAATAGACGCCTAGACGTTCTTGCAGGCTTTTAAAAGCTTAGCTAGGAAAGGTAGACTAGACGCAAAAACCTAGAAGGATAAATTACAACTTAAGTTAACTGGGAGTCTTAAGTTAATGCTTTGGAAAGAGATGGAAGACTCTAACGTTGACTACCTAGCGATTAAACGCCAGATAACCGCCGCTAGCCGTACTCTCCGCGACAACAACACGACAAACCCGTTTCAGGCGCGTACGAGGACCCCTTACAAGGCATCACCCTCTGGATCAAAGCCCTCATACACGGCAGCTGAACAACCAACACCCCACTCTAGACCTGCTGTTCCCTTCTCGCCCCTCCACAGTCACGACAAGACGTGGTGCATTTAGCACAACGCCTGTTTTTAATGTGGTAAGATAGAGAACAAACACTTAAGCTGCTGCGACTATTTTAAAAAGACAGCTACACAAGCGAATGTATAAGCAGTGGACGATCTTAATTTAACTAAACTTGGTATCGCCTACTACTCTAATTTAGAGGTAGGTGATTCGTTAGACAACGAGGCTTTAAATACGCGCTACTAGACCACTCCAACCTAGTAGCTTACATAGGGGCCACCGAACTAATCGATCTAGACAAACCGCAATTCCAATTACGAAACACAGATGCCAAACCGATATCGCTGCCCGCGGGCGGCAAGACACTGAGAGTTCCTGAGCTGTTCGGAGGCCCTTAGCTGGTCATGCCAGTGCAAATCGTATTCCAAGGGTTGGCTCTCAGGTTGCCTCTCAGGTTGCGAGCCTTGATGGACACCGGTGCTAGCGCTTACAACCTCGTCGCTTTAAGGTATATAAAGGCTGTCTGAAAACAGCTTAAAGCCAAACTACTCCGCCTGAAGACACCAATCCCCCTCAAGAACTTCGCAGGAAAGAGAAGCGCAAAAGTGGACACCTGTTTCATAGCCTAGCTTAACATTAACAGACGCAGCATCACTATATAGTTTGTTTTCTGTGAAATAGGGGACTACAATCTTATTATTAGTAGAAAATTTTTTAAGCAGGCTAACTGCCTAGTTAACGCTCGGGACCGCCGCCTTTGTTAGAAAGATAACAAGAATCTAACCTTTGCCGGCAACCTCGTCCTACCGCGGACTTCTCCACCACCCGACCCCTCCCACCAGGACGACGCCACTCGACGGGATGGTCTACTCAAAAAGCAGAACTATACCTGCCGAACGACTCGCTTATTAAAAGCTGACCAGAGTATCTCTAAGGAAATCTCTATTCAGCTTCCCAGCCCCACCATCTCGTTCATCGGCACATACTCACAGGCTTACCAGAAACCGAGCTGTGAGGACAACTTCGATGGAAATGGTAGCGTAGAGGCTGTTGAGCTGTCTTCCTCGGACGACGAGCCATCAGACAACGAGTCGCCTGTTGGTCACCCTGTCCCCGCTACCTAAGGAAGCCACTAGCAAGACCAGCCCCTAGGAATTGTGCGGCAGGATCTGGGTATCACCCCTAGCCCTAGACCTAGAGACTATAATCCTACTAGAGAAACTAATCCAAAGATTAGACAGCTCTTACAGGAATTAACTATTTAATTTAACCTACCCTAGCTAAAATAACCTAGGATGGCTCCCTTCTGCCCTACCAAATCACTAACGCGGTAGGAGAACTTGCGGAAGATGAACGATGAATTGCGTTTAGCAGACCTACTAGACCTATGGGATCCGGCCAACCTCCCAGAACTTATTTAGGCGCTAACACGGGAACAATTGTACGCTGCTGGCTTTGACGTTAATATAGTGAGCGCCGCAGCCTTCGCTTTGAACAGCGGCTACAAGTCCGACACAATTATTAGTTATACCAGCCCCTATGAGCTAGCTAAACTTATAGAGGACCGCAAGAGCGAGAGGCGCGGTCTGGAAAACAAATCCTAAGTCGACCTGCTCGCTGAGATAGAACAAGCGCTTCCTTGGCCCGGATACGCCGGAGCGGAGCCCGCCTATTTTTCAAAAGCAGATTCTAACGCCCTCCCGCCTTACCGAAAGGGCGTCGATCACAATGTCGACCTCACTAAAGACCCGTCCACGCTTACCACCTCGCCTTTGTACAGCATGTCCTTAGAACACCTTAAACTCCTTAAAGCCTATATTAACAACCACATTAAGCGCGGGTTTATTGTCCCTAGTAACGCCAGCTTTGCTTCGCTGGTGTTATTTGCTAAAAAACTAGGCGGAGGTTGGCGCTTTTGTGTTAATTACCGCCGGCTTAATGCTATTACTAAAAAAGACGTTATGACGATCCTACTTATTAAGGAGACACTTATGCGCCTCTCTAGAGCGAGACTCTTTACTAAGCTTGATATTCGCTAAGCATTCTACTAAATCTGGCTTACCCTAGAGACTGAAGCGCTGACTACTTTTTGAACCTAGTATGGAAATTACAAGTACAGGGTCTTACCCTTTGGTCTCTGCAACGGTCCTGCCACCTTTTAACGGTTTATTAACAGCGTCCTAGGCAATTATCTAGACGACTTCTAACACGAAGAACATGTTCGCAAGGTCCTACTTCGCTTAAGGGACGCTGGTCTCTAAGCTAATCTTAAGAAATGCGAATTCGCCGTAACAGAAACTAAGTTCTTGGGATACATTATTAGCACTAAAGGAATCTATAAGGACCCTATAAAGACCGCTGTAGTTTAGGAATAGAAAGAGCCCACAATACTTAAGGCATTATAGAGCTTTTTAGGCTTCTGCAACTACTACTGCTTTTTCCTTCCTTACTATAGTTAGGTTGTTCGCCCCTTAACTAAACTACTAAAAAATAGTGCCTTCTACACTTTTAGAGAATAGGAGCGCGCCGCTTTTAAGGCCGCAAAGCAACTCGTCGCTAGCGACGTCCTAGTCTCCTAGTACTCCCCATTTCGGATCACCCGCATGGAAACCGACTCTAGTAACGGCGTTAATGCGGGCTCTCTTAGTCAACTGCAATCGGACGGCACATGGCGCCTGGTTGCATGGTATTCGAAATTACTAAAGCCCGCTAAGTTAAATTACAACATTTATAACAAAGAGATGTTAGCAGTTATATAGGGCCTTTTAGAATAGAGAGCGCAGCTAATTTGTCTCCAAACCGCCAAGCCCTTTAATATTATTACTAATTATTGGGCCCTTGAATACTTCAGCACTAAGCGTAAGCTCTCTCCACGGCAAGCCTGTTGGTCTAAGAAGCTGTCTAAGTACTATTGTCGAATCACGTACTGACCAGGCACCGCAAATATTGTGGCCGATGCGTTATCTAGGAAACAGGACGAGCTAAAGTCGCAGAAGGAAAAGGATTAAGAGGCTTAAACCTAGTTTTTTCTCCTACACCCACTAGATACCGCCAAAGCAGCCCTAGTAGCTGTCACGATCGCAGACTAGGAGGAAGGAAAAGTTAATATAAGCCCTAAAGGAGCCTATCCTTATATGCTCATTGATCGCCTGCTGTATACTAATTAGACACACAAGGTGCTTAAATCGCTTAAAGAAGAGGCCTGTTTAGGATTACTAGGTTTTACCCTTACTTCTTCTAAGTTGCTTCTCTATAAAGACCGCCTAGTAGTTCCCTTTGTAGAATTTCTCTAGATGTATCTAATTTAAGTGGTGCATGCTTGTTAGGTTACTGCCTATCTAGGTCTATAAAAAACTCTCTAGCTGTTACGCTAGTTGTATTACTAGAAGGGAATGAACGCTAACGTTAATAGGTACATCTCTAATTGCAAAGACTGCTGGTGGAGTAAGCCCTTGCTAGATAGAAAGCCAGGCTTGTTATACCCGCTTCCTATCCCTGAAAATGTCTAGCAGGATGTCTTAATCAATTTTAAATCATTTCCTAAAGATAAGAAAGGGTACGATAACGCGATGGTATCTTGTTGCTGTCTGTCTAAGCGCGCCTTTGCTATGCCCTGCTGCAAGACGGTCACCGCTAAACAAGCCGCTGATCTCTACTATTAGTACATATTTAGAGTCTTTGGCCCCCCTCGCTTAATTGTCTCTAATTGCGGCCCCTAGTTTATTTCTGCCTTCTTGGCTGCTTTATGCTAGCTTATAGGTATTACACAACTTCTCTCTATAGCGCGGCATCTACAGACTAATAGCTAAACTAAAATTATAAATTAGTACCTTAACTAGCATTTGCGTCTGTTTATTAACTTTTATTAAGACAACTAGTCTAATTTGCTGCCTAGCATGGACTGGGCCCAAGCGATACTGCCCCACGACAGCACCAGAGTTTCGCCTTTCGAGATTGAGTTTAGGCATTAGCTGTACTTTCACTGGGACTGGCGCGAGCGTACCCGACTAGTCACCGAATCTCTAGACGATGTTACTTTAGAAAAGGCTAAGGCGTGGGTTGAGGCCCGCGCTAACATGTCTACTGCCTAGGAAATGCAATTAGAGTAGGCTAATAAACACAGACAAGCCGTTGACTTCGACGTCGGGGACAAGGTCTTTGTCACCCTGAAGGGATTCATTACTAAACGCCTGTTAGTTAAGTTAGATTATCAAATGAAAGGACTATACCTAATTGTGGGCAAGCAAGGCCACTCCTTTGTACTCAAACTCCTACAATACATAAGAGTTCACCCAGTGTTTCACGCCAATAGGCTTCAAAGGGATCTGAATGATCCCTTACTAGGTCAATTGCAACCTCTGGAACCACCTATTAAGGTGGACAGAGTCCCCAAGTGGCCAGTTTCTCGTATCCTTGACAGCAAAGTAGACCGCGGAACACTGAAGTACCGGGCAGCGTGGGAGGGGCATGACCCCGACCCGACCTACTACCCTGCCGACAACTTCGTCAACTCTCCCCTGCTGATCGAAGCTTACTATCAAGAGTACCCCAAACGAGCTAGTCCACCTAAACGGTTGCCCATTTAGCTAGACGCTGCCCTCCGAGACACCTTCCTAGAGCCTATCCCCGAAGACAATGTCCCTGCGAAGACAGGGTTAAAGCGCCGCATTAGGCGTGCTTAGCTAGGTGCCTGTCGCTTTTTAACACCTGCACGCCCTTAGGCTCGCGCGCGTCGCCGGATACCTATGGCTTTTCGGTACCCTTAAACCCCGGACAAACCCTCACCCCCCGACAGACCCTCCACCCCCCAACTGTCCCCACTATCGCCGGCAGCACCTATGGCTTTGGAGCTGCCCTGCCCTAATTGAAAACCGCATGGTCGGGTCAACACGTTTTTCAAAACGCTCTCCTATGGTACTAGGGAACGTCATGCGACACGATTGCACCCGCGCGCAACGAACCGACTGGAAAATTTTTGGCTGACCGCGTTTTTGTATGGCGTTGGAGCTGAGGATGCGCTCTATTGGCAAAACGCCAAACGCTGAGAGGTGGTTTCTAACCAATTCCAAATCCACCAATTCACCTCTGACTACTTTCCTTAATATCTCCACTATATGGCAACTAAATTGGACACAAAGGCCACCGTTCGAACCGTAGAGGCCTGTTGCCCCTATTGCAACCCTCTTCGGCCCTAAAATAGTGCTGGTTACGTTGAAAATCCGCCAAAACACCCTATTTTCACGTACTTTCCTTCCTATTTTCGGACCTTAAAAGGGGGGTTATGTAACGGTAACTGCTGGCCTCCCTGCCAAGCACTCCCCATCACCTTTCCTTCACACCCTATTTCCCCTATCTGCGCCTTTTACCTTCCTAAAGGCGCCTTTCCTAGTTAGTGTTAGCGTGGTAGTTAGCGTGGGCTCGTGCCCCACGCCGCCCTCTATATAAGAAAGGGCCCCCCAGGTCCCTTTCTTATCCACTGTCTTAGAATAGTATCAATTCAACTAGCTCTTTCAACTATTCTAGCTGTCCCCGATAGGTTAGCCCTGTAAGGAATTGTTCAGTCCTTACAGCCTTAAAGGCTTTTTTTATAGTTTTCTAATATAAATATATTAAAAAACACATTATAAAAGTCTAGTAGAAAGCCCTCTTTATTAATATAAAAGACGTGTTAGCACGCTAAGCCCTATACGCGCTAAAAGTACTTTAGCTTTAGTAGCGCAAAATAGACTATATTAAGTAGCTAGAGGATATAAGATAATTACGCTAGTATATAGAGTATTAGGATCTTTTATTTTAGATAATAATCCTTAAAATTCTAAAAGTAGTAGTTTTTATAGCTGTCTAGAATAAGTAATCTCTATAACTCTACTATACGCGGCCTTATATACGCGTTAAATTTCTTTAACTATATAACTCTAAGCTTATTATTAGTCTAGCTAGTCTTAGAGACTAAGAGCTTCTAATTATAGGGGATACTAGTCTTTTTATACTACACTAAGATATAGACTTGCCCTTTATAGATAATAAAGAGTAGAGTAATATACCTAGTAGTGTAAATACTCTAATTACTATAATCTACTTATAATTACCTAGCTAAATAAGCGTAGATTAAGAATATCTTTCTAAACTAGTTATAATCTTTATTAAACTAATAACTTCTATCTAGAAGCCTATTTTATTAAAGTTATAGATATCTTTATTCTACACTCTATACTTAGTTTTTATATTCTCTACTAGCTAAAACTACGCGTTTATAACCTCTAGGTCTTCCTATTATATTTTCTATTAGTTCTTCGCTTAATTAAAAGCTATTTTAAACTTAGGTATATGCTTTATAAAGCGCTAAGCCTAGTATTATCCTATAGGGTCTTTATATCGCGTAGCTAGTAGTTTATTAGCTATATTTTCTATTTTACTTAGCTAGAGTGCAAATTCTTATAAATCTAGATTAAGAATATACTATATAAGCGTTTACTCTTTAGTTATAGTAAGCTTTGCTATATCTAATTATATATCTACTTGGGCAGTAATTCTATTAATTTAATTACTTAGTATAGATTTTGGGATATTATATACTACAGTAGCGCGTCGTAGGCTTAAAATTTGCTTATTCTAATAGGTATAAAGAGCAAGCTTAATTATGCCTTCTTAATTAGATAATAACGCGTTGTGTTATTAAGACATTATAATTTATAGTAAAGTGTTATAATCTTGGCAAAAACTATCCGGGCTACTAATAGAATATTATTAGAGAGCTGGCCTAAGTTAAAAGTTAATTAATAAAATCTACGTATGGGTGCTAGCTAAAGGTGCTGGCTAAGCTTATAAGGGGCGCGAGGCGCGCTAAGAACGCGCTAGTACCGAATTAGGACTAGCGCTGAGAAACCTCGGTAGTCGGCGTAAGGTAACTCCGACCTAGTTTCGTAATAAATATGTTATTAGCTTTATAATATACTAAAATAAGAATAACTTTTTCCTTATATTTAGTTTAATAGGTTACTCTTTCTAATATATAAAATAGACTATACAAGCTCTTCTTAATATAATATCTATATATTAAATAGTAATTCTACTTTTAACTATTACTCTACTATAGTAGGGTGTAATAAAAAAAGTTACTTAAAAAGTTACTTTTTTAAAAGTCTTATAACCTATTTAATAAATTAGCTAAAAATCTACTAAATAGCTTATTTTAAAGAAAATATTTATTATATTATATCTAGGCTATTAGTAAGCGCTTAGTTAGTCTAGGGTACAGATAATTTAGGGGTAAAATAGGAGTTTAAAAAATACTCTAACTTAAAAAGAGTATAACTTTTTATCTAAGATATAGAATTAGCTAATACTTATATATAGTATAACATATTCTATCAGTAGCCCGGACAGATTAGTCCGCCGGACAGTTTTTGCCAAGACCACAACACTTCACTATAAATCATAATATCTCAACAACACAACGCGTTATCATCTAATCAAAAAGGCAGAATTAAGCTTGCCCTTCACGCCTATCAGAATAAGCAAATTTCAAGCCTGCAACGCGCTGCTACAGCATATAATATCCCAAAGTCTACACTAAGCAATCAAATCAACAGAATCACCGCCCAAGCAGATACATGATCAGGCATAGCAAAGCTCACCAGAACCAAAGAGCAGACGCTCATACAGTATATCCTCAACCTAGATTCGCGAGGATTTGCACCCCAGCTAGGTGAGGTGGAAGATATGGCCAACAAACTGCTGGCTGCGCGGCACAGAGACCCTATAGGGCAATGCTGGGCTCAGCGCTTCGTAAAGCGCGTACCTAAGCTTAAAATAGCTTTTAATCGAGCGAAGGACCGACAGAGGATACAACAGGAAGATCCAGAGGTTATAAACGCGTAGTTTCAGCTAGTAGAGGACACAAAAGCTAAGTATAGAGTGCAGGATAAAGACATCTATAACTTCGATAAGACAGGCTTCTAGATAGGAGTTATTGGCTCAATAAAGGTTGTAACTAGTTCAGAAAGACGTTCTCGACCTACGCTTGTTCAGCCAGGCAACCGCGAGTGGGTCACAGTGATTCAGAGTATTTGCGCTGCTAGGTATGCTGCCCCGCCCTTTATTATCTACAAAGGGCGAGTCCACATCTCAGCGTGGTATAAGGAGACCAGTATCCCCCGCGATTGGAAGCTCTCAGTCTCTGAGACCGGCTGGACCAACAACGAGCTTGGAGTCGTGTGGTTGAAGCACTTTGACGCGTATACAAGGCCGCGCATGGTGGGGTCATGGAGGTTACTTATTCTGGACGGCCATGAGAGCCACCACTCCCAGGATTTCAAGGATTATTGCCTAGAACAGAAGATCCTAACACTCTGTATGCCAGCGCACTCATCTTATATCCTCCAGCCGCTTGATGTGGTCTGTTTCGCGCCACTAAAGCTGAAGTACTCCCAGCGCGTGTGGGACTTGGCGCGCCGACGCGTCTTTCATATTGACAAAGAGGGCTTCCTACTAGCCTTTCGCGACGCGTTTTTTAATATGTTTATACTAGAAAACTGTAAGAAAGCCTTTAAGGCCTCTGGGCTTGTTCCTTTGGATGCGTTAGTGGTGGTAGATCGCCTTGATGTGCGTATTCACACTCCTCCTTAGGGTACCCCACTGGATACACTATGGCAAGCCAGGACCCTAAGCAATACCCTCGAGTTTGGATCCTAGTCAAAGCTCGTACGCGACTCTTTTATTCGGTCTCTACCCGATGCTAAATCGAGCTACTCACAGCTTATAAAAGGTGCTGAACTTATGCTCTACTATGGTGTACTTCAAGAGACCCGTATTAAGGAACTTGAGGAGCAAATTGAGGTTCTACAGTACCGAATTCGGCCACTCAACGCACAGACCCCACTCAACGCACAGTTTGAGGATAGCCACCACTATTACTTTTGAAGCTGCAGAGCTCTATATATATCGTAAAATCACTAGATTTTTTAGAGTAGCATTTGCAGAAGCTTGATAAATCGATTGGCAACGATAAACTACGTGTGATACCTCTGTGGGAGGCGTACTTTGCGAGTGCGCGTTGATGGGCCGGATGCCTCCACCACCCCTTCAATAACTAATAGATCCTTAACATCAACCTCTAGGTCCTCAATAACATGAGCAGGAGGTGCAGGAGCCTCGAGGCTACGCGCCTTACCCTTTTTAGCCAATTGTATATTAGTCCTGAGTTGCTTTTCAGCTGCGCGCGCAAGTAGATCTTCTTCGCGCTCTGCCGCCTTCCTCTGCTGTTCTTGCAACCTAACCTCTTTTGCAGCCATCCTTTTCTGCGCCCTCTGCTCAAGCATAGCCTGTTTCTCCTGCTTTTTCTGCTCCTTAGCTAGCTTGTTGCGCTCCTTCTAGTGTTGTAGTTCTTCTACTTTAGCGTCTTTTTCAGCCTGGCAATTGCGGGCAGCCTCAACTTTTAATAGCGACTAGAAGACGGCGCCGCCAGCGTAATTCTTAGAGGGTTCAAGTAGTAATGCCTTGCCACGCTTACGGCGCTTCTTCTCATTGAAAAGGGCATCTCTAAGGCGATCGTTTTCGTGCTAGACAAGCTATTTCTGAGTCGCTATTGCGTGTATTGTGTAAGACAGCTGCGAGACGCGTTTATCATTAAGATCCTCAACTACCTGTCGTAGAAGTCCTTCAATTTTACGCCAATCGCTTGCAGAGAGTACTAACGACGTGCTATCGCTGCTTAATGGCCTCTTAGGCTCTAGATCCTTAAATTTCTTCAATATAGCGTTGCTATTCAGCGGAGAGATGCCAGTAACTTTGAAGGCGTTAATGATTGTTTCTTTGGCGAATGCAACTCTGTATGCCTTATAGAAGAAGCGGAAGAAGTCGCGCTTAGTGATAGATGTGAGTCCTTGGCTATTGTACATGAATTCGGAGAGCTCTTTTGTATATGCAGCTGAAAGAGGCTTAAAAAGGCAGACATCTAGAGGCTGTAGCGTATGAGTTGAATGCGGCGGGTAGATAGCTAGGAGGATTCGATTTTAATTGCAGAACTCGATAAACTCTATAGTAACGTGTCAGCCATGCCTATTAAGAATTAGGAGTTAATAGTCGCGCTTTGCCTTCTTCTTAGTCTCCTCTTGAAAGCACCTCTTAAGCTAGGCAATCCCAAGTTTGTTGTTTGTCCATCCAGATGGTGATGAGGCGAAAAAGGCCTGGTGCTCTTAAGGATTGAAATCTTGTAGCCATGTGTCCTAGATGTTACCAGAAGCCGCCTGATATATTAGGGCAGGTTTGAGAGAGCTGCCGTCGGCGCATATACAAGCTATCGTCGTTATCCACTCTCTATTGCCGTCCTAGAGTACCTGCTTGACGCCTCCTTGCTCATATCGCTGTCGAGAGAACACGCGCTTCATTTTTAACACTACCCCGATCAAGAAGCCCTTCTCATCCATATTGTATATATTTGACGGTGCGCTGTTGTACTGCTTAATCTTATCGTCTAAAAGCTTGAAATAGAGGGCGTATTTGAAGGCTAAATCAGCTTTGTAGCGCTGGCTATCGATGCCAGATGTCCATCGCGATATAAGGTCAATTTGATGCCGCGCAATGTAGCGATTAACCCAGTGATTTCCTGGCTCTTAATGTGCTATTTCTCCAGCGAAATTTCGTATCATCTCTCTCGTAGGGGGTAGGCCTTGTACACACAGCTTATCAATGTACTGTAGTAGCTGTTTTTCCTGTGTATTGTTGAGGAGTTGCTTTTTTTCGGCCCGAGTTGCATAGGTGCCCTGAACCCCTCGATAGCGCTTCGAGAGCCGCGACCGCTCAACGCCGTACTCCCGAGCAACCTGGGATATATTAGGACGTTCTCCTAGCTCCAGGGATTTTAAAGCTTCAACAGCTGCGTCGATCGGGTCCATATTGGTGGAGTTATGAGGTGTTGAAAATATACGATTTTTAGTGTTAACTGTGCGTTGAGTGGGGTCTGTGCGTTGAGTGGCCGAATACGGTAACGAAGCGAAAAACGCGTAAAAGAAAGCGCATTCAGAAAGGTGGGACGCTAGGCTTTGCTCAGGGAGCAGATTTGGGAGTAGAAAGCCCTTCTATTGGGGTGAAGTTGTCGAAAAGGGTGCGAGGTAGTGGTGAGGGAGAGGCAGGTCCCTCAACACAACGCCGCTGTGGGAGGTGCGGAGAGCCTGGGCACAACGCAAGGACCTGTCAGATAGATAAAGAGATAGAGGAGGAGTCAGATGTTACCCTTAGCGGCTTATTTTCAGATAGTGTTGATAGTAAATCAGAGTGATTTTATTATAGGTTACTATAAGGCCAAAAATAACGGGTTAACTTCATCTTGCAATAGTACGCACTTAGTGACTGAAAATTAGATAAAGTACTACTTAAGATATAGTATGCTTCACTGCGAATCATAATAAGTATACTATATATTGCCTACGTATAGTATGGTAGATAATATATCGTATATTATAGGGAGTCTTGTTGTAAGTTCGTACTGCCAAGAAAGACTCCTTAGCTTTGCGCGGCTGCAGCAGCCGCGCAAAGAGGCTGCACGACGTAAAAAGTAGATTAAATAGTAACTTGGTATATTGTAAGTTATAGTAGGTTATTATGAGTCACTATGAAGTAACGTTGGTGGTGTTCTATAATGAGTTATGAGGGACCTCGAAGTTGCCAAGAAAAACTGTCCGGCGGACTGATCTGTCTGGGCTACTGATAGAATATGTTAATATATACTTTTTCTAATCTCTCTATAAATTTTTATTATAGACCTACTTTTATTATTTTTAATTATCTTATATTTAAGAAATTTTAGTAATCTATTAAGAAACTAGTAATTAAGTAATATTTAATATAATAAATACTATATTTTATTTTATTTATAGGCACTAGATTATATATAAATATTATTATTCTATTAAACTATTTAATATAGGTGCACCAAAATTAATATTAAAAAGTCTATAGTATTAGGATTACTAATACTTATTACTAATATAATATTATAGAATTACTCTAACTATATATATAGTAGAGCTTATATAATTAAGCGAAAAAGATTTACTTTTTATTTAATTAGGCTAAAGCGTCTATTACTTTATAGATTATAGATTAATATTACTAATACTATTATTATAGATTACGAGTACTCTATGTATTATAATAATAATATATTATTATTATTATTACATATATAGCATTTATAGAACTATATATTATTACGCTCTTTTAAATTACTAAGCAGGAGGCTTTGCCTTTTTTATTATATTATTTAAGATAAAAGCCTTTATTGTGCTACTCCTAGGTAGTTAATTTAACGCTATATAAAACTATATATAAAAAGACCTCTAGAAAAAGACTAAGTCTACTAGTATAAAATATTATATATATTTAAACTTAAATATATTCTTTATTATAAGGCCTATTATAATAAGAGAAATTTAGTTTTAACTAGAATATTAAGGCTAATATAGTTCTAGTTCTAGTTTATACTTATTTAGCTATTAGTAAATATAATTTAGAAGTAAAATAGGGATAAGAAAAACCTCTAACTTTAGAGTAATATAACCTTTTAATTAATAAATAGAAATAGTTATTTTTTTAATATAGTGTAGATTGTAGTCTGTAAAATAGTTCTATAGTTTTATATTATAGGGTTACTATTTATATTAGTTAGTATTTAACAGTTTAGTAATAATATTTAATATTTATAAAATAGTAATAAAGTAATATATAATATATTACTAATACTTAGTATAATACCCTTTCGCCTCTATAATAGCGTTATAACGTCTAGGTAAAAATAATATATAAATATCTATATCCTTTTAGGGAATTAAAGCCCACTCCTCTAGTATAGCCTTTTTAAAAGCCTTAATACTAGTCTTACTTTTACCTACTCCTAAAGTAGTATTATATCTCTTATTTAGTCTATATTTTAATAGACTCCAGACGTTTTTAATAGGGGCAAGATCGGGACTATAGCGGGAGTAGGAAAAGAGATTAATTTTCTCTTTTTTAAAGAAATCCAAAACTAGTTTAGTTTTATAGATATTGGCGTTATTATATTAAAATTACTACTCTAGACTAGTATTAATGTATAAAGTCTTATAAATTATTTAAAATATAATATATAGTAATATATATTATGTTAAAAATTAAAAAAAGAGGAAAATAAGGTATATAAGGACTTATCCCTTTTAACTATAGGTTTAACTATAGGTATAAGAATTTTATTTAAATAATCCTTATTAGTAAAGCTAGTAGACTAATTTTGCGTATTAATAAACTCTAATCTAGATCTATCGCCTATCTAAATTGCTCCCTAGATTTAAATAGTAATATTGCAAGCTATTATTAAATTAGTATAATAGTTATTAAAAAAATAAAATTATAAAACAATAGAGAAACAGAGCAAGATGTTTTTGAGTTAGGTAGAATTTTAAAATACTTACTAGAGTTTTTAGTAGAAACTATTCTTTTCCTAACTTTACTATTTCCTTTCTTTTAATAGTATTTACCCCTACTACTATACCCCCTTTATATTAGTAGCTTATTAGAAAATATAACTTTAGAAAAGTCTATATTTTATATATTTTAAACTCTTTCTTTAGTAAATAATAATCTATTATTCGCTGTTTTTTTATTTAATAAAGGCTTTTTAGTAGCCTTATTAAAAGAATAACTCTTCTCTTTTAAGTAGTACTATAAAGTTCTTTTAGCTACTCCTAGATTATTTTCTAATAATAATCTTCTATTTTCTTTCTTAGGGCTTTTAATTAAATCCCTATTAATCACTCTTTTAGTCCTAAAGGTTATCTTAGAAACCCTTCCTTTACTAACAATTTTTATATTTTAATTATCCTTTTCCTTCTCTTTAATATAATAAAATGTATTCTTTATACGTTTTAAGGGTTTATTTAAAGTAGTAGCAATAGTAGAATTAGGCATTTTAGCCTTTAATAAAAGAAGAACATTTGATTTAAGTGTGGTAAATTTTAGAGCCATTTTAACGATTTAATAAAAAAGAATTTAAAACTAGAAAGATATTATTATAAACTAAAAGCTTACTAAGAAATTATATAATTAGTGCTTATATAAGTATATTTTTAAATTTTATACCTAAAACATAACAAAAGTTAGAGACAAGACTTAATTTACAAATTTTCTTATATAATCTACCCTAAATCTACAAAGGCTAGTTAGGATTTAAAATAAAACTAAAAATTAATTAAGAAGTTATAGAGCTCTAAACATAGAGTTAAAAAAGATTTGGGTTTAAGATTATATATGCTAAGCTTTATGCCTAGTAAGCTAAGACTCTATTATTAGTTTACACCGCCTAAACGTTCTCTTTAAAATAAGCTATTTAGTATATTTTTAGCTAATTTATTAAATAGGTTGTAAGATTTTTAAAAAGGTAACTTTCTAAGTAACTTTTTTTTATTATACTCTACTATAGTATAATATATAAATACTTTATATATACTTATAATAGGGTAATGAAAAAAACTAAATTTTTTATATCCTTTTTAAAATATAATAACTTACCTATTTAATAATAAAAATATTATAGAATATTTATATATAATAGAAAAGATTAGTAAGTGTAATAAGATATTTTTATTAATACTACCTTAAAACGCTTTTCTGCATTAATAATAGTAAGAGAGATAACTACTATTATTATAATATTTTTATTAGAAATCTCTTAGTTGTAAAAAACCATAATAAGGTATACTTATCTAATGCTAACTAATTAGCGTAAAGGAGATTATTAGCCTTAAACATAAAGATTTTAAAAGCGAAAATTAAAATCCAAAAACTTTTTCACTAGAATTTAAAATCTATTCGTGTTTTAATATAGTCTAGTTATTAGTAAAACCTCTCTATGGATTTTTTTGCGACTAAGGGGGTTTCTAATAAAAATATTACAATAATAGCAGTTATCCCTTCTACTATTATTAACACAGAAAAGTGTTTTAAGGTATTATTAATAAATAGGTATTAAAACCAATCAATATATAAATTTTTAATATAGGTTTTTTCCTATAATTACTTTTAATATTTACGTATTTACTTTTTTAACTTATAGCCGTAAAACTTTTAGTTTATAATCTAATTAAGTAAAAATAGTATTACCTAATAGTAAAAAGACTAATAAATATTATAAAGGTTGAAATTTTTTAGTATTTAAGTTAGTTTTAATATGTTATTTAAACTTTAATTATTTATATAGTTTAAGATACTATAACCTTTCTATTACGTAATTCTATAGTCTATAATTTTAATATAAGAATATATACTAGGTAATCTAACTAAATAAAATTTATAGCTTAATAGCTATAGTTTTATAAAATAGTATTTCTTTAGTTTTTTAAGTATACTTTTAGTAGAAAAAAATAAAAACCTTAGATAAAAAATATTTAGAACGAGAACCTATACTAAAAACTTAATATAATACTATAATAAACTATAGTATTTATATATATAAAAATCACCTTTTTTATATATCTAAAAAAAGTTATAGGGGTTTTAAAATAGAGGTTTTAAAACTTCTATGTTTAGATTCCTCTATATACCTAGTTTATAATTACTAAGCAAAATTTTAATAAATTACCTAATAGCACTATATACTTCTTATAATATATAAAAAATTAAAATTTTAATAATTAGGTGAATAAAAAGTTATAAGCTTTGAAAAAGAGCTAAAAAAATATTAGTTTTTTTATTACTCTACTATACTTTAGTAGTAACCCTTAATAGAATTTTAGTTAAAAATATTAGACTATATATAGTAATTGTAAAGATAATTAGTATAACTAATATAATAATTATAATAATTAGTAAGATTTTAAATAACTATTTAGTATATTACACATATTAGCTAGTATAACTAAAGAAATAAACTCTTTTTATTAATACTACCTTAAAACGCTTTTCTGTGTTAATAATACTAGGAGGAATAACTACTATTATTCTAATATTTTTATTAGAAACCCACTTAGTCGCAAAAAATAAACAAACTATAACTAAAGAAATAACTAGAGATTTATACTATAAGGCTCTAAAAATAAAAACTTTTAGTAGAAAAAATAAAAAAGACTATAAGTAATTGCGTATTTAGAATATAAATAAAGTAATAACTCTTCTAAAAAAAACTAGAATATTTAATATATTTACTACTTTATTAAAAATAATATCTAAAACTTAGATTATTCTATTTTTAACTTTATTAATATATTAGAGGACTTACTTAAACTATTAGATAAAATATATATATTCTATAATAGTTAGCTTACTAAATACCTTTTTAATCTTTTTTTAGTTTAAGGTTAAAGTAGATTAAAATAGAAGATTATACATACTACTATATACTATACCTAATTCTAATTAAAGACTAATCTTTAACACCTTAATAGCCCTACACTTTATAAGCTTCTAACTTATATAAAATTTTCTAAAAGCGTATATAGCACACCTAGCTTATTACTACTATTATTATTAGCTATCTATGCTTATACTGCTATGTAATGTACTTGCTTAAATAAGCTAACTTAATAGTAATAATAATAGCTAAGAGAATCTTACAGATCTATATAAAACTTTTACTACCTTATAGCTTATTAATAAACATTTTAGTATTATTCTTTTATATTTCTTATTAGATAATTCTATTAATAATAAGAAGTAGTTATGTCTACTAGTGTAGAAATATAATTATTCTATTTTTAGTAAACTAAACTGGCTACTAACCTAACTAGTAAATAAAGATGGCCTTATAAATAGTTAAATATACCTATTTATTAACCTAAATAAGTATCTTATAAATAGTTAAATATACCTATTTATTAACCTAAATAAGTATCTTATAAATAGAATAGAACTCTAGTATAGTTATTATCTAGGTAATAGTTATATAAAACTCTAGCGTATACTTTTTAGTATTAGTAAGTACCTTAGTGTTAGCAAGACTGCTATTAATACCTAGGTAAATAGTAAAGCGTAGAGAGATAATAATAAAAGATTTATTAAGGCTAACCTTAATATAGTAATAGAGTAATCGTATATTTAATATATATTACTCTTATTTTACTTATAAGTATAGTAGTATATACTAATTAATATATTAACTTATATTATTTATAATAATCTAGATAGTAGTTTATAATAGTTAGGATAGTAAAGGATAAATAACTTATAGTATAGCTACGCCTAAGCCTTTTATCCCTTTTCTAAAGCTCTAATTATAGTCTCTTTATAAAAACTTTACTTATAGAAGCAGCCCTATACTATGACTACTAAACCTACTTAGTAGTTTAAACACGTATCTTTATAATTACCCTTTTTATACTCTTTTTAGTTACTAAGTAGAGGGCTCTACTTTTTTTATTATGTTATTTAAAATAAAAGCCTTTATTATACTACCGCTACGTAGTTAATTTAATGCTATATATATATTCTATAATAAAATTATAAAGACTACGTAGAAATTTTATAATAATATACTATAATAAAAATTAGGTAAGATATTTTCTTTATAGTAAGGCTATTTTAAATATACTATTAATTTTTTTTATAAATAAGATAAGTAAAGTTTAACACGTACACTAACTAATATACAAAACTTTAGACTAAGAGGTTAGAGTTGGCTTAAGAAAACCTATAAATTTAATAGAGTTTAATAGTAACTCTAGCTATAAACTTATATATACTTCTAGCTTAGTAGAAGTATAGACCTAGAATTCTAAAACTATAGGCTAAGTAACTATAAAAGGGCACTTAGCCCCTTATATATTTCCTTCATCCTAGAAAAATTCTAGTATTATATTCTATACTTTTTATATTAGTAGCACTAATCCCCCTTTAACGCGCCTAAAGCCTTAAGAATAAGTCTAATACTATATATACTAGTAATAGTGCTCTAAGCCTTTATTAGGTCTTAAATATTCTTTAGCTAAAGAGAATACTAGGCTTTTATTTCTCTATCTTTAATAAGGCAATCTTGTTATTATATCTAATGTGTTTATATTTATCTCTTTTAGTTTCTATAGTATAGCGACTTATTTTAATTAAGGACTTACACTAGTGTTATTTACTTTAAATAAAGTAAATAAAAAAATTTCTACTTTAGTTTTACTTTTTTCCCCTACTCTACTACTTTATATATAACGCTCCTGATTAATATTATACTATATTTTAATTATTGCTTCTACTTTTACAATATTGTTACTATCTTTCTTATTATTAATTTCTATTATAGTTAGAGGTAAGAAGTAATATTTTATAGCAGCCTTTATAACTTTAAAGTAAGCGCGTAAAGTCTAGCTATACTATAGCTTAATATTTTTCTATAAAAATTAAAACTTATAGTACTTCTACCTATAATGATAAGTCCTTACTACCTACTTTAGATTTCTATAGTACTAAGGACTTTAAGGAGTTTATATATAATAAGACTATAAAAGACTATTACAGAATTAGTTTCTTAGTTCTTTAAGGACTTAAGCTATAATTTAACAACCCTTAATACTATTTATATAATGTATAAAGAGTATATTTTTAAGGCCGCCTATATTTATAAAAAGACTTACTAGCACTACCTTAAGTAGCTTATTTTCTATATATAGAGGCTTGTAAGAAAAAAGAATAATTATAAGGTTGTTAGATAGGCTCTCACTAGTGAAAGGAAAGGAACTGAAAACGGATTACATCCCAAGATTGATTATGATTCTTGTCTTCGTGTGGATGCTACAGAGGTGTACATGCTCTTGTCCAAGTAGGACTGAAGTAGGATCGAGGCGGTCTATTGGGCATCGTTGGGCAGCCAATGTATCTACCAATGCCGATGATCCGACTGGAAATCTTTCTTTCTGGATAGCTCGGTAGTGACTGTGTGTGTCCATATTAACTGTGTGTAAAGCATTAAACATCAGAGCCTGTTGGCCTCTGTACCCAGCCCTCAACTCGGACTGTCAACTCATTCCTGTTAATAAGGTGCTCAAGGGCGCGGTTTGGTGATGCCTTGGTGAAAGCGTCCGCAGGATTGTCTTCACCATTAATCCAGCGGATCTCAGTGATCTCGCGACGCTCATATGACTGGCGCAACGCCATGATGTCGATCATGAGGCGCTTTTCCTTTGTTGTCCAAGCTTCACTAGACCTCGTACAGCGAGTACGAATCTGTGCAGATAACCAAGGGAATTGCAGGTAGTCCAAGGCGTTCTGTGATCATCCTCAAGGTGGTTGCAATAGCGATGCCGATGTCAAAACCGTTGACCATGCCATAGATTTCTGAGGCCAGTACGCTTCGTGTGACGCGTTTGCATTTCGTAGAGCTGTAGTGGATCACATTGCCACAGATTGTAAAGGTGTT
Organism: Laburnicola sp. JP_R_19; assembly: GCA_031010545.1. Classification (NCBI taxonomy): domain Eukaryota; kingdom Fungi; phylum Ascomycota; class Dothideomycetes; order Pleosporales; family Didymosphaeriaceae; genus Laburnicola; species Laburnicola sp. JP_R_19. The sequence goes on from VOIT01000063.1 coordinate 183,095, forward strand.
ATCGACGTCTGTAGACTCATTGACAAGCATCAATACAAAGCCCAGCTGCGAACTGAGGTCCTTGTTGTTGGCAAATGAGCCGTCTACAAAGACCATCAACTTGGCATTGATAAGGTCAACGGGTACGTAGCGCAGACCGCGGTCGAGGTTCTCCATCTGCCATTTAAGGCGCTTGTTGAGCGCCCTGATGTCCTCATCCGAAGGTTGCTGCGCTTGCGCGGCTACGGACAAATCGAAAGAAGCCTCTGGTTGGCACGTTGAGGCGATGTACGCCCCGCGGGCGCGCTGTTCCGTGTACTGTTGCGCGCGATCGTGCGCCTTGATGTCCACAAGCTTAATCTTTCCTCCTTGTCCCTTCTGCTTAAGGTTTAAGATCGCTTCGCCATTTTCCATCGTAAGCGTGCAACCGTTGAAGTCCAGTTGCACGTCTAGCGTTAGGACAGTCTTTGGCTTCGATCGGAACTGTGCGTCCTCGAGCTTTTTCTCTTCGAGCGACGAGAATGCGGCTGTCCCAAGCATGAGGGTATCGTCGGTCTGCATGCCGACGAGTCCGAAGGCGTCTGCGTCCCCGTTTGTGACCAACAAGCAAGGGTCGTACGTTGATGTGGACATGTCCAATTCCTTACGGTGATGTCCGTGGTACGTTGTCCACCAATGAACCCCTGCCTCCGCGATCCCATACAGCGGTTTGATCACGTGAAGCAGCGTGCCTTCCGGATATTTTGACACTAGTTCTGAGGGGAGATGTGCAAGAATCGTCCTCTGGAGATTTGTCTGCGCTTGAGGGTATGCCTGCGTTATATCGCGCAGCTCAACAGTCATCTCACGTTGTACAAGTACGGGCGCCAGGGCCATAATCAGACGCTGGCTACAGCGTTGAATAGTTGGAGACTGTGTTAAGATAGCTTCCTTGTCGTGGTCCTGGTAGCCTTGGATGACTAGACGGGATTTCTCGTAGGGCTTAGTTGTTTTTCCTTTGACCTCTCGTACAAGGCGCGATTTGAAAATTCGGATCCCGCCGTGCAATTCCTTATCGTACAGTTCAAACTCGAACACTCCACGGCCTACGAGGTCACTAATCTCTTGATCGTCGGACGCCTCAAAGGGTGCGCCTGGGGTCGTGATGACCCCATCATTGCGTAGCTTGATCGCTAGCTCATGGTCGGCCTCCTCCTTCTTCGTCATGTACACATTCGCCTTGCGCTTGTTTTTCGATCCTAGAGGACGGCCTCTCTTGCGCGGTTGCGCTGCCATAGGTACTTCCATATCTGCAGGTGGCTCATGCAGTGCGTGTGGCGCATCAGGGTCGCTCCAGAGGTGGTCTGGTCTGTAGTATGGCTTGACAACAGTTGATCTGAATGTTGTTGGACTATTGACTATGTCAACAGTGACGTTGTGGCCATCTATGCTGGCGATTTTATATGGGCTGTTCTAGCCGTTACTTTCTCTCTAGATTAAAACCTCGCTTTGTAGCGGGAGTGCGAGTACGTCTTTAGTATCAGGTCCGTTCCGGGTGTTCAGGGCGTCCGCGACCTGGCGCTCTGCGGCGATCTTGCGCAGGGCTTTCGTCGCCTTTTGAATGGCCTCGCTGCGCTTGACCATTGACAGTGACGGCGGTGACTCCGTCGTCATACGTGGGTACGCCCCAAAGACCAGCAGAGTCGGGACTAGCCCGTCAGGGCCGGCCGTATCGTTGACGGCTTTCACAGCCATCTGGAGGATCGCTTCGTCGGACATAGTGCCGGCGAGCTCGACATGGAGTATATCCCATGCGCGGCGTAGGGGCGCATGATACCTCTTAGTCTTGCCTATAGACCAGTGCGCCTCCGTAGGCACTTGTTTATACGTTACTTCTATGATCTTTGCCTCAGCGCGGAACTCTGCGCTTGCGAAGTTGGTGCCTGCATTGTGTGTAATGATATCCGGCGGGCCTTGGTAGGTGTCAATCTATAACATCTGTAGTGCCTTCCACGTCTCCTTGGCCGAAATAGCGCTGAGGAACTTCGCGCCTTGAAACGCAGTGGACGCATCGACCACGTGCAGTACGGGCTTGTTGCCCAGGTACATCACGTCGACAAGGATTTCGTAATTGAAGTAGCGGTCGTCCTTGAGGGTGAACTTAAATTGGCGCGGCGCGGAGCTATTTAGTTGACAATGATGACAGAACTTTGTGATTTCCTTGAGAGTTCTTTCTTCAAAGTCGTTGTGACCGGCGTTCTTTAATAGCTTGACGAGTCGTATGATAGCTGGGTGCCTGAACCGGCGATGCAGCCGTCTTAACTCAGTCTCTGTCAGAAACATCGTTGCGCGCTCTCTCTTGTTGAGATGGAACCACGGATGTCCCCATTTGCGGATCACTGGGGTGCGGTGTTCTCCTTGTACGAGCTCATCCGTGGTGTTGTTGAAATAGACATTCAACCTGTCCATATCCGCAAGGCACAGCAGGAACGGTGTGGGCGCTTTAAGCACCTCGAAATCGATTTTCCCGATCTCTGTAGAGACCTGCGCGGTGCCGATAGACGCGGTAACACAGCCCTTGCCGAATTTGATGGACGCTTTTCCTGCCGTGGATATGTCTATTGTGACTGTTAGGTCTTCTTGTGTTAGCGCGAGGTATTGTTCCCTGCCGACTGTGGATACATTGGCGGCGCCAGTATCGGGTAGGATTCCCTGGTACACGGATCGCGCGTATTGGTCCTTAATGAGAAACTGCGACGCTGGCGTTGACAGTGCACGTCTGCTGTAAATGTTGTTGCTAGAGATGTGGTGCAGGAATGCTTGATCTGCGAGGCATTGTTTCTTGAAGAATTGTTGTTCGACGTACGCGGCTGTGACGCTATTGTTGTCGTCCTTATCCTTGTAGGCTTCCTCTTCTTTCTAGCCTTCTTGGTTGTACTGGGTCGCGTGTTCAATTCCTTCATACTCTGCGAGGTACACGGAGAAGTCTGTGGGCGGTTGTGTGTCCGCAAAGTGACATGCGGAAAAAAACTGCGCGCGGGCGGCCTTGCGTTCTTCGTCCGTATGGTTGGTCGACCAGCAGCCTTCCTTCTGGCAGACAAAACACTTCTTCTTCCAGCGTGGCGTAAATCCACGTGCGCTGTTATAGCTATTAAAGCGCTGACTGCCTCTGTTGCTTGCTTGGCCTCCTCGGAATCCACCGCTGAATCCACCTCTGCCTCTAAATCCTCCTCTGAATCCTCCTCTGAATCCCCCTCGATCTCTTCCATTGCCGTTGTAGCGGCGGTCTAGGTAGTACTGGTCCTCTGTGACCGTCTTGCTCCCCATTAGCATTTGTGTCGTGTGCTGACGTGCAAGGTGCGTCTCAATTGCAGACCGTAAGTCTGAAAAGAGCCCTTCGCAGATTAGGGCTGGCTTAAACAGTGCCATTTCGAGTTCAGGAACTCCACGGCACGCATTGATGACCGTCGTACGCAAAGCATCCTCGCCTTCAAAGTTCTTCCTAAGCGCGCGTTGGCACAGCTGCAGCTTATCCAGCAGGATCTGCAACACCTCGTGTAGGCCCTTTTTGGGGTTCTCCATTTGTGTGCGAGCAAAGCTTGTAGTAGTCCAGTCCGTGTAGTAATGCTGATGGTGGACGTCATGGTCAAAATGGTTCTTAATCGCCATGTACGCACTGGCGAAGCTGTCGTCCCTCTGTACGACCTGGATGTAGAACATCTCTGCGCGTCTGGTGAGAATACGAGGAAACACCGCATGAAACTCTTCCTCTTTGATGTCGACCTGCCAACAGATGCTGAAGAAGATCTTGATCTTGTCATCCAGGAGATCGTACGCGTCCCCTGTATACTTCTTGCTGTTGTCCCAGATCTTTGAGAATTGCGTGATCGTGCTGGCGTTAAGCCTGTCGTTGCGTGACCATCGTGGTGGCAGCGTCTTGTACGGGTCGTGGGGAAGTTCAGGCGGTCTGTTGGGTATGCCAATTGTCGGCTGCTGCGGAAATGGCGTGATTTCGCGATACGCGGTTGCTGGTGGTTGTGTGTGAGTTTGGGGTTGCTATTGTTGTGATTGGTCGCCTTGTGCCTACTGTTGTCGAGGTTGATGTCCTCTAAGCGCATCGCTTATGTACGGCGACTCTGGACCGTTAGGGCTCTGGTGTACCAGTTGTGGCTCCTGGCTTCGAGCGCCTTGTCTTGCTTCGTACTGCTCGCCTTGTTGCAAGCCCTGCGAGACCTGCCACGACGGCGGTGGCTGCATGTGCGATTGCGGTTGCCGTGTACCAGCTAGTGGGCTAGCCTGCTGTGGTTGTTCGGCCTTGGGGGCTATCCGTTGCGTGTTCCTTTGGCGTTCGTACGCTCTAGACCGGTGGTCGAACTTCATCGCTTGAAACTCCGCAGGGTCCCATTTGGGGGGGTTTTCTATGGCCAGTGTCTTGTATAGGGAATCTACTACCCTAGCGTGGTTGTTGCTAGTGTAGACTCCCCTATTTCGCAGCACGGTCTTAAGAGACTTTAGAGTATTTCGCTCAACCTTAAGGAATAGGTCTCTTGTCTATCCTTTAAAGTCCACTTTGTAATTGTTGAAAAGCTTATTATCCCAGACTATTGCCACGTTGTAGTTGTAGACTATCTTAGCGACCTAGGTTGTTGTGTGCGTCTCGTTTGCATCCGCCAGTATAGGTACATCCTAGAGAGATGTGTTGATAACATCGAGCGCGACTGTGTATAGACAGTCTCTTATAAGATACTTGGTGGTGAACTTAGCCCAAAGGGAAGGAGCTTCCTTGCGTTCGTTTGTGCCGTGCTTTGATAGTTCGTTGAGTAGCTAATTCTAAGCATCCACTGCATCCGCGGCGCTTGTATTGCTTTAGTTGTCCGCCATCGTGCTAACGTGTGTTAACGCGTTGTCGGTGTTGTCTTGCTGGTTAGTTGTTTCCAGCACTTGTTGTGGTCGTACGTAATTGGGTCGTCTGGAGACGCTCGTACTAAATCGGTATGCGTTGCTGACGCGCTCTGTGTCCGCGGATCGGCCTGAACCAGCAGCTTAGAGGGAGGTTAAGAGTGCTTCGTGTTATCTCTGCCTCGCTCTGTTCTTAGCACATATGTCTTGTCCCGAGATTTCTCACGTCAGGGTGTTGACAGTCTGTCTCTTCTACCTTACTGTCTGTAATCGCCTCAAGCAATCACTGATCAGTGTTAGATAGGCTCTTACTAGTGAAAGGAAAGGAACTAAAAACGGATTACATTCTAAGATTAATTATAATTCTTGTCTTCATATAGATGCTACAGAGGTGTACATGCTCTTGTCCAAGTAGGACCGAAGTAGGATCGAGGCGGTCTATTGGGCATCGTTGGGCAGCCAATGTATCTACCAATGCCGATGATCCGACAAAGGTTTATATTTTTTATTCTAGTAAGTAATTAGGTAAAATATAATAATTCTTTAGTAAACCTTTTTTTTACTAATTTATATCTTAGATCTAGAATAGCTTATAAGAGAACTTTGCTAAGACTAAATTTACTAATTCTTTTTTAGAATATATTCTTTATAGTAATAAATATACTAGTAAACCTATTCTTAATTTCCACTAAGTTTATCTTAATATCTTTATTTATAAGTATAGCTTTACTATCTAAAGTGCTTAAGTTAAGATTTAGAAAATAAATACTACTAATATTAGGCGTTTTAAATAAAATATATATAAGGACTAAACAATTCCTTATAGGGCTAACCTATTAGGGATAGCTAGAATAGTTAAAAGAGCTAGTTAAATTAATACTATTCTAAGACAGTAGATAAGAAAGGGACCTGGGGGGCCCTTTCTTATATAGAGGGCGGCGTGGGGCACGAGCCTACACTAACTACCACGCTAACACTAACTAGGAAAGGCGCCTTTAGAAAGGTAAAAGGCGCAGATAGGGAAAATAGGGTGTAAAGGAAAGGTAATGGGGAGTGCTTAGTAGAAAGGCCAGTAGTTACTATTATAGTAAGCCTTTACGTACATTCTAATAACTAAGATGGTAGGGCTAGGAAGCTAGATAGAGATCTTCTTAAAAACGCTCTAGTTAGCTTTTAATAAGTAAGTTATTTAGTAGATATAGTCCTCCTTTTTAAGTAGGCTATTCTACTAAGTAGTGTTATTCTAGTAGAAAGGGTTAGGTAGTAAAGAAGTTTATAGTAGGATAAAGTTACTAGCAAAAGGTAGATTTTTATTATCTTTTTAATAAAGGTAGTAGTTCTAAGTATTAACTAAGCAGTTAGCTTACTTAAAAAATTTCCTACTAATAATAAGATTATAGTCCTCTATTTTATAGAAAATAAACTATTTAATAATACTAGGTCTATTAATATTAAGCTAGACTATAAAATAGGTATTTACTTTTATACTTCTCTTTTTTATAAAATTCTTAAGAAGAATTAGTATTTTTAAGTAGAGTAGTTTAGCCTTAAGCTATTTTTAGACAGCCTTTATATACCTTAAAGTAATAAGATTATAAGAACTAGCACTAGTATCTATTAAGGCTTATAACCTAAGAGCTAACTTTTTAAATATAATTTGTACTAGTATAACTAGCTAAGGGCCTCTAAATAGCTTAGAAACTCTTAGTATTATACTGCCTATAGGTAGTAATTTTAGTTTAGTATCTATATTTTATAGTTAAAATTATAGTTTATCTAAATTAATTAGTTTAGTAGCTCTTATATAAGCTACTAGATTAGAGTAATCTAGTAGCGCGTATTTAAAGCCTTATTATCTAATAAATTACCTACGTCTAAATTAAAGTAGTAGGTAATACTAAGTTTATTTAAATTAAAATTATTTACTACTTTTATATTTGCTTATATAGCTGCCTTAAGGTAGTAGTGTAAGCATAGGCTTCTAAGGTTTTTACTATAGCTAAAGTAGGCATTATTCTTAATACACTATACTTTAGTCTAATTATAAAAAGAAAAAAAAAGTAGGTTTAGAATAAAGTGTTTATTTTTTAATTACTATATATAAAGACTTTAATCTAGAAAGTAGTATCTAGTAAGGAGTTTTTATATACGCCTAAAAAGAGTTTATTATACGATTATTATAGAGAGTATAGCTACCTATAGTTATATAGCGTTTAATTACTAAGTAGTTAATATTAAAGTCTTCTATCTCTTTTTAAAGTATTAACTTAAGACTTCTAGTTAACTTAAATTATAATTTATCCTTCTAAGTCTTTATATTTAGTTTATCTTTTCTAGCTAGACTCTTAAAAGCCTATAGAAATGTCTAGGTATCTATTTTATTAAAAAGGAAAAGCTTATAAAACTTCTTATATACCTATTAAAAATTAAAGAGGTTATAGTAAGTATTTTTTAGAAATTTAAAAAGTGCTTTAGGTCTATAGTTATTTTAAAGGGCCTAATTTATTTAATACTAATTCTATATTACCTTTTAAAACACGCCTCTAAAGTAGCTAAGGATAGTTTTTACTTAGTTATTTTAATCTTCTTTATTATTATTACCTTAGTAATAGCCTATATTTATATAGATTATATTATATATATTCTCTAGCTTATTTTTAATACTAAGGCTAGGTTAATCTTTTTTATAGTACTTATTAATATTAGGTAGCTTTATAAAGTATTTTAGCTTAGATATATTAAAAATAGTAAAATTATATTAACTCTAGAGTATATCTATTTAAGCGCGATTAGTAAGCTTAGTTTATATATATTCTAGGACTAAAAAGTAGTAAAAGGTTTTATTCTATTATAGAGTAGGTACTACAAGCTAGCGTAATATTATAGTATATATTAAAACGTAACAAAGTAAAATAAGCTTTACTTAATTACCTAAGAGTAGTATACACTATATAGTAGATTAGGTATTTCTAGGCTAAGAGGTTTTAAGAAGACTTAAGTATAGTACTATAGATTATAACTATCTTTTATAAAGGGAAGAACTTTCTTAAGGCTAAATAAGCCTTATTTAATAGCTAATTAATTAGTAATATTAAGCTAGGAGTAGGAATCTTTTAAAACTACGTATACTATATAGTAAGGTATTATTACCTTAAGTATAGTATAAGCTTAATTAAATCTATTAGCGCGCTTATATAAAATTTAAATAAGAATATTCTATTTAGAGTCTTTTTTTAGACTTTGTAATAGCCCTAGTTACTAAATTTAGTACTATTTTTAAATATAGACCTTAAGAAAAGTAATATTAAGCCTAAAGCTAATAGATAGCTAGTACCTATTTTATTTTTAAGCTAGACTAGATTAATTAATTTAACTTAAATTTTCCTTATAAATATATTATACTTACTAGTAGCTTTAAGTTTAGTTTTGCTTTAGTGCGTATACTACTTAAGCTTTACTATTATAAATTTATTAGTTAGATAGTTTACTTTAAGTATAATAATATAGTACTTATACTATAAGTTATAAAGAATTTCTTTAAGGTAGACCTTTTTTAGTTTAATAATACTTTTTTTTATAAGGCTAAGGGTAAAGCAACTAGTTATTTAAAGAGTAGTTATTAGCTGCTTTCTACGCTAAATAGATAATAACTTACTAGTAGGATTAAGTAGAAAAATCTTTTTAAGGCAGATATTATATAGACTATTATTAGCAAAGTGTAGATAAACGTCTACCTTTATATTATTAATTCTAGAACTATTTAGGGATATAAAGAATATAAGAAATATTTTAAAAGTTTTCTAAATTAAAGAGTAGTAGCTTACTATAGTATAGATAGTAGTAAAAGTAGAGTTAAGTAAAGGTAGTAGAGAGAGTATAGTAAATAGACTAGAGATAGTAAGTCTTATATAGCGTACGAGCTAGCGTATAGTCTAAGCTAAAAAATAATTAAGTAAAAGATAAAGTATAAAATAAAATATATAAAACTTTACTCTTTATATTGCCTCTATAGTCTAGCTCTAATTCTCTTAGCTATATACCTTATACCCTTACTATAATAGCGCTAAAAGGTAGTTATTAAATAAGTTAACTCTATAGGGTATAGCGTAGTTAGTTATTATTTATTATTTATTATTTATATTTAGGCTATTAGGACTTCTAAGATAATTTTTTAAATAGACCTTAGTATAGTGTAATAACTACCTAATATAACTAGTAACTAATAAACTAATATACTCTTACTAACTTAATAGTAAGTAAAGAATTTATATTAGTAGCCTTATAGACCTTAGTATAGTGTAATAACTACCTAGCATAACTAGTAATAAACCTAATACACCCTTACTAACTTATAGTAGATAGAGAAGTTATATTAGTAGTCTTATAGACTTTAGATAACTATTTTGTATAACTAGTAACTAATAAACTAATAGACTCTTACTTACTTATAGTATGTAGAGAAGTTATATTAGTAGTTTTATAAATCTTAAGTAACTGCCTAGTATAACTAGTAACTAATAAGATAAAACTTTTACTAATTTAACTACTTAACGTGGTTCACCAGCGAGTGACCCACACTAGTGAGCGCGCCACCTTTGCCAAGACCCTACCATCACCAACAATACCATTATAATACAACCACCTACCATGTCTTCTAAGCCATCTAATAAAGCTCGATTACTTATTGCTATTAGAGCTATCGAACAAGACCTAAATCTTACAGAGCGAGCAGCAGCAGGGCTGTATAACGTTAATCGCAGAACGCTCAATCGAAGACGCAACGGAACGACTGCACAACGCGATAACCCACCTAAATCAAAGAATTTTACTCTCCTTAAGGAGCAGGCGCTTGTTGATCGTATAATCGAGCTGGACACTCGTGGATTCCCTCCTACGAAGCTTATGATCCGCACAATGGCCGATTCACTACGTTTACAGAGAGGAAAGCCACCTGTTAGCATCAACTGGACAGACAGGTTTATCAAGCGCAGACGTGAAGTTAAAACGCGTTAGTCTTGGTCATACGACAACTAGAGGGCACAACAGGAAGATCCTAAGGTTATAAACGCGTGGTTTAAGCTTGTAGAGGGCATTAAAGTTAAGTACGGCATTACGGATGAGGACACCTATAACTTTAATGAATCAGGCTTCCTGATAGGGGTTATAGGGTCTCAGCTTGTGGTCACAGCATCAGAGAGGCGTGCGAAACCTAAATTAATACAGCCAGGCGACCGCCAGTGGATTACGGTGATCCAGGGTATCTGCGCTGCTAGATAGGCAATCCCTCCCTTCATTATCTACGCCGGCAAGCGTCACATCTCCACCTGGTACGAAGACGCGTCAATTCCTGGCGATTGGGTAATCGCTGTCAGCGAGAACGGCTAGACAAACAACGAGCTCGGTATCGCGTGGTTAAAACACTTTAACGTGCATACAAAGGGACGCGCCAAAGGAACCTATCAGCTGCTAGTTATCGACGGCCATGAGAGCCATAACTCAATTGAGTTCCAGGATTACTGCAAGGAACATAAGATTATTACTCTCTGTATGCCGCCACATTCGTCACACCTGCTGCAGCCGTTGGATGTGGGCTGTTTCTGTAAGCAGCCTAGAGCTATGTCACATGACGACATTAGTCTCATGAGTCAGCTCGCCTACTATATACGAGCCTCTGATCACTCCATGTACGATAGACAAGGCATATACACATCTGAACACAGATACTTCTACAATATACACTTTCTACACATACTACCCACCTGCTTACAGTTTCTCCCCGCTGAAGAAGGCATATAGTGCTGAGATCTCGGGCTTGGCGCGTCGGCTGATGACCCACATTACAAAGATCGAGTTCCTCCCAGCCTTTAAAACCGCGTTTTTGAAGGTTTTCTCTGCAGAGACAATTAAGGGTGGTTTTCGCGGTGCTGGGCTAGTCCCATTGAATCCAGAGGAGGTGTTGCAGCACCTTAACATCCGCATCCGTACACCTAGTCTGCCCATTAAAGAGCCTACCACCTAGGAGTCTAAAACACCAAGTAACCTACGCGAATTTGAGGCGCAATCAACACTAGTTCGCAAGAGAATTAGAGATCACTTCGATTTATCACCAACTTCAACCATGCAGGTGCTTGAGAAGCTTAAAAAAGGCGCTCTAAGTGCAATGCATAGTCAGGCACTAGTGTTGGATAAAATTGCAGGCCTTCGCAAGACAATAGAGGAGACTACAAGGCGAAAATCGCGTAAAAGGAGGTATATCCAGCATCAGGGATCACTTACAGTAGCAGAGGGATCTCAGCTAGCCACTCCTAAGGACGCTGGTGGACAGAAGAAGGGTAAACAGTCGTCAGGTACTAGTCGCGCTGCAACAGGGCCATCAACTCAACGGCGTTGTGGCATCTGCAGGCAACCTGGACACAATGCGCAAACCTGCCAGGGAGTTGAAGAGGAAGAATCTGAATCAGATGCATTAACTCAGTATATATTTTCAAGTAGTGTTGCGACGCAGTCTGATAATGAATGAAATGGTTTGGTGGGGTCTTGGCAAAGGTGGCGCGCTCACTGGTGTGGGTCACTCGCTGGTGAACCACGTTATAAAGATTCGCGAATAGGATTGTTTTGGTTTGGAAAATCAAGGTGCTGCATAGGCAAACCTTGGAAGACCCCTTATAGATTACCTGCCTATGTGAAACCATTAGAAATAGCAAACGCTGATAAGGGATGTTGTATCAAGTTGACTCTGTATAGTTCCTTAAAGAGGGTTGCGCGTTGCAGTGTCCGGGGGTGCGGTGGGCACTCGGTATCCTGGCTTGTTCCACCGCTACAGGCAACATGTGGGCAGCACCTGTGGACACTGGAGTGGTTTGACGAAGGTGTTGAATGCTTGAGCGTTTGATGGAGCCGGGATGTGCGCACACAGGGCTTGACACTGCTAGGGCGCCCAGACTGATTCTGTGCTTCATACCCTAGGTATGCAGGCGAAAGATGCGATTCTCTAGAAGAAAGAAAACAACCGTTTGAGGAGCCCGACATGTATCCTCCCTGAGGTAATCTTTTCGTGGTCCTCTAAAAGCCGCACAACGTCCTCGTGGCCGCGTCTCTTTGCAATTTCCAGGCAAGATATTCCTTCCAGGTCCTTGGCTAGCGGATCGGCGCCTCGTGACAGCAACAGTTCAACGCAGTCCACGTGTCCTTGCCTACAAGCGCGGTAGAGCGCCGTACCCTGCGACTTATACGGCTCATCATCGTCTTCGCTATATCCAAATGGATACTCGTCCATATTTACGTCTTCGATATTGACCCCGCCATCTAGAAGCAGTCTCAACGCCTCAATATTCCCATCGTCCGCAGCTATCACTCCAGCCCCAGAATTCTCCAAATCATATCCATAATCAATCAGCAGCTTAAGCATCTCTTGACTAGCGAACCATCCGTTGATTGTCCATAAGATAGAAGTTGGCCCAAATATTCCATCGTTCGGTGTTGGCCGATGCCCGTGGCCTAGTAGCCATTTCGCAAATTCGTATTTCCCGGCGAAAACAGCAGAAGATAGTGCGTCCCCGCTGATTTCGTTCTCATGGGCGTTAAGATCCAAGCCATGGTCGATTAAGATTTGGAAGATAGCAGGAGACGCCCCATGCGTGGCGTCGGAAAAGAAGGCGTTATTGAAAGACTCCCGAGGAGGCCTCCAGCCTTGGTCGCAGCACCACTGCAGGATTAGGGGCTGCGCATGTTTCGCAGCTTGTGTGGCGATCTCCTCCAGCGTCATTTCGGGTTGGTAGAGATCTTTGACTCGGGCGAGGTCGCCCAATGCGATCGCAGAGGCAATTGCGGCTGGCAGTTCTGGGCGTTCCTGAAAGATGCTCATTGTAAAATTACCAAAATTTGGTGTAAGGGCGTGTGTGTCAGGATGCTGATACCTTAGAGAGTGTGGATATGAGTTCGCGATTTGCTGTGTTAAGACTTGTGCTGAATTTTGGGGTTCGCCTTGACCCTCTTATATACCTGCAGCGTGAAATGAGTCATGATAACGCCTTTTTATTAAAACATGGTACGCTAATTCTTAACGCCTTAGAAACCATGGTTTTACCTTCTGTGAACAGCGGATAGGTCCGTAGATCGGTTCACTGGGGAGATCGTGGGCGGGCCCACAAACCTTATCCCAACGCGCGTAGATGTTTCGAAGACGTGGCAACAGTCATTGGCAATTATTTTAGCCCAGCTAGAGTAAACTTGGTGCACACTACGAGCGCTTTTATGAGTTTACTTTAGGAAGCCAAATGGAACACATTAGAGGGGGTGGTAGTCTGGCTGCCTAGCCAGCGACCCTCTCCAACAACTGGTGGGTGTGCCAGATCCCGAGAGCCGGTGAGAAGGGGACACTGGAGTCTGTCAATTGTTTCTGCTTCGCGGAGGAACACTCTGTCATTCATTATGTAAGTATCACTCGTTTATGGCGTCATCGGTTGGGTTTATTGGTTGGGTATATCGGGTTGGCGGTTCATTCCACCTTCCCCATGAGGATGATAGGAATATCATCCGCTCTCTTACAATGTGTCGTTTGACTATCACGCTCACCGGGGAAGCACCACAACCTTGGGAGAGTGAATGTAGATACCGAGAAGGAAAAACCTAACAAGTGAAGGTGGTACTACTCAGTGACTGATGTTCCGGCCAATAAATTCAGCCTCGAATGGTTCCTATCCCACACTCAGGCTTGCGCACGTGCGGAAAGTCTGCCTAAGGAGCAGTTCCAATTGACAGACTCCAATTTTTCTACCTATTTAGGCGTAGCGTATATATATGTTATAACATGGATGGCAAGCGAGCGGCGCAGGCAAGCGAGCGGCGCACCCCATCAACTTTCGCACCCGCTCTAAACGCGTCCTACAACAACTCCACGCCACAACACTCAAATGGCTTTAAAGGAAGCAGATGTTCAGCTTGCCATCTTTTCAATCAATACCAGCCAGATCCAAAGCAACTGAGCTGCTGCAGCAGTCTACAATGTACCCGAAACAACGCTCCGCCGCCGACGCGCTGGGAGACCTACGCGACGCGATTGCCAGCCCAACTCGAAGAAGCTCACCCAGCTAGAAGAGGAGGTGATAATTCGTCATATACTTGATCTGGACCTACGTGGATTTTCGCCTACCTACTTAGCAATTCGCGATATGGCAGATAAGCTGCTAGCTGCGCGCGGCGCAGGCCAGGTTGGACAGAAGTGGCCAGCCAACTTTGTTAGGCGTACAGACTCTCTTAAGACGTGTTTTAACCGAGCCTACGATAGACAGAGAGCTCTCTGTGAGGATCCTATCCTAATTAGCGCCTGGTTCAGCTTGTAGAGCAGACTAAGGCTAGGTACGGCATCTGCGATGAGGACGTCTACAATTTTGATGAGGCTGGCTTTATGATGGGCAAGATTCGACTCAGCTCGTTGTTACAGGGTTAGAGAGGAGAGGCTGGCCAAAGGCTGTCCAGCCTGGGAACCGCGAGTGGGTGACACTTGTCCAAGCAATCAACGCTGCTGGCTGGGCTATCCCACCGTTTATCATCTTTGCTGGCCAGCACCACCTATCTGCTTGGTACGAGGAGGATATCCCGCGCGATTGGGCTATATCTCTTAGCGACAACGGCTGGACGACGAACGAGCTTGGAGTTGAGTGGCTAAAGCACTTTATCAAGCATACAGAGACCTGGATTGTTGGCACGCGTAGGCTGCTTATCCTTGATGGCCATGCGAGCTACCACTCTCTTGAATTTCAACAGCTCTGCAAGGAGAACAACATCTACACGCTCTGCATGCCGCCTCACTCCTCGCATCTGCTGCAGCTACTTGATGTGGGCTGCTTCTCGCCGTTGAAGCGCGCGTACAGCCGAGAGGTTGAGGCTCTGATCCGTAACTACATCAACCACATCACGAAGCTTGAATTCCTGCCAGCCTTCAAGACAGCCTTTAAGCAATCATTTACATCAGCCAATATCTGTTCAGCCTTTCGAGGCGCAGGCCTTGTTCCTCTCCAGCCTGAAGCTGTTCTGTCAAAGCTGGATGTGCAGCTTCGTACGCCTTCACCAGCTGCTCTGCCAGAGGCTCTCTGGGAAGCCAAAACGCCGAGCAACATACGTGAGCTTGAGGCTCAATCAACTCTAATCCGTGAGCGCGTTCAACGGCACAAGAGCTCCTCGCCTGCCTCTATTATTCAGGCGATTAATCAACTTAAGAAGGGTGCTGAAGTAATGATGCTCTCAGCTGAGCTTATGCGCGATCGGATTACTAGCCTTGAGAGAGCCAATGAGGCAGCAACTAAGCGTAGACAGCGCAAAAAGAAGCGGATACAGAAGCAGGGGACCTTAACAAAGGGAGAGGGAGAGAATATACTTGCTCAAAAGGCGGCTGACCAGCAGATAGAGCATGAACAGCGTCAAAGTGGAGAGCGATCAGGCCTGAGCCGCCAGGCTCTGGCGCGCTGCACAAGGTGCAGAGAGCTTGGGCATAACTCACGTACGTGCAAAAAAGATACTTTAAATACTGCTTAATCTATTGTATCAAAATCTATATAGTATATTATATTGTGGTTGAGCTGCGCGACTTCAAAGGTGCGAAAAGTTGATGGGGTGCGCCGCTCGCTTGCCATCCATGTTAAGCGAAGCTTAGGGTACTAAAATAGGGCGTGTTAATTTCCTAATCTAGGCTTGCCGTCTGCTATAGTACCCTAGGATAGGTACTACCAATATTCCCTCTACTCTACCTATTTAGCTACAGGCCTCACGGATGGCCGCATTCCGTGGTCTCAGGCGCTGGTGAAAAAGCTTCGCTCAAGCAACAACGTCACTACCACCTAGGTCATCACACGCCATTCTTCTCCCTCCACATGCCCCCAATACCTTGTGTATCAAGCCGTACCCCAGCCCCAGGGTCCTGCCTCCGCCTCTCCAACTCCTTAAACCCCTCAAAGTACTTCCTCCGAAAGCCATTCAAATCATCGGCCCGAACACCCTTCTCGTACTCTTTCTTAGCCACGACATCCAGCGCAGCACCAGGCGGAATCTCCGCCTCCGCTCGCCGCCGATACGTCAGCAGTCGTCTCGACCACTTATTAAACGGCTGCACGCAAACAGAAACAATATCAAGGCACGGATGCGTGGGGATGACGAGCTCGACGTCCTCGTCGTTCGCGGTAGGCATCCACATGGCAAGTCTGCCGTTTTCGACAAGCGTGGCGACGGCAAAGGCTAGGATGTCGTCTAATATGGCGGTGAAGGAGTAGGGGCGCTTGGGGGGAATATACGAGGGCTCTTTGTGGCGGTCGCGGTGCGTGGCAAGTTCTCGCGTGTTGAGGTTGTCGCGTGGGCCGAGGACTTTGAGGCCTTCGCGGATGCCGTAGGGGGGGTCGCAGACTATGCCGTCGAGGTAGCCGGTTTGGCTTGCTGTGTTGCTGTTGTTGTGGTGGGAGATTCGGAAGGGCGTGTTGGTCAGGTCGGATACGAAGGCTCCAAGGTACCGCGACTCGAGCCCGTATTGCGTGAAGTTGCCGTGGACGTCCATTTTTCCCGTCTGCCCTCTCCGCGCACTGCCGCCTGTGCCGCGGATGCTTCGCCCGTCGATGTCGCTGCCGCACACGACGGCGCCGAAATGCGCACATGCGAGCGGAAACCCGCCCGTGCCCATAAACGGGTCGTAGAACAGTTTTCCCGGCGCGGCAAGCGCAATATTTGCCGTGACGAGTGCGAGCTCCGCGTCCATAGACGTAGTACTGATATAGTGCCTCTTTTTCAAATCATACGTCGTCTTTGCGTCGCGCCCCGACGCCGCGATGAACCGGCCGAGATACATGTACTTTGGAGTTGGCACTTTGAGGGCGTACTCTTCGAAGATTTTGAACGAGCCGGTGGCGTCCCGCATGCGGATGGGGCCGTTGAAGCCGAGGTAGGAGAAGGATTCGATGATGGTGCGTTGCTGGGTGGGTTCGCGTGTGCCTTGGAAACAGTCTAGGGTGAAGCGAAAGGGGACGGATTCGTAGTGCGCCCATTTGGAGCGGGAGAGCTCCTTTACGGATGTGTGGAGTGCGTCGTAGGTTGCGCCTTGGCCCCATAGTTCGTAGATGCCTTGGGATAGGAGACTGCGTGAGATGACGGCTTTGGCTGCTGCGTCTGATGGGAGACGAATGATGCAGAAGGGAGACTGTTGGTGTTAGAAAATGCGTTGAAGAAGAATGAGATAAAAGGCGTGAATTGGATCTTGAATACTCGAAAGTTGAAGATACGGATGCAGAAACTTGATAATTTGCCTACCTCTTCGTCATACTTTACAAATTCAATAGGCACTTCAGCTACATCAGCGAGAGCTTGCAACTCCGCTTGGCGAAAGCTCTCGTGCATCTGCACGAGTCTCACCAGATAGTCAGGCATCTTTGGCCAGGGTATGTTGATTAACCAGATGGTGTGGAGGTTGGTTGAGTGGAGAAGAAGAAGGGTTCAATCTGGCACAGGCATATTGTCGCCAAAACTAGCGGATTGGGATTGGTCGACCGTGGTTAAGTATGCTAATGATGTATGAAGTGAAGGAGTCATGGGCTGGGCCGCTAGCAAGAGAAAAATTGTGGATCTGGCATGTGCGCTCTGATTGGTGGCTAACGTGTCTGTGCGCGTGCCGAGCCACTTCGCGTGCCGAGCCACCCAACACCAAAACGCTAAATAATCGCCTGAATTTGACGCGTCATAACTCCACTAATTAATATGGGGGCAATCGAGGATGCGATTGCAGCTATTAAATCTTTAAATCTAGGGGAATCATTTTCGTACAGAAATATTGCTGCCACCTACGGTGTAGATCGAACTACGTTATCCTAAAGACACAAGCGCGTTCAGGCACCAAATAAAGCTAAGAACATCAACCAGCAGAAACTCAACCTATAGCAAGAATAGGAGCTTGTAAAATATATCAAAGGACTCACAAAAAGACATATACCACCTACTAGGGAGATAGTACGAAATTTCGCCTCTACAGTTGCTAAAGAGGCAGTCAGCAAGAGCTAGGTTACCCGCTTTATCAACCAACACAGCATTCATCTTATCTCGCAATAGACAGTCGGCATAGACAGCAATCGCCACAAAGCTAATTTAGGGGATAAATATCGCCTCTACTTTTAGCTCCTACATAATAAGATTAATCAATATCAAATAGATCCTTGTTATACTTAACGTAAGCGATCACCGGATGCACGCTATCACCGGATGCACGGTCTCCTGCACACGAACCCCTCGTACGAAAACCCCAATATCAACCGATTAAGACGACGGATAATCTTCAAGTTTTGGATACAAAGTAAAGAAAGCTATGCGAAAACGAATATTTATTTATCTAATCCTAAAACCTTAAGGGGAGCGTGATCTGCCGCCCATTTCGTCCAACTACTGATTTCTGCCTCTTAGAGCATTCCACCACGGTATCCTCTCTTTTCCGCTTCTAAGGTTTCTTTTCTTCCTTTTGATGATCCTTTTAAAGCTGATTTTCCTGCCGGATTTGTTTATTTACTTGCTATCGTACAAGATATTCTTCTTTTTTGCGTTCCTTTTGTTGCAGTTTTTCTTCCCAGGCCTTCCTTCTCTCCTCCCTTCTCTTAAGAGCCTCCTGTGCCTTTCTCTCCTTCTCGGTGGCCCGATTCCGGCGTCTCTCTTCAGCTTCGGCCTTTTCGAGTTGTTTCTGCCGCTCCAGCTCATTCATACGGCTTCGTACGGCAGCAACTTTAGCGGGAGAGAAGAACTGGGCCTCTCCAGGCTGTTCTTGGTCAAAAAGTCTAGCCGGCTTCCCTCTTTTCCGCCCTTTTTTCTCATTAACAAGTGCCGTACGAAGCCCTTGGTTTTTATGTTTAAGTATTTCGTTTCGTATTGCTAGTTTTTCGCTGGCGCGAATAATTAAATCTATCCCGAGATTGACATCCTCTTTCTCCTTGGAGATCGCCTTTACCGCACGACGGAGACCTCGTACAAAGCCTGGGGTAATATGCTTCCTTTCGCTATCGCTTATAATGGGTGACGGGGTCTCCCTTGTAATCTTCTGAAGTACCTTGCTCTGATCTATGGGGTAGATTCCTGGAGTAGCAAAAGCGGATCGAATATTCTTAACCGTTAACGCCGAATTCCACGCTGTACGAAAGAGAGTCCAAAAGTTTCGTTTTGTTACTTGAGAGAATCCATAGCTTGACTAAATAAGCCGGTCAATTTCTTTTAAATATGCGGTAGAAAGCGGAAAGAAGATTCCAACGTCAAGGGGCTGTAATCGGTGCGTTGAATGCGGCGGTAAAATTGCGAGAATAATGTCATGTTGGTCACAAAAGTTAATAAACCGAAGATTAACATGACTCGAGTGACCGTCCACAAGAAGAAGTCGTTTCGATTTGCCAGCTTTTTCCCTCGTACGAGGCTCAAATATCTTTGAAAGCCAGGACATCCCGAGTTCATCGTTCGTCTAGCCCTTCTTTGAGACTGCAAAGTATGCATCGTCCGATGAGCTATCGAAATCTTCTAACCAAGTGTCTTGGAGGTTATGTGAATCGCCTTGATAGATTAAGGCCGGTGGGAGCGCTGTTCCCTTGGCACAGATTGCTGCAAGAAGGGATATAAACTCCCGACTACCATCTTAATTTGATCCAAGAATTTTCTTCTTCCGAAGTTGCAGGGTCGATACAATTCTTTTTATCGTACGACATAGGCTAAGAAGAAATCCTTTTTCGTCAAAATTATATATGTTTGAATGGCGAATGCGGTACTTTCTAATCTTTTTATCAAGCTAGATAGGAGAAGTAAGCACATGCCTTTGGGTTTTGGATTCCAGAGGAACTAAAGAAGGGAGAAGTCGTACACCTTAATAGAAATGCTTAAAGTATACAGAATTATCAGCTACCTTACGGGTTTGGTCGATTCCACGAAGATAAACACTTTTGATCTTGTTTTTGTGCCGCTGGCAGAATCGGCGAACCTAGCATTGTCCGATCGGCTTTCGTACGATCTCCACAATCAAATTTTCTAGGATTTGAGGGGTTGGCGGCATTCCCCGGTCCGAAAGATCGGAGATATGCTGTAGAAGAACTTCTTCTTGAGCGTCTGTGAGAAGCTTGTGGTGAGTTGAGTTGGCTTCTTGATTTGAGGTCGTTTTCCCTTTAAAGCGGCGCATGAGCGTCGTACGATCTAGATTGTATTTTTTAGCGGTGGCAGCAAAATTAACGACTTTTTGCGATTTCAAATCATCAATAGCTAGTTGAATATCGTCCTCGTTGATCATTTTATCAAATTTTGAAGATGGGGGGTTTTGGTGTGGGAGACCGTGCATCCGGTGATAGCGTGCATCCGGTGATAGCGTGCATCCGGTGATCGCTTACGTTACAATATAGATAAGAAAGGCTTCATAATCAGTATTGTTGGCAAATTAAAGAGAATATTCAGCCAACAAATGTAGGAGAAGAAGGAGGTTAGGGCATCACTCTAGGATAGAAACCGCGCGTGGATCACGCTCCTAGCATGTATATACGCCAATAGATCTGCTTTGCCTCCTAGCCTAATCTATAAGGCTGCCAACAAAGGCATCTAATTAGCCTAGGTAAAAGACATTAAGGCAGGAGAATATGAAGTCTTTATCACCTTATCACCCTCTAGCTGGACGAATAATAATATTAGTCTTGCCTAGCTTAAACAGGTATTTGATCGCTGTACAAAAGAGAAGACTCAACAAGCATATTAGCTCCTAATCCTAGACAGCTATAGATTCCACATTATAATAGATTTCATCGACTACTGTAATAAGCATAGGATCCTGCTTGCTATCCTGCCTCCTTATTTAACTTATACGCTTTAGCCACTTAACATTGCAATGTTTAAGCCTCTATTAACTGCCTACTTAGCTAAGCTCTCGAAATACCTCAACGTAGGCCAAGGCCTAGTTTCTATTAAAAAGGGAAATTTCTTCCTACTATTCTAGAAGGCATAGCAGGCCTTCTTTAAGGAATTAACAATCCTTAGCTCTTTTAGAGCAATAGGCATATCACCACCTAATCCTAATCCAATCCTCGATAGATTCACTAGATCTTAAGAATCAAGAGAAAGCTCCTTATCCCTACTAAGCGATCATGATTAGAGAAAGGTGGATAGGCTTGTACGCTCTGCAGTTAAGGATTAGAGTAGTAAGGATACGCAGAAGCTTCGTTAATCGCTCTACTATCTATCTGTTTAAAATAAGCTACTCCACTACAATATTAATAGGCTTAGGGAGGCACTGTCTACAAAGCAGAAGCGTAAGAAGAAGGGCAAAGCTCTAGATCTCTAACAGCGCAAGGAGTATTACAGTGGGTTAGTGTTCTAGTTACCTAGGAAGGTGAGAGAGGCACGTGTCTGTTAATCTATCAAGGAGCAAGAGGATAAGGAGCAGCAGCTTTAAAAAGCAGAGACAGCAGAGCTAAAGAAGGCAGCTAGACTATACAAGGAGAAAATCCAGCAGGAAAAGCGTGCTGCGCGAGAGGCAGCGAAGGAGGTAAGAGAGAAGGAGAGAGCTAAAAAGGCAGCTTAGCGCGCTGCCTAGAAGTCTGCCCGCGACGCAAAAAAAGCTCTACAGTCATCTAAAAAGGGTAAGAGGAAGGCCTCTCAACTATCTCTATAGAGCAGAAAACGTTAGAAACGTGTTGTTAATGCTTTAGATGTTGAGGAGTCCTCAGAGGGCGCATCTGCTGCCCTAACCGTCTCTACATATCGCTGCCGCAACGTTAAGCTTCTAAATAGATATAAATAGTGCAAATTAATTGCAAGGATCTATTTAGTGCCCCTCTAGAAAATCCTGTAATAATATTAATTGTGGGTGGCTCTATAGCTTCATTTTTGCATAAGCTGTTATGGTGTTGGGTGGCTCGTCACGCGAAGTGGCTCGGCACGCTCACAGACACGTTACTGCCAGAAATAAAAAGTGGTTTGGAGAAGTCCATACGTCCACGCTCAACGCCACACTGCTGACAGCCAAGTTTAGTATCAATCGAACCTTCGCTTTGCGCGCTTTCAAACCATCTACTATATAGCTAGAAAGGGTGGTTGTTGATGATGGTAGAGCTTCAAGAAGGTCGAGCCGATTCCACGCAATAAGACTCCGGACTTCAGCCGAGGTGGCTGAGTTGAAACTCACGTCTTGCAGTATCACCCAGTCCACATACGCCCTCAACAACGACGTCTCCTGCCATGGCGTATGGCTCCCCCCAAAGGCACTACCCGCTGCCCGCGACGCTGCCCATAGATCCAGGGGCCCTGGGCGCCCTGTCGGGAACAGCTGGCCACTTACAACACCAATGGAGTGCTCTTTCTGGAGATAGGTGGCGATATGCGCAGTGGAATTGACAGCTTTGCAAGCCGTCGTCAACCCCTTCAGGTGGCAGGTCTTACAGAGCCAGAGCCTTGTGCGCTTGCCAACAGCGTCAATATAGACCAGGTCCGCGCCGTAACGCCAGATATTTGACGACTTGGCCTTGCCAGAGATCTGGCGCAGGTCCCGTACCCGATATCCCACCCGCGACGCCACTAGAAGCTTATTGGCGTAGTGTATATTATTCCAGTCCACTGGGAACTCAACGCCGTTGTTCTGGCCCACTTTGCGGGGGAAGGCCTTCGAGAGCGACTCAGCCGGAGCCTTGGGCGTTGAGGGCGTCGGGCCCGACGATACAATGGATGAGGACGTAGAGGGCGTCGGCGAGGTCGCCCTTGCCTTCTCAAGACGGCGGGACGACGCAAAGTGGGTGGCCGCGGCCTGGGTACTAGGGCCGGCCGACGACGACGTCGGGTGGCGAGGCGTATGATTCTGGGACGTCAAGAAGGACCTCATATTGATGGGTGTCAGGCTGTGACTAGGAGATAGAGAAAGTTGAGTTTATTATAGAGATTTGACGAATCCGGCATCTAATCTCCACAGCTTATCACCGGCGCCATTGGCAGGTTTCATCTCCAGCCTCAACACCAGTAAAATCTCTGTATAGGCCAGTTACTGCAGTAACTACAGCCTCATCCATCAGCCAGTTACGGAAGGGGGTCCCCTTACTGACCGACTGCCCAGGAATCCGACTGTCAGTAACAGTAACTAACAGTCGGACCGACTATTGGGAACGATGATTTCTCGGATAAATATGTCGAATGGATCCGATAGGTTCTCTTGCATGTAATAATGTGGAAAGTCCCTCAACCGGTTATATATTATGTTGTTGCAACGACGCATCCCTGGATATCCTCGAGCAAGAGCTTTCTGGCCCATTGTTCGAAACATGGCCATAGCTTGGTCTGATTGAGTGTCCCCAGGGCCGAGGAAAATGAGCGTCGTCGAAGCTCTTGAGTATATCTCTCCCATTTGCTGCACTTGCCAGGTCTTTTCGCCATTGTCGGACTGGTTGATGCACACGGCGTCAATCCAGATAAGTGGAATCTACAGAGATTAAGCGTATGAACCAACGCTATACGTGTGTAAGCTCCTCACCTGTTGTGTACACTCCAGAGCAAAGATATGTGTTAAAGCCACAAGCGCGCTCTCGGCAATCGGTATATGTGCCCCGTCATCTAAGATTATGTTCGAAACAGGGCTTGGATCTCCCCAGACATAGGACAATGCACAGTATTTTGGGATAGGGCTATCCAACAGGCTCGCCTTCTCCAAGCGGCCCGCTATATTGTCTTTGCCACCTTCCTCGGATGCCGAGATTATTGAGGTGATGTGCAAAAGACGGATGTCCTTCTTTGCCTTATCGAGCGGTGGGTAGACATATCTTGTGGCCATAGCCACATGTAGCGACTCCTTCGTAGGGGAAGTGCGTTGGCGGGGCGAGGTCGCGAGCCCGAGCCCAAACACAACCGTGGGATCGGTAAACACTGATCAACCTTGTTTTCAAATTTCAAATGAGCCCAAAAGACAGAATAAACAAAGGGTGGAATGCGCAAAGAGTACAAGATGAAAGAGCGTGGTGAGAATGTTTAGAACGAAAGCAGCCCAGAGGTTAGTGTGGGGGCGGGGTGACCTGCTCCTTCCGCATCAACACCCCGAGGAAGTGACAAGGCTGTCGAAATCCCAACACAGCCGACCTCCGAGGCTGACATGGATTATCCCATACAACGGGTATATAGCAATACTGGTGAATGCTAAGGGATCTTGGTGAGAGTGCTTACATACTATTACCCTTTTGATCCAACAAGTTCAGTCCAAAAGTGGCGGAGCAGATGTCACAGCTTAATGCTATATAGTATGTTTCCTTACTCCCCACCCTGATTAAAATTCATACTATACCCCCCCGACCGCTCGTCCTTCTCAAACCTAAAATTCTCCGTACTCAACCCAAACGGCTTCAAGATCCCATTCCCAAGCTGCTTCAACTTGCCCAGCATATCCGCGAGCTCCGTATTCTTCGCCTCATCCAGCATAGGCGGCAGCTCCCGCAGCGCCGCCTGCACAGCCTTCTGATCCAGCCTCGACAGCTGATGCGGAGGTTGGGAAAGCGCTTGGTAGTCCTCCAGCGAGCCTTGCAGGGATGACCAGCCGCCTAGTTCGCGGCGTGCTTTTGCGCGCCGGAGGAGCGCTTTGGTGCGCAGCTTGTGGACGTCGTGTATAGTTTTGCCTGTGCGTGTGAGGGCTGCGATGCGGACTTCGGTTGCGTCGTCGATTTCGGATATCGCGCCTCCGGCGGTTCTGTCGTTTTTATTCGGTGTGGTGGCAGGGGGTTCGATGGTGTTGAGGGCGTCTAGGGCGCGTGTGGCGGAGTCCACGGCTTGCTTCCATTCTTCGAGCTTTAGGTGGCAGGCTGCCATGTTGGAGCGGAGGACGGCGATGTCGTATTCGAGGTAGGTGGGGCAGACGGCGAGGGCTTTTTCGTAGCCTTGGATGGCGCTGTTGTAGTCGCCTGATGTGAAGGTTTTGTTCGCTGAGGCCTTTTCTGTGTTTGATTCGGAGAGGAGGGATTGTTCTTCTTCTGGGGGGAAGAGTTCTGGGACGGCAATGTGGATGGGATCTGCGTTTGTAGACGGTTCGGTCTGGGGGGTCGCCATGCTGGTAGGTGGATTTGGTTTGGGTAGTGCGTGTTTGGATGTTACAGGAGTGTTGTTGATATGTTTTTCGCGGTTTCAAGGCAGCAGTGACGTCTATGCGCCGCTAAACTGAATTAAGTAGTAGTCTCGGCGATCAGTGGTGGATCGCGGGGCAGACCAATTCATCGACCCCAACATTTCTCAAACTTCAATTGAGACCCTGAAATTCTACCCAAACAGCCCCAAATCCACACAAGTCACAACCACACCCTCCCCCAAAATGGCCACTAAAAAGTAGACTCCCCGCCCCAACCATCTTCCAAAACACTAACAAGATAATCCCAGCCCCCACCCATCCGCGCCGCCCTCTTCGACATGGACGGCCTCCTCATCGACTCCGAAGACCTCTACACGCAAATAACCAACACCCTGCTAACCCGGTACTCCCGCCCCCCACTCCCCTGGTCCATAAAAGCCCAACTCCAAGGCCGCCCGGGCCCACAAGCCTACGAAATCTTCCGCGCCTGGGCGCAGCTCCCCATCCCCGTGGAGCAATTCCACGCCGAGCAAAGCGCCCTGCAGCGCGAACTGTTCCCGCAGACGAAGCCTTTGCCCGGCGTGGTGGCGCTGCTGGAAGGCCTGAGAAGCAGAGGCGTCCACCTGGCGCTGGCGACGAGTAGTCATCGGGGGAATTATGAGTTGAAGACGCGGCATTTGGGGGGGTTGCTTGAGGATTTTTTTAGGGAGGAGCATAGGGTTTTGGGGGATGATGAGAGGGTTGCGGAGGGGAGGGGGAAGCCGGCGCCGGATATTTATTTGGTGGCTATGGAGGCGTTGAATACGTCGCTTGAGAAGGAGGGGGAGCCGTTGTTGAGGCCGGAAGAGTGTCTGGTGTTTGAGGATAGTGTGCCGGGGGTGGAGGCGGGGAGGAGGGCGGGGATGCAGGTTGTGTGGTGTCCGCATCCGGGACTGCTGAATGAATACAAGGGAAAGGAGAGGGAGGTGCTGGCTGGGCTTACGGGAGAGCATAAGGAGGATGAGGAGCAAGAGTTGCAGCAGACTGAGGAGGAAGCGAAGCAGGGTAAGAGGAGAGTGGGACTACCTGGTGAGCTTGATGATGGCTATGGACGCCTGCATAACACGTTGGAGGATTTCCCGTACGAATTGTACGGCATCAAGGAGGCTGCGTAAGAGGAGGGAAAACGAATACCCGTCCGTCTGCACTTGCATCAGTACGAGGAGCTGGGAGCTGCCATAGATTATAGACACCAAAGCGCCTCCAAACGGCCTTGTATCTACCATCATTCCAAATGCTCCATCTGTCGCCCCTGAACACCGGACCATGCTGTTTCCGCTCGCTTGTCTTCCCTAGTTCTGCAAAGCTTGCAGTCGGCTTCTCATCTGCGCCAGCATCTCTTCCTGGTTCTCTTCTTCCTCTTCCTCTTCCACAGGTGCAGCGGGTAGTGCCTCTTCGCTCGTCTTGCTCGGTGGCAGTCTGTCCTTCAAGATCTCCGACAGCACCTTGTCCACTTCGCCCTCGGCCTCCTCGTCTTCGTCCTCCATCAACGCGGTATCGTCCAGGGTGTCCCCAACCATTTCCTCGACAATTCCTGCCTTCATGAGCTCAGAAGACAGCTCCCGCATAGTCCCCGTCAGCTCCGGTAACCGCACAAGGGAGTTCACATCCTTCATGATGCCCGTCGACGCGCGTATGCTGCCCTCGATCTTGCGCACCGAGAACGCCTCATTGACCTGCATCTGCACCGAATTGAGCTGCGCCTTGCTCGTCTGTAACCGACTGCTCTGTTTCCGCACGCGGATGAGTTCTCGCGCGAAGATTCGGACGTCCTGGTTCGCCTGCTTGGCCATGGCGGGGTTTCGTTGGGCGCGTTTCGAGGATTGGACGATGTAGTTCTTCGTCTTCTGCTCCGTCTGCTTGAGCTGCTGGATATCGCGGTCCAGCTTCCGCACGTTTTGCCGGACGAGAGCGTTGCATTTGCGTTTCTGTGGTGCGGTTAGGCAGGGACAGAGGAAGGCTGGCATGCGCGGGTGCTGACCTGCTCCTCGGGCGTCGGCTTCCAGAGGAGACCGCGAATGGTCTCCATGGTGGCTTTGTCCAGGCGGAGTCGGTGGGCGCGTTGGTACAGTCGGGCTGAATGGTGGTGTAAGGATTGGGGCGCTCAACACAGTGCTTGGGGCGGTGCGGTGTGGCGGTCGCGGCGTACTCTTCGGCGATTGGTGTTATTACGGCCACTGATAGTTATATAGCGGGGCCGTCGCGGTAGGCAGTGATGGGTGTAGAGCTGGTGCGCGGTGCTTGGAGGTGCAGTGAGTTCGGTGCCTTGGGAAGGCTCTCGGTCGCCAGTGCACCTTCCAAGCCCGGACCACCTCCCAGTGACGTTTGGCATCGCGGGGCAGGCGAACCAGCAAAACACGCCCAATATTGACAATTCTCATCGCACCCGCTTACAAGAGACACACCAGTGAGACAAACCTATGGATCTGCATCTAGCCTACGCAACTACACAAGTTTGCCATATGCTACTTGACGCACCGCTGCGGGGCTGAGTTTCCACACAGCTTCCATTGCTTTCCACCAGCCTCGTCACGCTAGTCCGCTCCTGCAGCACCACAGCATTTCTTCTTCCTTCGCTGGACGTCGACCACTACACACACACAATACGCTTGCTTGACACGACACCGACACCTCCACGCATAATCATACCAGTCTCCTCCGTCTCGTGTATTCCATCCACACTCACAATGACTACCATCACCCCAGAAGGTAAGCTGCAGCCTTCTCTACGCCATCCATGGATGGATTCCGATGCACCGCGTCTGCATGCGGACAGCGCCTGTTGCAGCCCGTAAACGCCTATCAGCGTTGTGGTCGGAGCATCATACCACGGACAACAGCGCGCACATATGCATCAATCTTCCCTCATCGGACTGATGCTCTGCCATTTCACACCTTTATGGTTGAGCTTCGCTGACCTTCACTAGTCACTTGGGCGCAGCGCTCCTCCGCCACCGAGCCCGAGAAGAACTACATCTTCCTCACCATCGTTGCGACCGACGTGCCCGAGTCAGACAAGCAACTCGACCTGCAACCCACCAAGCTCACCTTCAAGGGCACCTCAACGTCGAAGAAGGTCTCATATGCCCTTGATCTCGAATTCTTCGCTGAGATCGACCCCGCCGAGTCCAAGATCCACCACACCGGCCGCGACATCGAGCTGGTGCTGCGCAAGAAGGAGCTCAAGGAGGAGTTCTGGCCGAGGCTGCTCAAGGACGACAAGAAGATGCACTTCTTGAAGACAAATTTCGACAAGGTATGTGTGCGACCCGTGACTGGCTGGGGATGGGAGGTGGGTCTAGTGGAGGCCGCTGGCTAACATGCTATAGTGGGTCGACGAGGACGAGCAAGATGAGGCCCCGGATGATGAAGACTACATGTCGAAGATGAACCCCATGGGCGCCGGTGGTGGCGAGGGCGGCTTCGGCGGCATCGACTTCAGCAAGCTCGGCGCTGCTCAGGGCGCAGGCGGTCTCCCCGGCATGGAGGGCCTCGAGGGCGGGGGCGAGAGCAGCGACGACGAGGAGGATGACGACATGCCGGCGCTAGAGAGCGACGACAAGACAGAAGCAGCCGGCAGCAAGAAGATCGAGGAAGTTGCATAGACTGATGTATTTGCTCTGCGGATTGGCATGCTATGGAGGTAATGGACACGGTATACTGCATGAGCAAAATACATTCCAAATGTTCAGCCCTCTGCGAGTCGTGGTGCATTTCATGACGGATGCTACCTTCTAAGACACGCACAAAGTCAGCATTAGCTGCCGCTATAGGCTTGTTTTCTATACAGAGTTATGTCTAGCCATATACTAGAAAGTGTCAATGCAATTTGCATGCTCTCTTGTTAGCTGTCTAGTCTTAGTATCGGACACGAACTCTTTTATGGGGGTTTAGTGAGCATTTCACTAGCGCATGGGCAGGGCGGGTGATGATGTAATAAGGGCGCCCCCGCCAGCTCAAAAACAACCTGCAGACAGGAAACGACGCGACAATGGGGAGGCGTCCGAACCAGCTGATCCTAGAATTCTTCGAGCGCGGGCCGAAACTCGACGACGCCAGCAATCGCTACCAGCACACGTGCAAGTCGTGCGGCGAAAAGGTCGGTGTGGCCCACCGCATGTTCCCCATCGCCCCGCGTCGCAAAGGGCGGAGAGGCCTGGGCTGACGGGTGCTGCAGTTTCCCAAGGGACGTATAGATAGCCTGACGAACCACCTCGTCAAGAAATGCCCAGCTCTCCCTGTGCGCGACCGGCAGCGCGCCCTGCTGCAGATGCACGAGCTGCCCGACCTCCCGGCCCTCCCGCGGCCTGCAACCGGTCCGAGGCAGATGCAGGGCGGCCAGACCATGAGCCTGCCTTTTACGCCTTCGAAACAGGGCTTGTCGGCGCTGGAGACGCTCGCGGAGGTGTCGCGGCAGCATCTGAATTTGTCTGGCAAGCGCAATCCGGCGAAGCAGCACAAGACACCGCCCGCCCCGCCGCACCAGCGCCAGCAACAACACCAACAACAGCAGCAGCAAGAGCAGCAGCAGGAGCAGCAAGCACACCTGGGAAGCGCCCACGAGGGGCTCTTCGAGGAGTACCTCATACACGACGACCGGCCGGAGAGTGACATGGCCGCCTTTTCCCAAGGCCTGGACATGCCGCATGCGCCCGCGCTGCCGTCCATATACCAGTTCAACCAGTCGCTACACCATTCTCCGACGGGCTCGCCGCACATGGGCAGCATGCCTCTGTCTAGCTCTGCGTCCATGTCGCAGATGGTGCCCTCGCTTGTCATGGCGGCGTCAGCCGCAAATGACCTGCTGCCCCTGCACAACACTGGTCTCGCTTCTGTCCCAATGGAACCGGAGCTTAATATGTCCAACCATGGCATATCCGACAAGTTCTTCCATACGCCAACGCGACAGTGGCCGGCTTCGATAGATCCGCTACTCCCGGATCAATGCAACAAGCAGCACGCCGTGGCAGATGAGCACGACACGAAGGGGCCATCAAATTCGCGTCCGATAGCGATGAACCCAGGCACGCAGACCCATTTCACCACTGATTTCAGTGTGGACCAGAAGCCTGCCAAACCCAAAGTGCGAGGGCGCTTCTCAGACTCAAGACGGAAGGAGGTCCAAGAGATTCGAAAACGGGGCGCATGCATTCGATGCCGCATGCTGAAGAAGCCTTGCTCGGGCGACAACCCTTGCAATACGTGCCAGAACGTGGAGAGCGCGCGATTATGGAAACAGCCGTGCATACGTACGCGCATCGCGGAAGAGTTCACATTGTTCTCTGCTGGTCTCCACGGAGTGTTAGCTTTCCATGCAATTAGCCAAGCAAAAGGTCAGACCCATCTCGACCAAATACCTGGCCGGATTGAGGCGACCCATTATCCCGACTCAGGCATTGTCGCTACATTTTCACCGCTCAGGTGCCAAACACAAGCTCACGCCGATATTGATCCTGCGATCATCACCGCACTATCTTCGTCTCAGCTAGAGATCATTGACAACGAGGACGATATTGGTGGAAAGCTAGACCTATACGTCAAGCAAATCGTGCCCTCGTTTTTCGAATCGGAGGATTCATCTTTCATGAGGAATACGACAAGCACGGCATGCGGCATCACCTCCACGAATCAGGATGGTCTTTTGACCAAGGCGATGGAACTTTGGAACCTTACACGGATTCTTACCTCGCCAGCTCTTGAGTGGCATTTCTTTTCAAATCCCTCGCTTGCCCCAACAATGGCTCCCCCAACCATTACTCCGTCCGATTTGGAAACCATCAATCGGACACCCATCACGATGGCCAACAACCAAACCTCCTACGACCTTATCAAGCTGCAGCTCATGGGCGCCACAGAAAAGCGCGCAGCCTGTCTCGCCCGGATTGTCATGAACGATCTCGAGCGCCGGCTCCTTCAGCGCCAGCAGGCCACTCCATTCGAGACATTCCTGGTCACTGTGATTCTATTAGCCTGCGTAGAGCGCATGTGCTGGCTCTTCCACGGCTGGGAAGGCGAGACTATCTCGTCACCGACAACCACTCAAGAGGATGCAGCGCATACACAAGCCAGCCACGCGACTACCGACGACAAGCTCGCCCAAGCTCTGCAGTCCGCCGCGCCATCGAACGACGTCCAGCAGCCTCCACCTCAACCTCCACGCAACCCCAAGTGGCCGTTCGACAAGCATCCCGCGTACTACTCTCAGCAAGGCGAGCGCTTCAGCGACATCCTCTTCATGCTGCTCAAGATGCGCAGCGTGCCTCCGAAACCGCAGGCGAGATCTACAGACGGCGCGTTGGTCATGTGGGGCGATGATGTCGACCAGAAGGTGCG
The DNA here is from genome assembly GCA_031010545.1 of Laburnicola sp. JP_R_19. Taxonomy (NCBI): domain Eukaryota; kingdom Fungi; phylum Ascomycota; class Dothideomycetes; order Pleosporales; family Didymosphaeriaceae; genus Laburnicola; species Laburnicola sp. JP_R_19. Next base: position 214,386 of record VOIT01000063.1, read on the forward strand.
CGATTGGTATGAGGCGATTGGCGTTACGCATGAGGTGTTGGCTGCGCGGCGGGAGGCACGGTATCTGGGGAGGGATCCGAAGGAGTGGGAGTTGAAGTTTATTGGGAAGATTATTTCGGGGCTGTGAGGCGTGTGGTTTGGTCTGCGGGGGTGGTGGTATGCATGGTTGCGGGTACGACGGTTAGTGGTTTCTTTTTCTTTTTCTTCTTTTTCTTTGGAGGCTGAAAAGGGTTCATTGGGGGATGGGGAAAGTCGACAAGGAGTCGGTCATGTTTTTTTGTTCGGCTTGGGGGGTACTACTACTGTGTTTCTTCTTTCTTTCTTTCTTTCTTTCTTTCTTTCATACTGAAAGGTTTGAAGGGAAAGTCGGCGAGGAGTCAGTCCTGTGCATCTTTCGGGTTACCGGGGGATTCTTTCTTTTTGACACTCAAAAGGAAAAGTTAAGTGTGCAGGATGGATGGATGGATGGATGGATGGGAAAAGTAGATAGATATCGGGCGGTTTGATTGGTCGGTGGCTTGCTTGATGTTCTGAGCAATGAGCGAATGATACCCAGTAAGGAAGGAAAGTAAGTAGTAGGCTAGCTGAAAAAAATGGCATTTCAGAAACGAACGAACGATTGATTAGTCTCCCTGTCCTCCTAGAACTATCCTTCTTCTCTACATACACCATACCATGGCTACCTCCTCATTGACCCCACCATCACTTCCAACTGTACACTCACTTCCCCTCCACCCACGCACCCACGCACTCACCCACCGACCCCAAACTCCCCCCAACTCCCTCCACCAACCCCACCAACCCCCTACACACCTCCTCATCCCCACTCCCCCCCGCAACCCCCACAGCCCTCACAACCAGCGGAAACAACCTAAGCAAATGCCTCCTATACCTACTCTTGACGCCCTCCGCCTCCGGAATAGCGCTCGGCTCGCTCTCCAAGCCCGCCAAATTCCGAATCACGACGAGCAACTCGCGGCGCTGCGATTCGGGCTGCGGCATGCGGAGCCCGCGCAGGGGGTGATCGGCGATGTATGTGCGGAGGGGGAGGGCGGAGCGGAGAATGAGGTAGGGCGCTGTGGCGCGGGCGAGGGTGCTGTGGGGGGTTTCTGTCGCTGGGGCTGGGGCTGCGTCATTATCGTTGTCGGCGTCGGCGTCGGAGGCCGCGTCGTCATCGTCGTCGTCATGGTGGTGGGAAGAAGAAACCAAGGCAAAGAGTTCAGCGAGGCAGGCGTATGCGATGCGCGGGCGGGACGTGGGGCGCGGGTCGTCTGTGCGGCCGAGGCGGACGGCGTAGACGTCTTGGAGGGGGCTGGAGGTGCTCAGGTCAGGGATTTCGCCCGGGGCGGGGGCGTGCAGGAGGGAGGTGTCGAAGAGGTTGCGGGCGTAGGATCTCCGCAAAGAGTTGGGGAGGGCGGGCGAGCCGAGGGAGAGGGTGATGAGGGAGCGGAGTTTGGAGAAGGCGGCGAGGTCGAAGGTTTCGTCTTGGTGGAGGGTGGGGGGAGGGAGGACGGCGAGCGGGGCGCGCGTGACGCCGCTTGTGATGGCGATGATTTGCGTCCAGAGGGAGGTGAGGGCGGCGCCGGTTAGGTTGTTGATGTGGGGGAGGGTGGGCTCGAGGATGGTGACGGCGGTGGAGGTTGCTTTTTGCCAGAGGGTGGGCGTCTTGCCTTCGCGGTGCCAGAGGTATTTTTCTCGGATGGGCTTCTCTAGGCTGGTGAGCACGGAGAGGAACGCACCGTCGGAGTAGATTTTCTCCTCGGTGACGTGTTTGACGGTGATGGTTTGGAGCAGGGTCATGGAAGCTTTGGAAAGCGCTACGAAGGTGGGGCCGCGCTTCTCTGGGCGGGCTGCTGAGGCGGAATACGGGAGGACGGTGAATCTGCTGAGAGTCTGCAGGAGGTACTGGGGAAGTCCTTCGTTTTCTGTGCGGACTATGGAGAAGCATTCGATGACACGAGCCTGAAGAGTCGTCATGTGGTCGACGTCTGACGAGTAAGGTACTTGATCCGACTCTATCACACAAGCCTCGAGGTTGCGTAGCATCTTAATCAAGTCTCCCGCATCAAGAGACTTATCGACCAGTCGATAGATGGCCTTGAAAGCGTCTGCATAAGCCACGAAAGCATCCTGGTTGTCTTCAGAGGTCTGATCCGAAGATTTGCAATGGTCAAAATAGCTTGTCCAGACGGTTGCTGTTTTGAGGAGAGGCGCCGTGCCCATTACTCGTATATCGTCTATCCGAGAAAGAACTTCAGTAATTGTGTTGAAGACCGAAGCGCCCAACGCATGGGAGCCGCAATCATAAAACCGCCGGAAACAGTCCAACAGGTCGGACCAGGCTTCGCCTAGTCGGGCGGGGTCCTCCACTTTGTCCATGTACATTGAGATCGATTTGCTTATGGAATCTAGCACCGTCTTTGTGGTCTCGTTCCACGCTACTAAATCATCGCTTCCGCTTGGGGATCCTGTTCGTATTTGATTTTGGACAGCGAGGTTGGATTCCACCATTCCGAAAAGTACGCTGCGAAGGCATAGCATCCAAGCTTCAGAGGAGAGCTGGTCGACATAGTTCTCGAAGATCCGCTGGACAGTCTGAATTGCAGAGTTACGAAGCTCTGCACGCCTGTCAGTTGTGATTGCTGACAAATTCAGGAGGACCTGGAGCCAAAGTGCAGATACTGTGCCCTCCTGTGCTTTCGTCTTCGTGGTTTGTTGCACATTCTTTGCCTCCCTGGTACCACTCACGATGCTTGGTAATTGTGAGAGGTCGCTGCGGGCATGTAGAAAGTCCGAAACATTCCAGAAAAATGTCACGGCCTATAAATTATGAGCTCAATAGCGTTTACATCAACAGAATTCTTACCGTGAGCGACATGTTTAGGTCTTCTTGTTGACAGGAGAACTTGAGTAGTAGTTCAAGCATAGTTGATAGTGATGTGCTGGGAACAGCAGCAAGGAAGTCTGAGCAAATGAGCTGTACGGTACCAAATGCCGTCCTGGCCAAAGTCTTTGAAATAGCATGGACGGAAGTAAGTCGACTACCGTCTCCGTTCGGCATGCTAGGAGGCGGGAATACGCTCAACAGGCTGTCAAATACCGATACCCACCCAGCAATCAACGATTCGCCGCATTGCTCGATGACGTGTTTCAGTGCTTCGAGGGCTATTTGATGTATTCGAATGTCGGTATCGGTATAGGAGGAGTCGGGAGACTCATGCTGATGCAAGGATGCTATCTGCGACTGTAGAGCCGAAAGAACTCGAGCTTGGATCTCATCCCGCTCTTCATCGGAAATAGATACTTCCGCGATTTCCTTCACCGTACGACAGAGAATATCTGCAGCGAGCAACCGGGTCGCTGTGGCCTTGCGGTTGTTGGCAGAGAATCGGATAAGTTCGGCTATGAGAATGTCCCATCCGCTGTCGGGAGGCGGGTAACTGGCTAGTCTCTCTTCATTCAGACCGGCAAGCTCTCCAATTTTATTTAATGCAAAGGCTGAGTCCCTCGAGCTCGATTCGGTACTTAGTGACATGCCAGAAACGCTTCCAAGACGTCGCTGGTGAAGGAATTTGGGGCGGCCAGTATCAGATGGGGTTTGACTGCCGCTTTGTGTGGTGCCACTTGTCTGAATCAACCCACACAAGGCCTGAAGGATTTCAACAAAAGATTCATTGGGAAAATCGACGGTCGTCTCGAAGAGCCTACGGGCTGCTGCTTGTACGGCAGACGTCTCCGCTTCTATCTTTTCTGAAGAAGTGTCTGTTTCAGCGTGACTTCCAGATCCTCCTGGTGTACGTGACACACTTTGATTCGATAATGCCATCACTAGGTCTGCCACCTGCAAGGTCTCGAACACTATGGACCAAGCAGAATGAAGAGTAGGTCCGAGGGCGATAGCAAGATTCAGTAACGCTCGCAGACAGAGGAGATTTCGCGGACCCAACATTGGTGCATTTACTTCATGAGAAGGGCGCCGATTTTTGTCCAGCGCCGACGATGCTTGGGTGACGAGGTTATCAACATTCAACAACCCTTTGGAACTCGAAGGCACACCGGTGTGGTCAGAGGGCGGTGACATCGGTGTTGTGACATTTGCTAGTACCATACTCGACGGAACCGCTGCCTTTGCGAGTGTAGTAAGGAATGCATCGCGGGGCGTTGACAGCACTAGTAGACCGGCAACCTGTGTGACCTTCTGTATTGCTCGTACTAGAGCCCGATAGTAGTCCACATCTAAAGCCGCGTTGAGGAAAGTCGAACAAGTTGCTAGTATTGCAGGCCAACATTCGGTGACCAAGGTCGCTGATGTCTGTACGTATGCGTAGGCAGGATGCTCTCGCAAGGTCAACGGATTCACCGGTATGGTCTTTTTCCGGAATGACTGCGTTCGGGATAGTCTGCGTGAGGCCGAAGGCGGTGACGTTGCCTCTTGTTCGGACTTTGGATTTTCCTCAGTCCTGCCTTTCCTCTTGCTCTTTCCCTCATGATGCACAGTAAGAGGTAGAACAAACTTTGCTAAGCTCTCGGAAACATTGGTAATGCAAGTCAGAACCAGGCTGTAAATATAGGTCTCCGGCAGGGCAGGCGGCTCTGTCTTGTCGAGGTGCTCGATGCACGGCGTTTTGAGGGTGCTCCATTGCATGCTGATTCCAGTAGGATGACCACTCGTGGTCGAGTCCGACACGGGACCTCCGATCACGCCAGCAAGAGCACCAGCTTCCGCAACAGCTTGATCAGATGCATTATCTTTGCCGTCGCTGCGGTTTGCCGGCAGTGACGACTGCTGGCCCAGTCCGATAACCGCAGGCCTTTCTGTTGCCAAGCGAACAAAAGAGGCTAGATTATCCCCAAATATATTCTTCTTCCCCTCTTGCTCGTCGAAATGCGAGTATATCTGTAGTAAGAGCCGAGGATCAGAGTAGATTCCTCGAAATACTTCCAGACAAAGTGCCCGTTTCCACGGGCTCGACGCCTCCGGGTCCAGCATGTGGTTTAATAGCCCAAGAGCAATCTCCGACTCCGTGGGCATTATATTAAGGTGATTGCGAATAAGCAGGTTTAATATGCGAATTATACGCAATGTGATTGGAAATGATAATCGATCGGACAGGGAGCGAATGATAGTCGGCATGGTTAAGGAACGCAGAACATGGATCTGCTCTGCATGAGTAGTCATTATATCTGCATGGTTTGACAATATCGCTTCGATGACTTCAAGAGTGGAAGTAGACGGTATCGGAGAAAAGCGGATGAACGCCGTTTTCTCTCCTATGATGAGGAGATTCAAATCATTGAAGACCTGCTAAAATTGAGCACGCATATGCCTAGTTGGATGCGGTCCTACCTTGAACGCATCGTGTGCAGCTTGTCTAACAGAGACGGTCCCATCGTCTGCGGGCAGCTCCGTGACTGTTGGTATTTCAAGTGATTTCTCTAGAGTCATACTAAGTAAGAATATACAAAGTGGTTCAGAGCCGCTTACCATCCTCTGTTACGACTCTGTCAAATATGGCGATAACAAGCTGCTGGAGTGTGGCTGCCGCTGTATTGCTAACAGCGAAATTCTTCACGTTCTGAAGCGCTGTGCAAATCTGGAGCAGGGTCGACAGCGAATCGCCACGGAGCTCCACTGGATAATTCTGGACCAAAGATGGCAGTATTTGCAGAATCTTCAGCTGTGCATCGTGACCTTCCTTTGTTAGACACTGTTCTCACAGTACTACGGGGGGACACTACTCAGGGACACGGAATCTTTTAGTGCATCAAGGACTTCCGTCAATCGTTCTCTTGGCAGAGCTTTGGACACGCTGAGCCTCTGCAAGCAGGATATGCCTATAGACCCGAATTTGGCATTGTGAGTGTTGCACGCAATTAGAAATGGTGTTATGAAATGAGGCCGTCTGGATAGGTCTAAGTCAAGGTTAGTAGTTTGATGGCAGATTGCCCGAATAAGGACTTTCCAGCAGATAACTGCGCCTCTGACGTTACTGGGAGAGATTTCAGATCCCCTAGTGCTTTCTCTGCCGCGTTCTTCAGTTCTGCGTTCTTGCGCTTGGCATCTTGAATGAGATTTCCTAGCTCAGCCGCCAGAATCTGTGCTGTCATTCTCGGGGCCGTAGCCGTGGCATCAGGGCGCTCGAAGATCAGGTGGGGTCTTTCGAGAATGAGTGCCAGCCGGTTTGCGATGCCATGGTGAGCCGACAGAGAGGGCCAGGTAGCCTGACTGCTCGGCGCGGAGATATATTACGCCGAGATTGAGGTCCCGCGGGAGCTGGAGTGTTAGCTTGCCAAGACCACTGACGCACCACTGTAATCGGAGCCTGCCCAACTGAGTACCTCCATTATTCGTCTCTACTCTCACATTCTCTCGCCCTCACACTGATCTAAGATCATTCTCATCCACAAAAGCCTTGCTATACTCCACCTCCCAGACTATCAACCCCCGTCAAACAGCTCGATAGCGGGGTACAACCCACCTGCGTTAGCCGTCAATCTCCTTGCTTCACCCACGTCCTACGACTGCAGACATGGGCGCAAAGGTACCACGCAACTTCCGACTGCTGGAGGAGCTGGAGAAAGGCGAGAAAGGCCTTGGTGCTGGTATTGGTCACGACCGTTGATCGCTTGTTCTAGCAACTGAGCTCCTACAGAGGCGTGCTCGTACGGCTTGGACAACGGAGATGACCTGTTAATGTCAGATTGGAACGGCACCGTCCTCGGCCCCCCTCACGTATGGATAGCCCTCATGTATGCTGAATGGTGTCTGACCTCCGTCGCAGAGCGTGCACGAAAACCGCATCTACAGCCTCAAAATCCATTGCGGCCCCAGCTACCCCGACCTACCTCCGGAGATATCGTTCACTTCAAAGATCAATCTCCCTTGCGTCGATCAACGCAATGGAAAGGTACAGCTTCTCAGCCTGACTCGAAGCCTAGCTAGCTGACGCGCATGAAGGTCGACCCGACGAAGGTGCCCTGCCTTGCTCAATGGAAACGCGACTTCACCATGGAGACCATCCTGATAGAGCTGAGAAGGTGAGCAGGTTCCCGCTGGGTCTTATAAACCAAACACTGAGGACCGCAGGTATATGGCGCTGCCACAACACAAGAAGCTACCGCAGCCCCCGGAGGGAACTACCTACTGAGGCATGTTGAATCTGGTTTCCAGGGTGCTACTTTTATTGAAAAGTAGGAAATTAAAGAGGATATGGCTTAACCACCTTTGAGCGTGATTACGAATGCATGGGTACGGAGTTCTGGTCTGATAGTTTGACGGAGGGACTAGAACCCAGATGGAGTGGCAGGCTGAGGTGCTCCAACACCCGAATTTGAAACCTTGAACAAGCTCCGAGATCCGCCATATACGAGGTTTCAACTCCTTATTTGCATTCTTTCTGTGATACTACAAATGTAGTGTAGGACGGCTCTGGGCTCCAGGGCTTTTCAAAGCGCACGTGATCAGGCGATCCCCGAGGTCCCGAGGGTCCAGGCGCTCGGCCGGCTGAAATCCCATGTCGCAACAAACAGTTGCGTGCGACAACCGTCCGGCGTCGTCGAACACCAAGTCAATGCCCAGAGGTAGCATCACCAGCTGGTGAGAGACCCATATAAGGCGGGGCCGAATTTTTTCTCGGGCGGTATGTCATGCGTGCCCCGATATCTCCAGCCTAAGAAATCTACGCAGCATCGCGTGGCAGGTGAGCCTCAATGCCTCTGCATCCCCTCATTTGCTAATCCGCGTAGCGATTGCTCTGTACAGGGCGCTGCTTTCACGATGCGCTTCCGCCCCCCTTCAAGATGACGACCGCCTTTTGTTGTACAAAGCAGTTCGCCACAAGTTCCACCAAAACAGGAAGCTACAGAGTCCCTATCAGCTAGGGCTTGTCTTCCGAGCCGGATACGAGGTTCGTGGGCAAGCAGACCAGCTTCCGCTCCGTCGATTAACATGCTACAACGCAGGTGCTTGACCATCTCGATGCTTCTACCACAGGCAACCGAAAGAGCATAAGCTCCCTCGCATCGCTGATACCCTCCCTTCCCCGTAGCCTAACACGCGCTCGGCCGCTCCGTAAACCCTTAACTCCGCCGACAGAACCATGCACAAAGAAGCATCCGCTCGCCGTCTTGCCCCCCGAGAAAGCTGTGTTGAAAGTGCGCCCTTACGCAAAGACATCCGGCCCTCGCCACGTTCCCATCCTTGCCTCGGCAAACGGTGTGCCTTTTCTACGCCTCAAAAAACCTCAGCCACCGGCGCTGAGTCGGGTGATACGGCAGAAATTGGAACGACGCATAGAGAGATTCAACTTGAAAATCTTGCTGGCCAATTATTGGGTCCCGCTTGCAAAATACGAGGATGAGTGGGATACGCTGTTGGAGAAGGAGTGCGGGTTTCGGGAGAATGACGGGGACGGGATGGAATGGCCGTGGGTATATGAAATGCAGGTAGCGGAAAAGGCCAATACCAATGCCTACGACGAGGACATGGCGAATGATAGAGCGCTTGCGCACAAGATGGTTGCCCTGGTTGATAAGGAGAGAGAACTAGCGATCAAGGAGGGACAACCGGTTATCAGAGGCAGGAAGCATAGGCCGATACGCTCGCAGTGGTTAAAGTAACGATGAGTCTGTTATGCCTGGTTTGTTTTGTGTGTTCAGTGACACGGGTATGTTCGCTATAGACGACTACAACATGCCAAACAGCCACTAGGACGTTGCCTCGATCTTCAGCTTTTCCATTTCCTCCAGCGCATCCTCGCCCTCTTCCTCCTCCACCTTGCCCGTAAGCCCCCTCTCCCACAGTTCTCTCCCCGTCAATTTCCTTTCCTCTTTCTTGCCTTTCTTCTTGTCCTCGGCCTCCGTCTCTTCCTTCTTCCTCTGCTCCTCCTCCGCCAACTCCCTGCGGAACTCCTCCCTCCACTTCAAGAAGCTCTCCCGCGTGACCGCCTCACCCTGGAACTTCCGGTTCTCTTCTCCTCCGCCTTCTGTGCTTCTAATTCCGCTAGCGCTTGTTTGGCGCCTTGCCGCTCGGAGATGAGCAGCTCGGCGGAGTCTTTGAGCGTCGTCACCAGCGTGAATATCATTTGCATGCCGAGGTTGTCTGTTATCGTCTCACTGAGAGACGAGAGGAGGACTTGCTTGTCATCTTGGATGTTGAGGTAGGTGTGTTTTGCGGCGTTGGGGGGCTGCGTTATGTCGAGGTCGGGGGCTTCATCGGGGTAGTTTGGCGGGTAGCGGACGTTGAGGATGATGATTGCTGTGCGTGATATGAGACAAATGATCCTACGGAGTAGACTAGACGGTAGGAGACATACGCGCCTCCGAGTCGTCGCCTTCGTCATTCGTAACCTCGAGTTGGACTGCTATCCGGAACTCGGTCTCGGAAATATCTGCGACTACGTCAGCGGGTCGCGCGCGGGCTACCACCGAGATTGATGGCGCGCCAACCTGTGATTTCTTCTGCGTAGATGGAGTCGAGGATCTCGCGCTCTTCTTTCTGCTCCTCGATACCCATTTTCGGTGCGGTTTTGGATATCTAACTTTGAGATTCGGACACAGTTGGCGGGGCGCGACTTCCCCACGTTGACGCACGGACCACCACCTTTTATAATTTTTTGGCATCGTCGTACTGCCCACGCTGGCTTCTCTACATTGCACTTCACTCGCTCTTTACTGCAATTTTCAGCCTGCGCAGAGCTGGGCGCATATTCGAAATCACAATGGCGAAGACAAAACCGCAAGATCGGTCGCGGAAAGCGAAAAAGACGGCAAAGAACGGCGCATCCAAGGAAACGCCCAAGAAGCCGAAGGCTTCACCAGAGACGTTGCTCGTTCAAGCAGCTACCTTGTTACAGACATCCCAACCGGAGGAAGCCCTCGTGGCTGCTAGACGAGCGCTGAACCTTCTCCAGCCCACATCTGAGCCGACGCTGGCTGCGCTTCCGGCTCTCAACCTGCTGGGTGAAATAAACGTGGAGCTGGGAGAGCCCGACGCAGCGAGGGAAGCTTTCCTAGCCGCGATAGCACTGGACGCAGCGGGCGAACACGATGGCGCAGAGAAGTTTTTGTGGCTGGCGCAACTCGACGAAGAAGGAGGAGCGGCAAGCGTGCGGTGGTTCGAGAAAGGCGTCGAGGTGCTGAAGCGGGAGATAAACGAGCTGGAGGGCAAGTTGGTGGAGAAGGCCGAGATCACGGAGGCATTGCACGAGAAGAAGCAGAAGCTTGCGAATGCGCTGTGTGGAGTCGCCGAAGTCTACATGACGGATCTATCGTGGGAGGAAGATGCCGAAACTCGATGCGAAGCCGCCGTTACCGAAGCCCTGCTCGTTGCCCCGGAGAGCCCCGAACCGCTCCAAACGCTTGCATCGATACGGATATCTCAATTGCGCGTGGAGGATGCGAAAGCAGCGTTGGCACGGAGCATGGGCCTGTGGCAAGAACTGGAGCCCGACGATCCTAAGATTCCGGACTTTTCTACAAGGATAAGCTTAACTCGGTTGCTGATGGAGGCTGAGATGGAAGATGAGGCCATCGAGGTGCTGGAGAGGCTTATTAGCGAGAATGACGAGAGTGTCGAGGCGTGGTACTTGGGCGGCTGGTGCTTGCACCTGATAGCTGAGAAACAAAAAGCAGAGAACGACGCGGAGAGATCGACGCCGCTGCTCAGAGCTAGCCGCGACTGGCTAGAAAATTGCCTCAAGCTGTATGCGGCGTTGCAGTACGAGGACGAGCGGCTCAAGGCGCATGCGGACGAGATCTTGAAGGAACTCAATGATACTTTGGGGCCGTCTACCGGTGAAGAGGCAGAGGAGGATTCGGAGGACGCAGACGACGATGATGGCGACGATGCAGAGATGGATGGAACATGATATGACGGATGATGGTGTCGCGTTGACGAAAGCCTTCTACGGAAGCGCTTGAGAGCCACTTGGTATTGCACAGCTTTGATTGACCAGGTAGTGGGGATTCACTTGTGCCGTTCCTACAAGCAACTTTGTGTCCCATCCCTCGATTCGATGGCACTGAGGTGCATTATCGAGCTCCAAGCGCAGGTGACCAGCGGCGGGGAGGTTGACAGTGATGTATCCATGGCAGATGTCAGATCTGGAATACGAACGCTAGCGAGCAATTAGGCATGGCATGGGCATGGCATGGTCCAGCAGCGCGGTCAAGCGTAGCACAGTCCCTGCATCTGCGACTTTGTTAGATAGTTGGGAAGACAATCGTCACTTGGTCGAGCAAGTGACGCGCCGTTGTTCTCTTTCGCGAATGTTACCTATCCGGACGACGTCATGCTCGATGGTGACGAGGAGGTGGACCGGACGTGTCTCAGGTCGGCGGCTCGCGCCCGCTTGGCCGTCACTGACATGCAAGCTTCTAGGCTCTTGGAACGGCGGCGTAACTCTGGTCCTGTCTCGCCAGCCACCTCTGGCACCGCCGCCGGGCAGCAGACACAACGGGTCTTGACAGCCACACCCGGGAAAGAAGCAGACAATGCTGCCTTGGCTGCCTCCAGTCTCCTGCCACTCCGATACACGGCCGTCCCACAGCGCGCACGCCGGGGAGCGGCGCCGTCTCTTGCACCTGGCCATTGCCTTTCCCACGGCGCGCCCCGCACTCGAGCCGACCGATGAAGGCACCATCGCAAGCTCGCTCTGTGTGCGCGTCGAGCTACAGCTGACCTCTTCGTACCCATAAAACTACCCCGGGCATGCCCTTTCTGAGGGCCCGCAGCGCCGAATGATCTGGTACCTTCTCTATCCGCTGCGTGGGTGAGTGCCATGCGCGTCCCGTGTCCGCCCGCTTGAACATGGAATGCTGAACGCGCTGCAGCACGACCGAGCCCCCTCACCTCGCGCCCTCCCATCCATTCCGCCGTGCTTTCCAGGCCCACGGCACCGCCACAGCCCAGCACTGGCTGCTCTCCATCATCCTCCGTTGTTGTCTCCGTCTTGCTCTGCTATCCCGCCGTCTTCCAACCCGACAGCCCCGCAGCGGCTGGACTGCGCAACCTCCCCAAGCATGTGTGGACGTCGACGACCGAGGTGGAAGGCGCACGGCCTGCCGACGTCGAGGTGCGCCAGGTCTGGGTCCACGGCGATTATATGAAAGCAATTGATCGCCGGGTCCTGCACGAGGCCCTGGACGTCCAGGAAGCGCTCATTGGCAACGGCTTCGACCACGCTCGTCAGACGCTGTCAAAGGAGCAATTGGCCGAAGGCCGCAACGATAAACGATGCATTGCGACGAAACCGGGCGAAGAGTGGGGATTCCACTCACCATTGATGTACTGGAATTGCTCGCATCAAGCGCTCGACGAGGACCAGGACCTGCTCGCAACCATCAATTCCCGCGTGGGCCTCCAGTCGGCCCTCAACCTCTCCTTGCGGCCGAGTACAGTCTTTGCGGGCAAGGCATTTACCAAGGCCAAGTTACGTTCCGCTGATGCGCTCGTCATCACGCTGTTCGACCAGACTACCTCTGGCGTTGGGGGAGCTTGGAACGCGAGGTCACAACTGCTCGCACAAAGCATTTCGCCAGAATGGACAATGTTCCCGCAAGATGGTCGCATCACGAAGAGCCGGCTCCAAGAGTTCCGCTTCCAGCCGATGACACTCAATGACGACCTATTTTTGGCTGCATCGTACATGGTAACGGCTGGGTACGTGATCATGAGAATGAGGCAACTTAGGGCTGTGAAGAGTTGGTTTGGCCTGCTAGTCACTATCGGTGTGAAGGTAAAATCATCTATCCACGTATCATTCACCGTTAACAAGGGGTTCAGATGACGGTGTGTGTCATTGGTAGCTTTAGCATATGCTCCTTCTTGGGCATCAACCTCGCCCGCATCCCTCGCCTGTGGTTTCCCGGGGTCGTTTTCTGTTTCGGCTTGGGAAACATGTACGTCTTCTGATCTCTCGCTTCGCCTGGGAACCGTCCGGCTGACCAACGACTAGCTTTCGTTGATCAACGTGGTGCTCGAGACGCCCGCTGAGATGCCTTCCCCGCAACGTATTGGTCATGCCATAGGGGAAGTTGGCCATCTCTCTATCGCGGTGGCCGGTCAGAATCTCGTTCTTATATATCTTTGCTCTCGGATCGTAACACCTTGGGTTGCCGATTTCTGCATTTTCGCTGCCGTCACACTTGTGCTTGACCTCGTCTTCCACTTGACGTTCTTTCTGGCTGTGTTGAGTGTAGACGTGCAGAGAATGGAGCTTTCAGACTCGCTCGAACGGGTTGACATGACTCATAGAGCTACCAGGAGCCGTCGACCAGGGCGTCAATCATGGGTCTCGGCATTGCGGCAAGGTACGGCGCCGGTCAGCACACGATTCGCCGGCTCTGTTGCGATCTTATCTTTTTTATTAGCTATTAATTGGCATTTTTTCGACACCGATGGCCGAACACTTTCCATTCGAACGATCAAGGAGAGACTACTCAAAAGACGAACCAGATCTCGAGAGCCGTCTGCATGGACTTACCACCTATTAACCAGGCGCGCACTCCTGCTGATTGGTTGCGAATACAAGATCATAACACGGCAAAAGAACTCTTCGGGTTTATCAAGCCTGGTGCGCATAGCTTCGTTGCTAAGATATACGATCCTCTGTTGATCGTGTCCAAGAATGCGACCGGGAGAGACGTTGGCCAGGCCCCCTCTAGCGTGGTTGAGAGTGTCCGCCACTTTGCTCGAGGGCATGCGTACTCCGCAGCACTGATCGTCGCGTTCTTGATAGCCGGGATTACGTTGCTTATGAACTACCTCCTTTGGACGGGCCTCCCGGAGGGTATAAATGAAGAGGAGGACGAAGACGCCATATTCACTGTCGAGACACTATCAGCTCCGCAAACACTAGATATAGTACGAATCGCAGCTTCCCCGAAAGGACATATTGCCAGCGTATCGCTAGACCGGATGACGTCAGTCTGGCTCTACGATCGAAACCGCTTCAGACAATATATACTACAGACAGCGGTTATGAGGCCCAAGCTTTGGCCCATCATAGCAAGTGCAATGGATGATGGCGGCCGCCTGCTTGCGCTTTGCAGCGATGATGGACGGATAGGATTCTGGAGTGTTGCCGCTGCTCGTTTCTCCGCCGTACAAACTGTGGATTTACGAGGGCAAGTGCCTATTTTGTTCACGTTCACCACGCTACCTTGGTCCGACCACGACATTGCCACTCTCCTCATCGTGACGCCGGACGGCTACTTGACAGAATTTGAAGCTTATGGCGGCATCCATCACACAAGAAGGATATGCACACGTGCAATCCTGTGTGCGGCTGTTCATGTTTCTGTCAAGGGCGATCTCAGCATCATCTTCGTTACCAAGACCGGAGAAGTACACATTCTAGCTCTCGATGAAGGACACGAAAAGACGTCCGAGGTTGTGGCCGGCCTTGATCCAGGTCCGCCACCTGGCAGTAACCCGTTGAAGATCCGCTGCATCGAGGCTGTACCTATTCTAGGCCTGATCTTTGCTCTTCGGGACGAAGAGGCAGAGGTATTCGACTTCAACAGCCGCGCGCTTATCCATGCTTTTCAGATAGGCCATGCGAAACCCCACTTCTTCCGCGTCATGCACTCTGCACCCCGGCAGTGCGCTTGCGGCGCGCCGGCGGTGCATTCGCTCTCGGTGGCGTACACGGAGGAAGGAACAGACCACCTAATCATGCAGACGTTTTCGCTCAACGAAGCGGCTGCGTCGTTGATTTGCTTGGGAAAGCCGTCGGACAACGATACGCATGGATGTCGCGGCCTGTCTCACGCCAACGTCAACGTTCATATCGTCGAGCCGGCGGGCGCGTGGGAAGCTACGGCCGCGCTGGGTATCATCGGTATTCGGAACTGCAACGCGTCTCCCACCCCGTCCTCCGTTGCGTCGGGCAACGATTACGACCCCCCTGCGCCTTCGGCGCTGGTGTCTGCGCTGCAGGCTCGCGCGGTGAGACATGGGAATAGTAACGCGCATAAGAGCCCAGCCGTAGGAGTTTCTGTGAGGCATCTACCGAGTCCGTCGTCGAGTACGGAGACCTGGGAGGCGTGGACGCTGTCTGTCACGGGGGAGTTTCGGTGTCGGCCGTTGACGGAGGAGTTTGAGGGAGATGCGCATGCGCATGGTGGGTTGGGCGGGGAGGAATTGTTCGTTGCGGCTGCGGGGCCGGTTACGAGGTTGGGGAAGAAGAGTGTGGCTGTGGGGTTTGGGAATGTGGTTAAGATTGTTAGGTTGGGGAGGGAGACGCTGGATGGGTTGGGTGCGGGGGTGGGGGGTTATAAGGGGAGGGGGAGGAGGGGGGTGGATGGGAGGAAGCTGCAGTGAATGAATGGAGGAGGGATTGAGGGTGTGGCGTTGGGGGGGGGGGGGGGGGAGTGTAAAATAGGGTCTGCGTGGGCGGTAGATTTTGTGTAGATTACATGTGGCGTTATTATATTCCCTACGGTAGGACGACAAAGGGTTTTTATCTTAAATGATATCACAAAAAAGCAGAGTCCCTGCTTAGGAAACAGAAAGACTGTGCAGATTCCATCCGCTAAGGTTTCGAGTGGGATTCTTCTTGTTTTTTTTTACTTTACTTAGTGGCTGTGGTGTATGTGTTTATTGTGTTTTCGTGTTGATGTTAATGTAGGTAGGGTAGGTGGGGCGCGTATGTTTGTATGTATGTATGTGGCAGTATACGCATGGGGAAGTAGATACGTGAGGATCTTGTCTTTTCTGTTGTTGGCGGGAAGGGATAGGCATGTACAGAGTGAGAATGCGGTCTGGTTCACTGGCTGTCTGATGGGTTGGTTGTTGGATGGATTGTTGATAGCGGAGATTGTGATGATGGTGACGCGGGGTTAGGGGTTAGGGGTTAGGTTCTATGTAGATTTTATGTATTTATTTAGGGGGGTGTAGTAAGGTACATGATAGTAAGTAGGTACTAGATGGTGGCAACAAAACGAGATATCGAGAAGGATTTTTTTTTTTGGCTGTTTTACGAGTGCGTAGTAGGACCAGGACTAGAAACTAATACGTGGCGGCATGCATCAAGAATTCCTGGACATTTGTATGTAGGGAGTCTAATAAGCAAGGACGCAAAGATAAAGAGGAGAATAAATGCAAGGTTGGATTCGGTGGGAAGACCCGGTTCTACTCAGTAGCTCGTGGTCTGGGTAGATTGAGCTTGTGCTGTTTCACCTGGTGTGTAGATGCAGAGATGAATAATCCGCACAACCACTTCTAAACAGCAAATATGCAGAGACACTCAAATAGCGGTCTTACTCTCGCTCCGCCCGCCATCAAACCCCTTAAAATCCTTACGTGGGTAGACTAGTATGGCGCTGACGCACAGTCGCACGCGTGCGGTCAAGGTACAACTACTAGCGACGTGGTTGCAGCCACATACAACTCGGTGTTCGTTGTTGGCGCGAAACCGCGCGCTAGGATGTTCGATGTTCCACTTTATATCTGGCGCACGCAATGGGGGTTTGTCGGCGACTAGCTCCGACGGCGTGGATTATGTTCCAGGTTCGGGGATGCGCTCCGAGCCTATGGTCAGTATTGCGTTCGTCGTGGGCTGCTGGAGAGGAAATGAAAGTAGTAGTGAGGGTAGATCGGGATGTGTATGAGCGTCGTAGTCGGATGAGCACCGTTCTGGTTTGCGACGGTTCGTCGTCTAGAACGTTTGTGCTGACTGTGCTTGAAAATGCAAAAGTGGGTATGTCATCGCTAAACTAAAATGTCGCGCGGACTTTTGTGTGAAATCAACCTAGAAGGTAGGCATGAGGTCCGGCGTCACCGTGTGACGAGCCCTGGTACAGCGGCCAGCTGGTATGTCCTCGCCAGGACTTTCACATGGCAGTTCGTCAGCAGTTGGCGAAAGTCTTCTCCTGAATTTTCTCGTCCGAAGCCTTTTCCAGGTTAGCCTAGTGCTTTCCTCTCCGACTTTCCCCACGACATGAACGTTAGTCTTTTGCGGGTTAGCGACGCCGCCAGAGGCGCTAGGCGCTAAATGGCATGGCAGGGTTCGCTGAGGATCTCGAATGTCAGATGGGTGGCGATCGATTCGATTCCCATCCCGTCTACACTGCTCCAGCAATCTAGAAAATTTCGGTCCCATGTGTTGTGGGCTGTCTGTTTGAAGCATCGTGAAACCGACGCGATAAGTCCCAGCACGTATTTTGTCATGAATGTTGTTGAGTATTGTGCGCAGGGATTGGCGTTACAGAACTGCGTGGCTATCGCTGTGACGGTGTTCTCGGATTACTGATATGATTTGAGATTGATATCGTTCAATCAAGGAACGGAAGTTTGGATGTCTGCCAAATAAATGTCGTCTTCCAAATATGTGCAATTAAAGTTGTTTTGTATGGCTAGGCGGTAGGCCAGCTGCGGATCGATGCCAGGTGTTAACAGCGGCTAGGATGCGCCAGCTGAGGTAATGTCCGCACTTTCACCGAGAGCTCCCCGCCCAACCAACTCCGAAAGGATCGATGTTGCCCCACACGTTCCCGTCGTTCATGTACGAGTTCGAGAAGACAAGTTACACACGTCAACGAGCGATGGCGGCTCCAACGGCACTTGTTCGAGACGCTCACGCGACAGAGGCGCTGCTGTCAACCTGTCTTCTGCCCGTCTTGGAGTCTTGCAAGTGACCAACTCTGACGCGGCGGGTATCACCGTGAGGACACGCGGAAGTCGCCGAACTTGGCACGGACGTGTCCATGTGCGGACAAGGCATGGAATTTTTCGTTTTGTAGCCGGTTAAGCTCGGCAGAGCGCCATGGTGGAGCTATCGATGCTAGGCTCGACACCAAAAGTGTCTCGAGCGGGATACCCTCTTCCGGGGTGCTTCGAAACGTGCTGGCCAGATGGAGTAGTAGTTTGCATACAAAAATCGCTCATGACTCGATGAGGCTAGACGCTGCAAACGCCGTGACACGCCTTGGACGACGGAGCCTTGTCCTCGTAAGCCGCGGCATGCCTGCTGTATGACGGCACCGCCGTTCGGCCGTTGTTGTGTGTCGTGAAGACGCAGATGCTCGGCGGCGTTGAGTCTGAAAGCAGTACCTACTGCGGCCCAAAGCCTGGGCCAAGCGAGGATCCCGGGAGAGCGCACGTCCGGGGCCTGGGGTATGCGCTAGTATCCCCAGGTGGAGGTTGAGGCGTGCCATGAGGGAAAATGGCAAGCCGAGTGAATGGTGGTCTTAGCTTTGTTCACTATGGCGAAACTGGCTTGCTTTGATACATAATCATCGAGCGCCCTGTCCGGACGCCGTCTTTCCTTCCTCCCCACATTCCAGCCATTGCTTCAGGACCACGACAACAACAGCCGAAGCCACCATGTCTGAGAGCTCGACGTCGCCGCCGTCCCACCACGAGTTCCAGCCCATGAAGCGCAAGGCCACCCAGGCCGGACTGGACGGGCACACGACGTCGCGGTCGGTGAAGAGGAGGGCGTCCAAGGCGTGCCAGTGCTGTCGAGCGCGGAAGGTGCGCTGCAACGTCACCGAGCACGGCGCGCCCTGCACGAACTGCAGACTGGACGAGGTCGAGTGCATCGTGTCGGAGAGCAGACGCAAGAAGTCAGTACCCCCAGATGGCCGAGTCCGACCGACGAAGATGTTCAACACCATGTACATGGAGACGCTTTCATGCGGACGTCATGCAGTGGTGCAGGGGCGCGGCGGCTCCGCGTTGAATCCATCACGGGCGGCCTCGGCACACACTGAACTTTTCATCTCGTAGCCGCATCTGGCAGCGCTCGGCCGACGCATCCATCTGTTGCTGACCATGCTGCAGGAAGTGGAGCAAGGACTACGACCACCACGAGACGTCGACGTCGACTGCTCCGGCCGCCGCCGCCACGGCGAGCCGCCAGCTGGCTTCGCGTGAAGCGCTCGACAGCATCGAGCTCCTGACGTCGGCCGGCTCGCAGCGGCCACATGAGGCGGCTGAGCCGTGGCGGGACGAGCACGTGCCTCACTCCATCTGTGCGTCTGGGACCGCCCTCAGAGTCACATGGACTGACAGTCTGACAGATCAAAGCCATGGCAACCGCCTGGACTTCGCAGACCTTCACCGCCGCATGTCCGTCGGCTCCCAGGCCAATGCCGTGCCCATCCTCCCCTTCGCGCCCTTTGCCGGGGACTCGCACAGTGCCGTGTTCGGCTATGCTGCGCCAGAACTCGGTGCCGCCGACCTTCCGCTATTCATCAAGCCGCTTCCTTCCAAAATTGGTCCGGATGAGGTGGCCTATCTCGAGAAGAAGGGCGCTTTGGCGATCCCCATGGGCACGTTGCGCAGCCAAATGCTGCGCGCCTACGTCGAATTCGTGCATCCGTACATGCCGCTGTTGGATCTGCAAGACTTCTTGCTAACGATAGACCGGACTGATGGAAGCCTTGGCAAAGTCAGCTTGATCCTCTTCCAGGCCGTAATGTTCGCCGCCTCTGCGTTTGTGGACATGGACCAGCTGCGTGCGGCGGGCTACACCACTAGGAAGGAAGCTCGCAAAGATTTCTTCCAGAAGACTAGGGTGAGTGACATTTCCGTTGTGCGTGCGGTAGTTTCCACTGGCTCGGCCGAGCGGCTCTCGGATCCTCTGCTGGCATGCGGCTGGCCCGAACTGCTGCATGTGATAACGCATTACCACTTCGGCCACCAACTGACCCACATGATAGATACTGTACGATTTTGACTACGAATCCGATCGCGTTTCGTTAGTGCAAGCTTGCTTTTGTTGACTTATTATTACGACGAGACGCGGATGACCAGAAGGACACATGGCACTGGATGGGCGTTGCGACTTCGGTCGCTCATACGATTGGACTCCATCGCAACCCAGACAAAACCAATATGGACAGCAAGCGCACGAAGCTGTGGAAACGGATGGTGGTCGACCTATATGCGAGACCGCCTCATCGCACTCGGCATGCGTCGACCCACAAGAATAAAATCGGAAGATTTCGACGTGCCCATGCTTACCCTGGACGATTTCGAGCTCGTTGCCATTCCTGACTCGGTATCCTGCGTCCCAGCCAACTGCCGTGTTGCTCGGGATGTTGGTCTGCAGCGCCAGCTCGCAATTATGTGCATTGAGAAAGCCAAGCTCTGCCTATGCATCTCTCACGTTCTGTCAAAGCAATACTGTGTTCTGAACAACAACTCAGGCATCCAGAATGACCGGACCACGATGATGTTGCTACCTAAGAAGTTAGATCCGGAGACAAGCGAAGTCAAGACCTGCGATGAAGAACTCCAGACCTGGGTCAATGAGCTCCAAGATGAAGCTAAATATTCAGACGACTTCAGTGGCGAGAGTTCCCTTGATGTAAACCGAGCTTTGCTGCACATGGTCTTCTTTACCACGCTCTCCGCGCTACATCGTCCGCAGGTTCTGCCGTCGTCGCACGGTGGGCCAGCGAGCATGCCGGCCAAACCAAACTTTCCCTCGGATGTCCTCGACGTTTCGCGTCGCAACGTTCGCCGTTCTGCGTCGGCAATCACATCGATTGCCCGGCGACTAGATCAGGCTGACCTCGTAAAATATCTGCCTACTACAGGCGTCACAGTGCTCCTTCCGGCCATTATTATCCACTTGCTAGATATCAAGGCTCCCGAGGAAGAAACGCGCCGCGCATCGCTCCGTGGTTTCTGCCAGTGCATGGCTGTCATGGGCAAACTCCGAGACCTCTACGCAGCAGCTGACTACTCGACCGCTTTCTTAGAGGCCGCAATCCGCAAAGCAGGCATTCAAATTGCACCCATGGCAGCGCAGACACCAGGCATCGAAAACACCGCATCGCCGATGAGCCCAAAGTCCTCGGCCATGACTGTAGAGGACCTGGTCAACGCAGGGAGACGCCTGGACATGCAATCTCTACCCAACTCCGCCGCCGCCGCAGCGCAGCAACTGCAGCGCTCTACGCTGACACCACCCCCGGACCACGGTACGACCAACTTACTCATGCTGGAAAAGTCATCGGCAGGAAACGACGTTACTGACGAAGAAGTCGCACGCCGACTGGAAACCTTCCTTGCTTCGACGCCTCCTGAGTCCGACCACGACCACGATACGATCCCTGCCATCGCCATCGCAGAAGACACCATGCCTCCCGGTGCGACCGTTGCACCCGTCGAGGTTACGCCGTTCAACAAGTGGAGCCTGATGGACCTGCCGCCCAATCCGTTCAATAACAATATCAACCATCATCAGGATAACGAGATGCTGTTTAGCAGTCTTCCCATTACGCACCATTTTGAAGACGGCGAGTTTGACAGCTTGTTGAATTTGGATGCGGTTGGGGAGGCGTTTACGTTTGATGATGCGATGTTGGATGATGTGGATTGGATGGGGGCGGGGGCGGGGCCGATTGAGGAGGTTGTGAAGATGTAACGATGGGTTGGTGGAGTTTGAGGATGAGTGTGCTTGGGTGTTGACGGGACGAACGTTTTTTTCGAGCACGTTTTTCGGGTTTCCGGTTGGGTTGGGTTGGATGGATTGAATGAGCTATGATCGAAAAGTTTTAGATACCACTTTCTGCCATGGTTACGTTTCGCATGGGCTACATACATGGATGGAGTTTTTATAGGAGAGAAATACCGGATGGCACGTCGCGCATTGCCGATATCAAGAATCCAGAGAATACCAAAAGGCGAAGATGAATTATCTATCAACTGCTGCTGCTGAAAATGAAAAATTCATCTACCATCCTAACTTGGAAATCCAAGATGAGTCGGAAAGTTGAAACACACAGTCCTGGTGCTATAGTATGATAGACCTGGAACTGCTACCTGGGTTTTTAGATACTTACTCCCTTTACTACGCGTATATAACGCACATAAACACTATTAGAAAACCTACTCTACTCTATCCCTACCTTACCTGACATATAATATAATAACACTTCTCTTCCTCCCTTCTCCCTTCTCCCTCCCTCCCCATCCCCTTATTCTTTAGCCTAGCCTTTACGCCTTCCCTCTAGAAGCCTACTAGATATCCACGCACACACACACATATATATATACACACACATATATATATATATACACACACATACGCATATATATATACAACCTAGCACCATAACTACACCTATAACCCTAACAGTGCTGCTTATTAACTCACTCAACTCACTCAACTAACCTACGTACTTACGTACTTCCCTACCAAGAAGCAACAAGCCAGCGACTTTTCTTCTCCTCTACTTAATGTTCGAATTTTTTTCCCCCTTTGATTTAATTCATCTTACAAATCATCGTTATTTTGTGTATATTTTGTTACTACCACTGTGTGCTAGGTACTGGGTTTTAGTGCCTCCTGTTTTACTCCTCTCTGTGTATGGTGCGGACTCGACCTTGGTTGGAATCTCCACACGACGAAGATGTTCAATAACATCAATTGATATGTTGAGCTTCAACGACCATGTCTCGACACGTGCATGCTGCTTTCACATGCGTCCACGGGTTGGGTTAGTAGTCCTTGTGACGTGAGACGTAAAGGCAACTGCCGAACCCTGCAGAGGCACATGGCCGAGCACCAGCAATGTGGCTAGATCCGACTTTGCCGTGCCGCGGCCTGGAGGGGTGAAGCTGCGTTGCAAGCAGTGCATGCATGTGTGGGATTGACGTCAGAGCCCCGCGCGGTCTCGTGGAGACACCCTTGTCCCCTTCGCAGTGTTTCTTCCCCTGGTGGCCCTTGTCGGTTAGCCGCCCAGGGGTCAGCGTCCGGCCAGGCCAGGTACTCCTCGCAAACCGCCTCCTCAATCTTCGCATGCCGTGAGCTAGCTCTGCAACAACTAGCACCTCTGCGCTGCGCATGCCCCGACGCATACACACATCTTCCACACGCATTCTTAGGTGAGCCGCATATCCTCACCACGTCACTGGTCCCTCGCACCACACCCGACGGGAGCTCGCACTGTCGTCATCGCCCACCTCCAACACGCCGCGAGCGCTCCCCAAACCCACGCAAACCCACGCATGCTAACCCACGGCCCAGCGCAGCATGTCTTCCGAGAACGCCCCGTTTGACCCCTATGAATCAATTCGGTACATACCGGCCCGCTACGAAAGCGGCGACTCGTACAACTCGGCCTTGAACCTCATATTCACACTGCGTCCAGAGTGGCGCAAGTCAAAAGACACGGTGGAATTTGTGCGCTTTACCGACGGCATCACGAACACGGTAGGTTCCAGGAGCCGCTGCGTCTGGTAGCCTGCATTAGGGGCTCTCCGCTAACCTGGCCTCGGCAGCTTTTGAAGGCAATCAACAAGCAACCAGGCCTCTCCAAGACCGACATAGACAACGAAGCGATTCTCCTCCGTGCATACGGCAAAGGCACCGACGTTCTCATAGATCGTAAGAGTAGGTCAGACGAGTCCCTGCTCGCCGGCCAGCACTGACACGGCGCCAGAGGAAACATCGTCGCACTGCCTGCTCGCCCGTCACCACCTCGCGCCGGCCCTGCTCGCTCGCTTCGACAATGGTCTCCTATATAAATTCATACAAGGCAGCGTGTGTTCGCCCAAGGACCTGCGCAAGCCTGAGGTGTGGCGTGGGGTAGCGCAGAGGCTCGGGGAATGGCACGCCACTCTACCCATAGCAAGCATCAGCACAACAAGTCCCATGCCCACACAGATCGCTCCCTCAGACGAACGTGCTTCACCCATCGCCATGGCCTCTCTGACGCCAGGCAAGCCGGTCCCCAATGTCTGGACCACGACGCAGCGATGGATCCACGCGTTGCCCACAAGCACCACCTCCCAAGTCGAGCGCCGCACCCTACTCCAAAGAGAGCTCGAGTGGCTGGTCACCCACCTAGGCGACACGCCTGGCATCGGCGACTCGAACCCCTTCGTCTTCGCCCATTGCGACCTTCTAAGCGGTAATGTCATCGTTGAGCCCATACCCTCGTCCGCCTCGGCCTCGCGCCGCTCCAGCGCATCAGGCGGCTCCGAAGAAAGCGACCCTCCCGCCACGGTATCCTTCATAGACTACGAGTACGCCACGCCCGCGCCCGCCTCGTTCGACATTGCCAACCACTTCGCCGAATGGGGCGGCTTCGAGTGCGACTATTCCGTCTTGCCTACCCGCCACGTGCGCCGCGCGTTTCTCCGCGAGTACCTTGACAGCTTCTGCATGCACATGAACCGCGCGGTCAAGACGTCGGAGCTCGACGAGTTGTTCGAGCAGGTCGATCGCTTCCGTGGCGTCCCGGGCTTTTACTGGGGGATATGGGCGCTGATCCAGGCGCAGATTTCGCTCATTGATTTCGACTATGCGAGTTATGCGGAGGTGAGGATGGGCGAGTATTGGGCATGGAAACGCGAGTTGAACGGCGACAGGGCGGCGGCGGGCGAGCAGGTGCCTGTGCGGGAAGCGCGGTGGGCGCAGGATGCGTAGGACGCTTTTAGGCTCTTGGCGAGGCTCGTTATCTACAGTTGTTGGTTGTGATGGGTGTCGCGCCATATTTTGGCTGCTAGCTACCTCTATCTGAGAGGGAGGTGTTGAATTGTGATTTTTTGGGCGTCGGAATATTAGCGATTGTGTTGGATTGGTTTGGACTAGTTTAGGCTGGATGGATGGATGGACTGAAATTGGGGTGGGCTGGCTTGGTGATCTTGTTGTATCTACTGCCAGGTAGGTAGGTGAGACATGTATACATATTAATATCGACTTTTTTCTTCCTTTTTTTCTTCTTTTTTTTTGGATTTCTTCGCCTAGGTCTGGACTCTTTTCAAGTTATCATGCAAAGCGTAGCGGATAGAACAGAATAGCTAGAGAACAAGATCATGCGTGGGCCAATCCATTGCCCATAACAATGCTTTTAGCCGTTCGCCTTCTTGTCTTGATTCAGAGATGGTCTGCCAGCACGGCTCTCCCATGTAGTAGTAGTAGTATTGATTAACGTCCAGGAACGTAGTGTTCTAGCCTCCCATGGGGCATGGGGACGTGCTAAGCTGTATTTACAGAAAGCATTTCGTGCCTGCCGGCTGGCTACCACAGTAGTAGCCTTGTTGTACATAGCCCATCCTCCCTTTAATAGGTCTACCTGCTACTACAGGCACCTAGATACCTATAGTAGCCGGCCCTCATCTGTGAGGGTGTTGTTGTCCTGCCCCTCTCTCCCTCGCCCTTGTAGCTCTGCTCCCGTACTGTCTTCCTCCCCCTACCTCGTACGAAGTAGGACCTCGTACGAGTTAGCAAGCTGCCTTGTACCTTGAGTAAAAACCTCGTAGGGGAAAACCTCAAGCTTGAACAAGTAGTAGTAGTCGCCTGAGCGGTACTTAGTTTGGGTGAAAGGTTTTGACCAAGTCTTGGCAGAGCGAAAACTCTGCATCTTGGCTTTTGGTCTCTTTATCGCAACAGCGCCAGCTTTTTGCGGATAAAGAACGTGATTCTAGTAATCAGCTTGTTCAGGCGAACAATTTCATACTACAGGAACCCCCCACACGGTCGTGTGGGTGGAATCACGATTTTGGTGTTCCTGCGGCTCTCCCATGCGACGCTGTAAAAGTACACAATACCCAACAAGTTATACCCTACTATGCACCATGATCCCTATACTAAACCAATAGCACGATGTAAACGATACATCTACCATGACTTACAACAACATCCATCCCCCTCTGAGATTATAATTTCGAAGACGCCTTCGACCTCTCCAACGCCTTGGTCTTGTTCTTGAAATTCTTAACCAGCTGGCGTACCCCCAGGTCGAGCATGACGTCTTCAGACCCGCCGGGTACCCGGATGCCAGGCGCCTCTCTGTAAATCCCTGCGTAGCAAAAGTCAGCCAGAACCCACACGCACATATAGGAACTCCTCCTCGCGTAGCAACAGACTCCAAGCAGGCGTAGACACTTACTCTCGACCAGCTCCCCCACCCCCGCTTTGGTATACCCATTCCCGCCCAACAAAAGAACCGCACACTGCGCACACTCACTCAGCACCATGCCTGCCTGCGCCTTGACCAAAGCCGTCAACCCCCCCAACTCCACATCCGCCACCCCTTTGTCTAACCCCGCCATCTGGTACACAATCTGCTCCACCCACGCCGACTGGCTCTCCAGCAGCGCACCACACTTGGCCAGCCGATGCCTCACAACGGGCTGCTCAACCAGCGGCTTGCCGAACGCCTCGCGCTTGAGAACGTACTCCATCGCGGCGGAGAGAACCACGCGCGCCTGCCGCGTCGCCCCGATCGCAATACTTAACCTCTCGTGGTTAAAATTCGTCATGATGTATTTCATCCCCTGGCCCTCTTCGCCAACGAGGTTCGCAACCGGCACCCGCACGTCGTCCAGCTCGATGAACGTCGTCCCCGACGACGCCAACCCGCCGACCTTGATCCGCCGCATGCGTACGCCGGGGCACCCTTTGAGCGGGACGACCAGCAACGAGAGCCCGGCTGGACCGGGCCCGCCCGTGCGCACGGCCATGGTCGCGTACGACGCCCAGATGGCGTTCGAGATCCACTTCTTTGCGCCGTTGACTTTGTAGAACTGCCCGTCTTCGGTCTTGGTCGCCGTCGTGGTGATGTTGGCGACGTCGGAGCCGGCGTCCGGCTCCGTGATGGCGATGCAGGTGCGCTTCTTGCCGGTGAGCAGGTCCGGGAGGAAGCGGGCTTGCAGGTGGGCGTTGCCGTGGTGGAGGATGGGCGGGACGCCGAAGGCGAGGCCGGTCGTGAGGGAGCCCGAGGGCCCGCCGAGGCCGGAGCGCGCCATCTCGTCGCAGTAGATGGCCGTGTGGAGGTAGTCGAAGTCTTCGACTTTTACCGTGTCGAGGATGGTGTGGATGCCTAGTTTGTGGAGCCAGGCGACGGGGAGAGGCGCGGGGAGGGAGGGGACGAGCATGTTGGCGTGGGCGAAGGTCGTGAAGACGTGCGCGGGGAGCGTCTCTTGCGTGTCCCATTCTAGGGCGTGTGCGGTGAGGTTTTGGGATATGAAGGCGCGGCAGGCTTTTTGCCATTTTAGGTGGGTGGGTTGGTAGTAGGGGGAGGGGAGGCCGGCGAGGTAGGGGGGTTCTGAGAAGGGGAGTATGGGGGTGGTGGACATTGTGGAGGTTGAGGGTGTGTGGGTGGAGATCGCGTTGGGAGACTGGGGATTAGATGGTGGAGAGTAGGGTTGGCAACGAATTGCCCCTGTCTGATGGAGGCTGCATGTTGTTATTAGGCGCGAGATGCCTTGGGCGGGGTTACAGCGCGAGAGGAGGAGTTGTAGGATTTGGGGTCAAGAAGCCGAGGTTCGAAGCATAACCCCGCTAGGGTTGCTTACTGTCACGTGGCTAATGTCTTGGCATCCTGTCTCCTTCCCCCGATAGCTGCCTTAGTCTCCCATCACTCATAGCATATATGCATATATGCATACATTGACAACCTCCTAGCACTTACGCCTGAAAAAAGTCACTGGGGAAATTACTATCAATCACAGAACCTGCATAAATACGTCTCTCAAACATGGGGGTTCTTTAGTATGTCGACTTCCTGGGGTTATGTGTCCTCGACCGTGACTTTTCTCATTGTTATTTTCATTCATATCCGTTTATACCGTGTACGGAACGTGCGCGAAGTCTTCTTCGAGATCCGTTTATAGTCAATGCTGTTCTAATGTATTACACATAGTTATCTCCATCCAAGCCATTAACAGTACAATCTACTATACATAATCGCACAGGTTTACAGACATAATACGCGTGCTATCAGAACCCACGCTTACCATGGAATTCTGTGAAAAATGTTAAGCCATTATAGACAGTTTGTTTATCAGATCTCGTTACTAGCGTGCCGCTGCTGTTGGAGCTTGTCTCATGCAGAGATTCCCTTTTCTGAGCGACAATCGCCAGATGTTCTCTAGCGCATGAGAATAAAAATCGAAATTACTTAAACAATATTGAAGACCTTCGTCGTGTAGAGATTCTAACCAAGTTCAAGTCCGCACCATACACAGAGAGGGGTAAAACAGGAGGCTCTAAAACCCAGTACCTAGCACACAGTATACTTAAACCATATAGATATCTATTATAGCTAGGGGCGTCCCACAAAGGGATCAACCAAACCGTCGTTAATACAAGATATTTACTGCTACATCGTACATACAATGGTACTTCACATGTTGACAACACAGCATTGCCCACGTCTCCATCAACATTTTAGTGGCTGCAGTCCGAGCAACTGCGTGGCAATATAGCACGCTCGAAGTTCCAAATCGGATAGTATCGACTGTAGCTGGTCTGGAACAGTTTGGGAGCCTCCACGTTTCCGAATAGCGTTGCCCCTGCGTCCATTCCATAGCAATACACCAGCGGTTAATTTATTTCAACCTTCGCATTAGCATACAATCTAGTGTAAGCATCGACTTCAAGATTGCCTAGGTAAGTGCGGCGTTAGAAATTGCGCTGGAGTCAAACATAATACCGAATGTGACCTTCGGAATGAGGTGTGCTGTCAGAGAGCCTTGCGCACCCATGTCCCATTTGAACTCTCCGATCTTGTCAACCTTTGGGTCGGCAAATGTGTCCGTCTTCTCGGGTTCCCCTTTCTTGCCTTCTGGGACAGGGTAGCGCATGGAGTAATTCCACTTGGCGAAATTGACCGTATAAGACGAACTCATGTGGAGAGACCCGTCACCGGCAAGGGAAGCGAGCACACGAAAATCGGGGCCGATCGTGACAATTCCGCGCACGCGAAAAGAGGCTCCAAAATTGTGTGCACCGAACATCTCAACTTGGCCTGTGTGGAAGCTGATCTTTCCTTTGGCTTTGAAGTGCAGCGATGCGTTAATGGATCCTAAGGTATGAAACCAGGCGCTGGACTCCTCGAAAGTCGTTAGGTCGCCGAGTATGCCCTAAGTGATATTAGAAAGGCGTCTGAAGCAGTCGTTCAATTGCAACTCACTATTATGGTAACTCCGGCAGCTGTTTGAATGTCGACGGTGAGCTTTGCCCAACTCCTGAAGTAGAACTCATCAACCCACTCCCAATTGGGACATTTGAGGTCCTGATCGAAGATATTAACTGTAAAAGCGTCGCGTACACGATGGTGAATACCCGTATACTCGGTGTCCACCTTTTTCTGCATATCCCACCATCTGATCTAATCACTGGGCCACTAACGCTTGTGAAGCTCATCTTTATCTACGAAGGATCGCTTTTCTTTGCGCCATGTATGCTCCAGCCACTCCTTATGGTCGCCACTAAACTGTGTCTCAACCTCAAGATCTCGTTTCGTCGTGTTATGATGGGCTGAAACAATATGGCTCCAGTAGCCAGGATTATCGGAATAGTCGACAGTGGACACGAACGAGTACGTTACATTGATCTCTCTTTTGAATGGGTGAGAAGTCGAGTTATTAATAAAAGACTTATATTTTTTATAAGTAAGCTAACTTTACTTAGGTGCTAGCTTAGGCCTAGGCCTAAGCTTATAATATATATAGATATTAAGTTAACTAAGCTATATCTTTTCTATCTTTTACTATCTCTATCTATTCTATTCTATTTTCTACTATAGGAGTCGTTACTCCCACTCACTTTGCAGCAAATTAACTAACTTGTTACTCCCTAGAATATCAAAATGTCCTCCGGGGATTTGATAAACCCGGGCCGTTGGCCAACTCTTCGCACACCCCAAATCAGCCCATTCCTTCTGAAAATACTCAGGAATGGTCTTCTTCATCCGTCTTCCGCAATGTATAACCCTAACCCTAAAAGGTTTGCGATGATTTTCACTCCTGATATGTATTGCAACATTGTAATCGAGCTTTTGGTGATAATAAGCTACCTTGATCTTTTAAACAATTTCAAGAATGGCTTGAGGTGTTTTGCTATTAAAACGAGCGTGTTATATAACCTTACGATTCAGAAATATTTCCAAGGTTCTATATTCGACAGTAGTATTGGACGGTAGTTTGGTTTCCACCGGGGTCCTACACCCGTCTCGCCCCATGACCTTGGGCCTGAGCTTTGCCATACTTAATTGACCTCACCCCACCAACAGCAATTCTTACTGTATCATAACTTTCCACTCGAGAATCTCCCAGTTGGCACAATGGCCACTAATCCACCCCTCCTCACCTTGCCTCTTATTGTGATTCGCCTGGTCTTCGATCTCGTAAGTAGTTGCCATTCCACCACTCCTTAGATCGATCTTTCTTCGAGTTCTAACTATACGAAGTTGAATCGCAAGGACATTGACACATTTCGCCTGGTTTCCCGTGTATGCAGACATCTCTCAGAACCCATCGCTTTCCGCCACCTCAAAACTACATGATCGCACTACTTCCGGTCCTGAATTCGTCGCCCACTTCTGCAACCGACTTTGCGATCCTGAAGACACTTTCAGAAAGCGTACACCACTTACAGATCGGACCGCTCAAGGAGGAAGATGGCTATTTAAGTGAATATGTACTGAGGGTTCCTCTCAACAACGTCCAGGATCTCCGTGATTTTTTCGTAAGTCATATTTGGGTCGTGGCTGGTGCAGCCTGTTGCTTACTCTACGCTTTGTAGGTGGAATATGCGGTTTGCGATTCCTTCGAAAGTCCTGAACACGTTGCATAAGCAACATTCCTCTGCACGTCTTCACATTGTGAACAGGAAGCGCAATCATGATCGAGGCTCTTACATTCCGCATCATCATCAAGCTCTGTGCTCGCCTCAACTTCACTCGCTGGATTACTTTGCGTACGGAGATAATGTGGAGATCGATCATCATGGCATGGTTTTCTTGTCCGAGCTTCCCAGCATCAAGCAATCGCTTCTACAGGCGAGAAACCTGAAGAGGCTTCGCCTCCGAATTGGGGCATACGATGCGCAAAATTCCTGGACCCCAGGGCCCAAGTGCTTGAGTTTCGACGATCGCGATGTTTTTCCAACTCTAGAAGAAGTCAGCCTCGAATTCGAGCACTACGATTTGAGCGCAAAGTATTGCCAGCAATGGATTGGAGTAAGCTACGCCGATTAGACCTCGATCACGGTAACCCAGGCCACCTATTCGCCGCGCTTACTGGAAAAGTCCCTCAGCTTAAGTCATTAAGCTTCGGATTCTGGCCATCAGGCTTTACCTGGGTCTGCCCAGATCTTGAAGTGTTCAGGTCCTTCTCGAATAGTATTCTCGGACTGGAGGAAGTTGTGGCAACGAATTTCTACGCGGACCCATTCGACGAAGTCAGGCACGATTTCCTGTCAAAGCATGGTCATAATTTGAAGAAGCTGCAGATCAGGTATAGTGTAGATACAGCCAAGGGATGGGTAGACGAGGATGTGAAGGCATTGGCTCAGATTTGTCCGGGTGTGCAAGAACTGGCGCTGAAAATCGCACCATACAGTGACAACTCCTCGGGACGGTGGCAGTCAAACTGGGTAAGTACATTGTTATCTTTCTATTCGGAGAGCCTATGCTGATTTCTTTCATAGCCCGAAGGTACCATGGCAGCATTCCGAGATTTCCAACACCTCCGCATCCTCGAAGTGACACTCAAACTCGGCCAATATGATGGCGAATTCCACCGGTACACCGAGGAAGCCAGTTCCCAAATTTGGAAGTGTCCGAAAAGCGTGTCGTGGCTTTTTTCAAGCAACTTGTTGAAAGTAGGAAGGACTCGTCCATTGAGTCCGTGAACGTGAGGTTTAAGGTAGATCCTCCTCCTAAAGAATGGGCCTTTATTGTTACTAGGGAGTCTGGGGACGGGAAGAGGCTTCGAGCTGAGAGCGATCTTGTGAACACGGACGCAGTATGGGACGTGGTCACGCCGGCAGGGACAACTTACGATCCTTGGGGTTGATATTAGCAAGTTAGGACGAGTATTTCTAGTCTAGTGTTCTCATTATTGTTGGTTACCCTTTCTTGCTACGCTGGTACACGGTCATGATCTTGGCCCTCCATATGCAGCATTTAACACGCTTACCTTGTGCAACACTCTTATCTTACTATATAGTTTGGCGACTTCAAATGCGCAGAGTCTTCTCATAGCGTAAGCAACACAGTAGGTCAGTACATATAGCTAAGTCAAAGTGTTTGGGAAAAGTAAGCGATGCCTTGCATGGCTCGAAGCCTACAGCTAAAGTTTTGCACTGGCAGTTTCGAGCATCGTCGCCAACACCTCAATTATGACTCACCCTAAAGATGACAGCCGGATTGCAGCATGAGCAGTACAATCAGGCTTCTCTTGCCAAATGGCAAAAAAACCGCGTGTTAGGTGGCTTACGGTGCATCCTCAGGCTGAGTGTCTTATATTTTTTCGACCATCAAGCGCCTTCATCACATGCAGGAGGCAGCTGCGTCGTAACCGGGCCTCCACATTGCTCTAACCGAGCAAGTGGCCCTGCCTTAGTCCGTGCTGATATATCGAGACGCTCTACTCAATACCGGTTAAGTGCAAGTGCGGCGAGGGCGTGATGACTGCCCACACCGACCATGCAGGCCGTGCCTCAGGATAAGCTGAAGCACGAGACGGCCGGGAGGCCGAACCGACCCGTCCGCAGAACAGAACCATCACACGACAGCAGCGCCTGGTTCCGGGTTTCAGCTCAGCGGGCCAGATTTGGAAGTTGTTTGATTGTTCCGATGGAGACAACGTACGCGATCCGCAGAGACGAGCCTTTTTGACAACCTGAAGCTAGAAGAGATAGAGTCGTTGCTTGTAATCAGGGTCTCGAACCTGCAAGGCCGTGCGTCTGGCCACTTTCTTATTAGTATACATTGGTAATTACATGTCGTTAGGCACAACAATGCATCATAAAACACCGTAGTTACGTAGTAGACAACTATCCCAGCCACCAATCTAACTCCGCCACCGCCTCGCCCACTCTTTACACACCAAGCGGCACACATACCCTAAATCAAAATGCAAACTATCAAGTATACGCTCTATCCTCGGTCCTCCACCTCTCCATCTTTGCCCGCGCCTTGTCCTCGCTATTTGCCCACCACCAAACCTCCCACCACACCTCGGCCCAGTGCTTGTTAAACACGGACTTGATATCTTTCAACTTCTCCCCCGGCCCACTCTTCCTCATATCCGACGCAAATTTCCCCAGTAATTGATTCCTGAAAAAGGCTGCCGATTCGTCTGTAAGAGGGAACAGGGATATCGGGTCGGGAGTGACTAGAAAGCGAGTGTATGGGTCGGCTTCGGTCTGGTTTATGGTACAGTGGCTGATGAGATTGAGATACCCTATAGCGTTGCGGTCAAGGCTCCGGGCTTGGATTGTCGCGGTTAAGGGGCATCGGTAGCGTTTGGTAGATCGGGGGATGGTGAGATGGGGGTAGGGCCTCTTGCGGGTGGTCCGGAAGCGCATTATGAGATCGATTAGATCCGGCGGTTGGAGGTAGGTTTGTCCGGCCGTCAGGAATAGCTGGTACATCCTAGAAACAAAAGATGGCTTGTTAGCAAGATGTTTCGAAGCAGCAAGCACATTTCAACGTTTAAGCCGTGGAACCTTAGGGTAACGCGTCTTCCGGAAGCCACACGTTGAGTATTTAAAGTGTTGACATACCTTGCGCTCTGTGTGGAACTCTGTGTCCAATTTGATGGAAACGTCAGAGGTTGTTCTGAAGAGGGATCCTGGTCGGCTAAGAAGGTTCCTGCAATTCGCGATTAGCATCAGCTCGAAAGCTTCATTGCATACCCTAGTAGAACTCACCGTAATGGGGCAGCAAGTGGTGATATAAGAACTGCCACATCGCATATCGGTCTGCTTCGTCTACCAGCGGTTTCCGGGTCTGGTCCTCAAGCGACTGCTTGCACATGTCAAGAATCTTGAGCTGAAAGGAGAAGGGAGCCATAGGCCAAGTGAATTGAGTCAATACCCAGCGGAGCTCATTCAAGCCCCACACAGAAGTGAGAGCAGCGTAAAATCTTCCTTTTTGGTCGCTGTTGAACTTCCTGTAAGTCTTCGCATAGGATGAACGCGATGCAATTTCACCATCTTTGAACTTCTCATGGCGCTTCACAAGACAAGTGTACCTTCGGACGAGTTCTTCCTTGTACCTAATACGATCGAGATCAACAGTATCACTGCATGAGAGTTGCCTGGTAAGCCACTCGTCTTCCAGAACTTGGATCCCTTGATAACGAGCCAATATGTCGTATACTCGGTCGTCCGGAAGGCAATCATTGCATGGACCAAATAGGCACTTTTTGGTGGCTGCGGTCATCATTCGAGACTCAAACGGATGTAGTGATTCTTCATCAATAATCTGTGTAGGTCGAAGCGGTGCGCTGCCCTCTTCAAAGTATTTCACAAAGTCTTGGTGGAGACCGAGCATGTCGCACAGAAAAATGTCGTGTCTGTGTTGAGGAGCTGACCCGATGACAGATCGCATGATTTCAGTATATGTAGAAGACCGGCGGATCACATAGTAGGTCTTCGTGCATACTCGGCCAAAGTGGTGAACGTCGTCAATGCTGCCCAGATGGTGGTATATCATCTCGAGTAGTTCCGTTGGAAGGCTGAGTAAGTCGGTCATAACCCTTGGGGGATTTCCAGGCAGTGGGTTACCCCGGCGCACGGAGAGAATTGGTAGAGTGAGACGTGACATTTGCGTAGCGAGGCTGGAATGTGAGCGCTCCCTAAGTTGGTGATAGCTTTGTTCCTCACAAAATTGTGGCATCCTGCGTGTCGTCAACAAAGTAACGTTAGTATGAATGCTTGTCTGACATCAAAACGTCGCTTGGGGGAGTCTTTTTATATGTAGGCAGCTTCGGCTCCCCGCTGTGGTCGATCCTAATCGCGCCCTTTTTGTACGTACTTTGGGTGTTGAACCTTGGTTGTGCTGTTAAACCTGGGTTGTGCTGTTAAGTCTTATAATATGTAAAAGGCTAAGCGGACTATAAACGGATACGAATGAATGAAGTCAATAGGCACCTGGGCGGACTGCAGACACTTGAGGCAGGGGCTTGCAAGGAACTAAATTACATTATTACCCTAGCCAGAGATTGATTGGCCTAGCTGGGGGAATAAGACATCGACCCGTGAGAACGGGTCTGCATGTGAGTGAGTGAGCAGTTGAAGGTGAAGGTACCAGTGACCCGTGGGACCTGGGTAGTGGGTACATATGTAGTCGGACGGGACGCGCGGTGATTGGTCGGCGTGCGCATCTATCGGCCCCGATCCCGACAGCCGACGTTCCTGCCGACGCTACTCGTTCACCCGTGGTGCTCGCCTTTGTGACGCGCGCCCCGTCTGCTTTCACTGCCCACAGACCAGCCCCGCTAGTATAAGGTCGTTTGCTACATTGCCCAACATGGCCGACGTCACGCAGCCCCCGCCGAACGCAGACACGGAGATGAACGAAGACCTGGACGCCGCCATCGACGCCGACCTCAACCCAGACGCACCTCAACAGCCAGAAGCTATGAACCTCGACGGCGCAAACGACACAGACGCACCCCAGAGGAACGGCGTCTCGCAGGCCTCCACCGAGGCGCGCATACCTGCGAAGAAGGATGCCACACTCCGCGAGTTCATATCCAAGATGGACGACCACGCGTCCATTGTATGTCCTGGCCCGCCCAGGGTCCAGCCACTGGCCATGGTTAACGCAGCTTCTAGATACCAGATGCAGTCCTACTACTACCTGACTCGCGGCGGCCTACCACCGCCCCCCCAGACCTCGCCGCACCTTGCGCGCCTTCTCGCCCTTGCGGCCCAGAAGTTCATCGCAGACATCGCCGCAGACGCCTACCAGTTCTCCCGCATACGTGCTTCCAATACTACAAGCAACAACCCCATGGGCGGGCTGGCTGGCGGCGCAGGTCCCCAGGGCGCAGCAGTGCCGGGCGGTGCGCAAGGTGGCAAGGACAGCGGCGCAAAGGCCAAGGACCTTGCTCTGGGTGCCCCGCGCCCAGGGTACGGTGGTGGCGGGCAGGGCGGCGGACAAGGCCGCACTGTTCTCACCATGGAGGATCTTGGTATGGCCGTGGGCGAGTACGGCGTCAATATCAAGCGTGGCGAGTTCTATCGATAAACGGTTACCTTGCCGGCTACTACCACGCGGAACACGGCAGAGACATCATGATCACCCTGGTGGATGGTACTGTACGAGAGCCGTGGTCCTTTTTATTTATCAACATGCAGCTTCACAGAGGTAGCTGTCCCGAGGGGATATACCTGATGGAAGACATACTTGCACATCGGAGCATCACAGGCGTTGGCGTTGGGGTTAAATCTTGCATTGAAACCCTTGAGGGTTGGGTCTATGCTATTGGTACAGGAACAGTACAACTGGCCTAGTTTAACAACCCCAAAATGATACCCGAACTCCTATTTATGCATGCTCGGCCACCTTTTTACTTGTTCTTGGTCTGCTTGTACGTGAATTGTTTCCTGGTGCTAAAACGACCGTGTCAGTGTCTTGCCCTGCGCAACATCCAAAATATGTTTGCGGCTAACGTACGGCGCAAATTCCCCCAGTTTGTGTCCAACCATGTCTTCCGTTATGGTTAAGTCCAGGTAGTTCTTCCCGTTGTGTATTTGGAACTTCAGACCGACATAACTCGGCAGGATCGTCGCGGAGCGGGCTTGTGTCCTAATCGGAGGGACCTTTTGTCCAGGCTTTGGTCGAACAATGGGAAGTCTGCGACATTCTGAGCAGGGGGTCGAAGGGAAGGCCGATCGACTCACGGTACGATGTTTGGGCCTGGAAGAGGATTTAGCTTGGACCCGAGCATACCGTATACTGCGACATACCTTTCCAGACGGATCGCGCGAAGAGCGCCCGTGTGGGATACATTGCTGTTGCGGAGAAGGACGCGAGGTCGGTTCAGGTCGGCTTGACGTTCACATTTTCGGCGCAGCACTCGAACCTTGCAGGGATCACGGCACGTGATAGCGGGTTTTCTTGGCGATCCCAGGCAGCACTCCACCGCGCGTAGACGCGACTTGGTTAGCGTTTCCCAATACTGAGTCTCCGCGACCTGCTTCGCTGATCCGGCCGCAGAGGAAGCGTGGGACACCGCTTCGTATATATCTGCAGTGCCCAGCCTTCGCCATCTGCACGCGCGTCGACCGCGCACTGCACAACTCCACCATGCCTTCACAGGCCCCGCCACGAGGTAGCCCGCCCTCCGGACAGTCCTGTAAGCCCACTAACAATGTCCCTCCAGGTCCCGATACAATCCGCATTCTGGTGGCTACCGACAGCCACGTCGGATACAACGAGCGCGATGCGGTGCGCAAAGACGACAGCTGGAAGACATTTCACGAGGTCATGTGCCTCGCGAAAGAGCACGATGTCGACATGGTGCTGCATGGGGGCGACCTCTTCCATGAGAACAAACCCTCCCGCATGTCTATGTACCACGTTACGCAGTCTCTGCGCATGAATTGCTTGGGCGACAAGCCTTGCGAACTGGAGATGCTAAGCGATGCAAGCGAGCATTTTGGGGGCGTCTTTGACCACGTCAACTACGAGGACCCAGATATCAATGTCGCGATACCTGTGTTTGCGATACATGGTAATCACGATGACCCGTCTGGGGAAGGCTCTTACTCTGCACTAGACCTACTGCAAGCGGCCGGTTTGGTCAACTACTATGGTCGGACGTCCCAGGTTGACAAGATTGATATCAAGCCGGTGCTCCTACAGAAGGGCAAAACAAAGCTGGCATTGTACGGACTCAGCAATGTTAGGGATGAGCGTTTGTTTCATACCTGGCGGAATGGAGATGTCAAATTCTTTCAGCCCCGTGCTCAGACGGGGAACTGGTTCAATCTGATGACGGTACATCAGAATCACGTCGCACATACCCCTACGAGCTTCCTTCCTGAAAACTTCCTACCGGAGTTTCTAGACCTTGTCATCTGGGGTCATGAACATGAATGCCTCATCGAACCAAAGGAAAATCCCGAAATGGGATTCTCTGTCATTCAGCCCGGTTCATCGGTCGCTACCTCCTTGATGCCTGGAGAAGCCGTACCAAAGCACGTTACCATCCTGAGTATAACAGACCGGCAATATACGCACCAGCCCATCCGACTCAAATCGGTAAGGCCTTTTATTATGAAGGATATTGTCCTACAGGACGAACCAAAAGTCAAACAACAACAGCTCTGGCGCGTGTCCGATAACAAAAATAAGATCTCAGATATTCTTTTTCACATTGTTGAAAATCTGATCGAGCAAGCAAAGAGGGAGTGGCTTGAGTTACAGGATGATCGTGACGAAGAGGAAGATGTCGAAGTGCCTCGCCCACTCGTTCGCCTACGTGTTGAGTACACTGCACCCGAACCTGGCGAGTTCAGGGTCGAAAACCCTCAACGACTGTCCAACAGATTCCAAGACACGGTCGCCAATGTCAATGACGTTGTTCAATTCTATCGAAAAAAGAAGACAGCCACTCGGACCATGAAGCCAACCGTGGACCTCCCTGATGAATCTGCAATGGCGCAACTTTCCATAGACACCGTGAAGGTCGAGAAGCTTGTGAAAAAGTTTTTAACTGCACAATCGCTCTCCATTCTACCGCAGAACTCGTTCGGAGATGCTGTTGCGCAGTTTGTGGACAAGGATGACAAGCACGCCATGGAAACTTTCGTGACGGAAAGTCTGAAGTCCCAACAGAAGCACTTGTTAGGGTCACATGAGATTGATGTGGATGAGCTTATGGGAGAAATGGAGCAGTACAAGTCTCAGATGGAAGGTACCTTTGCAGCTGGTAACATGAAGCGAAAGGTAAGTTCATGCTTCGAACCGTCAAAATATCACACTAATGAAAAGCAGCGCAGAACGAGACTAAAGCCTAAACCGGATACATGGAACAGCGATTTCGACGGACCTTGGGAGGATTCTCCTGATGCCCGTGTTCAAACAGACGGCGAGGAAGATGAGGACGAGGTCGCTGCAATCGCCCAGCCGAAGAAGCCGGCTGCTAGAGGAAGGGGCAAAGCAGCTTCTACGACTCGAGCGACGGCCGCCGCTGCTAAAAAGACGGCAGCTACCACCAAGAAGACCCCAGGTACGAAGACAACCCGAGGAAAGAAGAAAGTAGTGCAAGAGGAGGAGGATGACGAGGAAGAGGACGACGATGTAATTATGATCGAGAGTGGTGACAACCATGTCGACATTGCTGAAGATTCTGCTTCCGATGAGGACCTTTTCGTGGGGTCTAGGCAGGCGGCCAGGAAGCCTGCGAGCAGAGCTCCAGCGCGTGCCAAATCGCCTGTGAAGAAAACGGTTACTTCTTGGGATAGGGCGCCGGCGACCAAACAGTCTGCACTAAACTTCTCCCAACCATCCACCCAGCGTGGGCCGACCCAGAGGGCTTCTGCCTCGCGAGCCAAGAAAGTGATAGAGGAGGTCAGTGAATTACACTCATCAATGCCCCTGTCGAGCGGCTGTTAACTATGAGCTAGGATGAGGATGAAATATCTGATGATGACGATGGTTTCGACCCGCCTCCAACCTCTCGAACTACCCGCAGACGTTAGGTGCTGTTTTGGCTCGATACCAAGGGACAATAGTGTAGTGCATAGCGATGGCGTCATGGGTAAAGTTAGTGACCGTTCGTCAACGAGCGAGATGATTTCGGGGTGTATGGACTTCGCGGGTTCCTAGTTGCGAGGGGATAGTACAGCTCTCGTGTGTTTAATACTAACTGGATTCCCATCCTAGACTGATCCATCCGGACGGCATACCACGTAGGTATAAAGGCTTTCTCACGCTCAATTCTCTCTCTTGCTCCTTGTGTCCTTTCTATCTGATACCACCTTTGATCCATGTAATAAAGAAGTTCACAGCTTTCCCTTACAGCGTTGTACCGTATACCAAAAGGTCTGCGATGTTTTTCTTCCAGATATTAAAGAAGTTCTTCTTCGATCACTATGTTGCAGCTCATGTACCAATTCTCGTCATGGAACTGCGTGATCGTAGCTCGACGTCGAGTGGAGGTTGAAAGGGTACTCGGCTGTTCTTTCCTCGCCCGTCCTTTGCAGCTTCCTGTAAATACCAACGGCAGTCGCTGTGCTCCCTGTCATCATCGCTCCGGCGCCGGGATGCTTTGTCTATCCTTCTTCCCTACATCGTGCACTACCCTCAACTCTTTCCTTCAGGCTTTCTCCTTACGAGGTAGTCGCCAGGCCTGGGATGTTTGTTAACCTTCGCAGCGGTGCATTCTCCCTTCATTTCTTCAACACACTCATTTGTCTCCATCTTCTTGTTCCGCTCTTCTTTTGTCATTGCTGCTCTTCGGCTTTTGGATAGCTGCACGCTCGTTCACTTGGCATCTGACCGCCAGCTTTGAGGTACGTCGACGCACCCTGCTCCCGCCTGGGTTGAGACGCTTGCTCGCCACCCTGCAGGCCAATCGAACAGAACAGTGACTGACCAGAATTAAGATATTCGCATCACAACCATCTCAAGTCTCGCCGACTGCCTATACCGTGCTTTTTGGACACCTTTCACCGAGGCCTACTGCACAACATTCCCTCATCCCGTACCGGACGGGGTGCCGACCGCCATGTCATACAAGGTCGAGGAGTTGCTCGCACTAAGAGACTCCGTCTCGGAATCTGCCGTGTCGATCGAGAAGTTTGCCGATGAGGACGTAATCAAAGGTGGGTGCTGAAGGCTTGGTGCTTTCACTTCACTCTGGTTGCTGCGCCAACTCGCCACGATTGGCCGCTTCTGCACGCGACGGGTCGACCCACTTTCGACACCACACGGCTTTCGCCTTCCTTAGCTCCTTATAAACAGGACAGCAAACATTTGCTGACCAATTTGTATGCGCAGAACACGTCTTGCGACCCTCCGCATCAGCTACCTTGGCTGCCGCTGCCTCGAACAGGAGCCTCCGTTCCTCCGCTACAGCTGCGCTTGCTCCAGCTGCACCCGACAAGAAACCTTCACCTTCTCCTTCGATCAAGCGCGGCAAAGCCGAGAGGCTGCTCAAAGAACACGGCAGTCCCCCGGGTATGCGAGTCACTGCTGGCGGCCGAATTGTTCCCAGTGATCTTCCACCAGTGCTCAACAACCGCTTTGTCAACACCGCCTTCAAGCCGCCTGCACTACGGGGTGTACCAGGTGTCGGTAATAACATGTCTGCGCAATCACGCGCCGATGCGGGCAATGTTCCCCGGTTAGAAGTCGTTGGAAATCAGCCTGTGCTTTATGTCGGCGACCGAGCATATGCGCTTCCAGCACTCGATACTACGGCTTCCGTTGCACCATCCCTAGCATCTGGGGTCTTGGATGCGGCAGCGAAATCAGCCGGACCAGCCTCTGGACTCTCTGCCCGAAGCAGCTTCAATGGCGCGCCTCTAGCCCCACCGCGTTTGACTACGCCTACACCATTTGCAGGACTGGACATCGCAGCGCTCAAGGCACAGCAGACCCTGCGGAAGCAGGAGCTTCGTACCGTCGAACAGACTGAGGTGCTACAAGCCAGTCATCAGACCGACGAGTGGCGCGCGGGAGTTATTGAAAAGAAGAGGAACCTGATCATCGAGCTCGATGCCTTGCGCAAGCAGATCAGTGCTCTTGAAGCTCCCGACAACAACAATAACAATGTTCCGCCTACGCGGACAAATGGCTTTCCCAGCTCTCTAGGTCCGACGCCCACTGCGGGAGCTCCACCATCGTTCGTGCCGCAGTTCCAGCAGCCCATGACTTCACCCGTGTATGGATTCCAAGGCGGAGCTTCGTACCCTCCCATGATGATGTACCCATCACCCTTTTCGGGGTATCCAAATATACCGCCGACCGAGCCCGTGCCGTTCGTGCAAAATGCAGCCCAGGCGCCACAATCGCCCGGATCGGCGAGTCGTCGTTCCCATGCGATTCAGATCAAACCTCCGCCGGAGGAGAACAAGAAGCAGGCTACTTCAGCGCTTGACCCGAAGAGTC
Organism: Laburnicola sp. JP_R_19; assembly: GCA_031010545.1. Classification (NCBI taxonomy): domain Eukaryota; kingdom Fungi; phylum Ascomycota; class Dothideomycetes; order Pleosporales; family Didymosphaeriaceae; genus Laburnicola; species Laburnicola sp. JP_R_19. The sequence goes on from VOIT01000063.1 coordinate 256,218, forward strand.
CAACCTACGAGCCCATGTCGAAAAACACTAATGCTAAGAATGTGGTTCCCCCGACGCCTTCGCCGGCCAAGCCGTCTTCGTGGCGCACCGGTGAAGTGTCCCAGTCAGACAGGCGCGTAGACCGAGAGCTTTCTCAGAAGCCCAGCCTGTCCAGTATCGATACGACGGACTTCTTCCCTACAAACACGCACGAGCACTCTTCTACTCGAGTTGCACCAACGTTTCCCGAATCGAAGCCCTTGGACAAGGAGACCACGGAGGTTCCGTCAACTCCCGAGAAGAACTGGCCAGCCAGTCCCTGGAATGAGGGAAACTCCAGTCGCTCGAGCCACAAGGCGGGTAGGAAGCAGCTCACTGCATGGCCAGAGGCTTTCGGAAAAGAACCCTCCAGTGGATTGCTAAGGCAGACCGCCGCTGCTCAACAATCCACAACTGTCCCAGATCGTTTCTCGCTCCCTTCTGGTGAACCGTTCAAGCCTGCTCTCTCCAACAGCACTGCTACACGCAAGACAACGGACCAGCGGTTTGGTACGGAGGAGACTTGGCCGCCTCTCCACTCAAAGCGGACCAGTCATGTTCCCTCGACATACCAAGAGGGTTTCCAGGCCGGCTATGACCATGTCGGGGTTCCTGACAGCCCCGATGTCTTGAAAGGCTACGTACAAGGTCTTCTCCAATTCTTGTCCGACGAGCACAAGAAGGGCCTCAACAACCCTCTACGTGGTCTCGTGGCTAGCTCTCAACCTGCTAGCTCGCGGACACACGACTCTGCAGTCAGCATGATGTTCAATCGCGTTGACGCGCCCGTCGGAAGTCAAGAGAATGTTCGGTCTTTGAAGATCAACACGGCTGTCGATCCGCGCATGGGCTCGGCGTTTGACCCTCCATACACAGCGCCGGTGTATACACTTTGCAATGAAACTGCTCAAGAGCCACGCATGCGCAACTTGCCGCCAGCTATGTACATGAGCCCAACTGGCGCTTCAGATAGAGCCTTACCTGCATATCAACAAGCCCCGTTTTCGGCCACGGAGAACGATATCGGAAAGAGGAGCTCAGACAAAGGCGCCATCACCATGTCCCGAGAAGAAGCGACCACGCTCAACAACATGCATCGACAGTTTTCCGGTAACCAGCTCACCAATCGCCCTTATGGACCACCTGCTTCTATGCAGCGTTATGGTCAAACACCCCAGGAATACAGCTCGAAGGGTTTCAATGGAGATACTTCGTCGTTTGCTCGGACCATGGCGAATCAACGCTTGTCAGGCCTTGACGGTGCAATGGACGATTTGGCAGACCTGGCCCTTGATACGAACATCAATGAGCAGCGTCATCAACAAGTGTCTAAACCGCCTTCTACAGTCGGAGGCCATCGTTCTACCGACGTTGCTCGTTCTTCCGATTCGGCCGAGGGAGACGCCTCCTGCTTCCGGCCCTCATCCAGCAAGGGGAAACAGAAGCTCATCCCATCTCCAGTGAAGTCTGCGGCAGGCGAGGGTGTGAGTGCGCCCTCGCCAGCCAACAGCCCCGAATCACCCAAGAAGTCAGGAGAGCATTCGCCAGCCAAGGCCAAGCTTGAGCAAGTCACAAACAAGTTCAAGCGGTCAAAGAAGGACGAGGCGCGCAACACGTCGCCGGAGCACAACAAGAAAGAACGCACGAAGAAGTGGCGTACGCGATTCCGAAATCTCAGGGAGGACGAGGCAAGGAGCGTCAGCGAGTACAATAAGAACACCTACGCTCCCGGAGAGCGACCGTGAGCGACGAGGCTGCGAATGGTTGCACGAGTGTTCTGGTACATGCCGGGATTTGGGCGGTTTTCCGAGTCTTCTTACTCCTTTTCTTGTTTCGACTCGTATGCGAGTTTCCCGTCCAGCATCACTAGAGTTGGAGATGGTCGGAGTGCGCGCTTACCCGAGCATGCACATTTACCCTCGTCTTGGACACCTTTCTCCTTCCTAATATTACCTTGTCGTTCAGCATCCGCACAGCGTTGTCTTTGGTATGGCCAGACGTGGATATACCTCTACAAGACAGGTGTGGATAATGGTGGCGCTTGGAGCATACCTTACACTGTAGACTGGCCACTTTTTACCCTTTTCAACATTTTTCGGCGATGGATTACTTGATGGGGGGACTGGGGCGCGCGTCTCGGACCGCGGCGGCTGCTTACCCCTTTCATCCGGCCTTCTTCTCTCTTTGGTTTGTTACTCATATGCGATTACCTGGGTATGCTTAGCTGCTTAGTATGATCAACTTTTGTATAGCAGTTAAAAATGTATAGCATGTGTATAATCTTGGCCTGCTTCCCTGGTGAGAGGTCGTGCAGAATAGAGAGCGTAGAATTATGCGCTGAACAAAAGGAGCCGTGCTCGGCAGGGTGATGTCCTCCGGTGCTGATCAATCCGAGAGGTCGTGGTGTGGGGGACCCAGGGGAGACAAGCGCGAGGGCGAGGGGAGGCGCAGGGCGCGGACAAAGCCCCGGAGGAGCCGCAGCGGACTTGGTTGCAGAGCAGAGCCCTGGGAGCAGAGGCCGGGCTGACTGTGACGTGACGCTGCTTGGAAATGCATTCACAGCACACGCACGCGCAGGGCACAGCAGACGCTCGGGGTTGTAGAGTCGGTAGACGGTAGAGCATGCATACGTTTGAGCGAGGCGGAGCGGATCGAGACTGCCATTCTGGGCGGCTCCCTTGAACGGCAGCTTCCCCCCCAACCCGCTTTGGCCGCCACTGCGCGTCTTGGTGGTCTGGCCTGAGCCTTGCGCTTGCTCCCCCAAGAGCCATCGACCAACCCCAGCCGTCCCCTCTTCACCTCCGGCGCCTGTGAGAGCAGCGCTGCATCGCACCCCCCCGGCCTGCCCCCGTTTGCGTCCAGCCGTGACGCTCTCCATTCTTTCACGCCAGCACGCTCGCCAGCCTGCGCCAGCCTGCACCAGCCTGCACCAGCCACAAGAGGAAACTGACCCCTGCCTGCGACATCAGCATGGCCCACTAGCTCCACTTTCTACGACACGCAACACCATCCGGGCCGTCTCCTCCCCACGACGAGAGCCTGCCTTCGACAGCGACATCGTGCTCGTCCGTCGCAACCATGACGCAGCTCTTCAGTTCGTCGTCAAACAACCACTCGGGCTCAGGCCTGTCCGAGAAGAGGACCTTCTCTGGCCTCCCGCTGTCATCGAATAAGTCGGTCAACGGCAACAACAGCCAGGTCTCGCAGAAGATCAAGGCCTTCTTCCGCATCAACAGTAGCAGTGGTGACAAGGACCGCAAGGCCTCGGACGAGTCCACCAACCTCTCGACCCCCAAGCCCGACTCCAAGTCCTCCTTCCGCCAGTCGCGTTTCCTGCCGCACATCTCTCGCAACCGCTCGCAGACGGTTGCCAGTGAAGGCAACCCGCTCGACGATGGTGTCTCCCCGACCGCACACGCCAACCCCTACTTCGCACACCAGGGCCCGCCGGCTCTGCGCCATCACAACGAGGGCAGCGTGCCCCCTTCACCACCCGATACACCTCCAATCCCAACTACAAAAATAGAGGCGGTTAGCGGTGCGAATGACCAGGCTACAACGGCCGGGAAGGAGGAATTGGCCCGGAAACTGCGAAGGGTAGCGTCTGCACCCAATGCCCAAGGTCTCTTCTCGTCCGGAAATTCCACTGAGAGGCCGCAGACCGCAGAGCTTGGCAAGCAACCTCTGATCCACCATCCCAATAGCTCAGCCCTCAGCATGGTGAGCACGGTAGTGCCCGATCCGTCCCACCTTATCCCTACGGATTCCGCCCAAAGCATACCGTCGCCCGGCCATATTCGTAATTCGGTAGCCTTTAGGAGAACATACAGCTCCAATTCGATCAAGGTCCGAAATGTGGAGGTTGGCCCAGGCAGCTTTGACAAGATCAAGCTGATTGGAAAGGGGGATGTGGGCAAAGTGTACCTGGTGCAAGAAAAGAAGTCGAGTAGGCTATACGCCATGAAGGGTAGGACAGTCTATTGGTGAATTGGACACATGCTGACAAAACGTAGTGTTGAGCAAGAAGGAGATGATCAAGCGCAACAAGATCAAACGTGCCCTCGCCGAGCAAGAAATCCTTGCGACCAGCAACCACCCATTTATTGTTACGCTGTACCACTCGTTCCAGTCAGAAGACCACCTCTACCTCTGTATGGAATACTGCAGTGGCGGAGAGTTCTTTAGGGCTCTGCAAACCCGACCCAACAAGTGTGTGGATGAAGACGCAGCTCGATTCTATGCGGCCGAAGTAACCGCTGCGCTGGAATACCTTCATCTCATGGGTTTCATTTACCGCGACCTGAAGCCAGAAAGTAAGGATCCACGTTACGTTCAGCAGGCTTGTGCTGACCACTCTAGACATCCTGTTGCATCAATCCGGTCATATCATGCTGTCGGACTTTGACTTGTCCAAACAGTCAGATCCCGGAGGTCGACCAACTATGATAGTCGGTAGGAACGGCGCATCGTCCAGTAACCTTCCCACAATCGATACGAAGTCGTGCATAGCAAATTTCAGGACGAATTCGTTTGTAGGCACGGAGGAATACATAGCTCCAGAAGTCATCAAGGGATGCGGTCACACGTCCGCAGTTGATTGGTGGACTCTTGGCATCTTGATATACGAGATGCTCTATGGGACAACTCCGTTCAAGGGCAAGAACCGTAACGCGACTTTTGCGAATATTTTGAGGGATGACGTGCCCTTCCCGGAGGGTTCCGGGGCACCGCCCGTCTCAAAGTAGGCTACTTCGTGCCAATTGTGTGTAGCAGTGCTGACGAACCTTAGTAATTGCAAGTCATTAATCCGCAGCTCCTCATCAAAGACGAGCTGCGTCGTCTCGGCTCTCGAGCAGGCGCCTCCGACGTCAAGACGCATCCCTTCTTCCGAGCCACATCTTGGGCTTTACTGCGCCATATGAAGCCGCCGATCGTTCCGAATCAAGGCCGCGGGATTGAGACACCCAACTTCCGCAACGTGAAGGAGAGTCAAAGTGTAGACATCAGTGCTGCGAAAACAAAGGGTGTGCCGCTAGACTCTGGGCTTGCCACCCCGATGGGCGAGGTCGCAGATCCCTTCGAAGAGTTTAACAGCGTTACCCTTCACCACGACGGTGATGGGCAGAACCACCACAACGATGGGCACCTCGAACTACACCAGACGAACTCACATCGGTGAGAGATCTGTAAGGGGAGAAGCAGCCAGCACCTTCCTCTAGCCAATATTGACATTTCCAACTTGGGTCTGTCAAAAGAGCGGATTTCCTTTGCATTCAACACTCTCAAACAGGCGTTCTTGCGGATTTCTTTTTACACACTCCTTTTTGGAGCGAGGGACTTTCAGGGTCTCAGTCATTCGAACGGCAGCGGCGTTAGTGCACGATTTGGAGCATCAGCAGTATTTTTTTCCTTTTCTCCCGTTTTTCTGTCTCGCGTGATTAGCTGGGACTGTTTTCGAGCTGGTAGACATGTTTTATGTCTGAAGGACGTTGAGGTGTATACATTCGTCGGGTGGAAGCATGAGAGGGGGCTCTCTGAGCGCGGCTGCGGCGGGACAGAGGTGTGTGATGTGTGGAACGATGGGGGTTGAAGCAATATTTGAATATAGAGCATTTCACGACGGTATATTTTCTGCTTGATTTTGTTATATCTTGATCTCAGGCTCCCTATGCAAACTACCTAGGTACAGGATGGAAAACGTGGTGCCAAGATCCATGGTTACAGAGCACGCGCCAACCATGTCGCGTCTTCGCCGCGGTGTTTACCCCAGGGAGGGAGGTCGTGTTGTTTAACCCCACCTCCTCGACTATAACGAGATCTGCGAAAGGTCACGACTGCGAAGCCTCGACAACGGAATCTGGTGCTTGTCCATCCTCCCATTGAAGTAATTAGACTTGTCCACCGTCTCTCGATCTCGTCCATTGCTGCTCGGGTACATCTCCCGCCCGGACGTTTACTCTCCAAGTAAACACTCGAAGGAAGCCCGAGTCCATTACGCAATCACGAACACGAACACGAACGCGAACACGATCACGAGCCCAGCCACGCGCGAGAGAACGTCGTACCGATTCGAAAGAGAAAAGGAAAGAAGAAAGAAAGAAACAAAGAAAGACAACAAGGACGAGCGCAAGCTCAAGCTCAAGCTCAAGCACAAGCAAAAATGGCAACAGATCACAACGACGCCCACTTCTCCACCCCTCACGCATCCGCCGCGCCCGGCGCCAGCGCCGGCGCCGACGACTTGGCCGCAGAATCGCTCACCCCGCTCGAACAAGAAGTCCTGGACGAATACGCGAGGCTGCTTGGGAATCTGAACACTGTGCGTCCTCCCCTTCCTTTCCCTTTCTCTTTCCCTTTCCCTTTGCCTCCCATCCTATCCGATATACCCCCTCTTTTTCCCTCTCCCTCTCCTTCCTTCCCATCCCACCTCCCAAATCGAATCGAAGGCAAGGCGACAGCGACTAGGCTAATCTAAATAGATGTCGGCGCTCCTCTCCTCGCTAGCGACTAACCCCTCGGCGGAGATCCTCGATGCGCTGCGCGGCTTGGAACGGAAGACGAGTCTCGTGTTTACTTTGTTAAAGGCGAGTGTGTATAGTATTGTGTTGAATACGCAGATTCGGGAGGAGGATGGGGAGGGAGGGGGGGAGCGTGGGGACGGGGACGGGGGTGGGGAGTGAGGGTTGAGGTTGAGGAGGAGAGGGGAGGTGGTGGCGGGGAGAGGGGAGATGGTGGCGGTTGAGACTCGAGAGTACGTGATACCCCGGTGTGGACAAGGATGATGATGGGATTAGAAAGATAAACGGATGTGCTTCTGGGATTCTACGGCGTTTTCCGATAGGCACTGGTATGGTACGGCACGGTATCGTGCGATATGGATAAATACTACAAAGCTTTCTACAAATGCTATGCGCCCGACCAATGCGAATGCATACTGTACAATGTACTACTCTTCTCAACAAGTCTTCTTCTCGGATCCAAGATATCATACAACGCTCGTACCCTACCCATCCCGCTTGCGTATATACAGCGCCGAGAACGAGACTCGTCTAATGTACACTTCCTCCATAGTACACCTTGCGCACGTCTACGAGCTTCTTTCCTCTTGCTCGCGCAATCTCGTCAGGGAGCTTCTGGTTGCAGAGAGCCTCCCATGTGGCCTTGATGACGTTCATCTTGTTTCGCGAGCGGGGCGTCCTGGCAGCGAGGTCCTGCAGACCGGCGGCACGAGCGAGTTCGAAGATGAGATGTTGGACGCGGAGACCGAAGCCTATGTCATTGTTAGCATATAGTCTGTGCGCCAGTGGGAGAGAGTATCTTACCAGGCGGTCGGGCGAACAGCTGCACCTTGGTAGCTCCCACCTTCACCTCCAGGTCGCCAAACGTGGTCCTGTTCTCGTACCGCGGGACGGGCCGCATGTTCCGGATGGCAGACATGACGCTCTGCTTCCTGCCTTCGTCGGGCTCCACAGACTTGCCCTCGCCCACACCTAGCAAGCCATCCTGGTTGCCCGCAATGGTCAAGTAGTACATGGATCGGATCTTGCCCATGCGTGTCTGGTTCGTGACGCCGTGAACAACCAGCGTCTTCACTTTGATGCTGCGCAGCTTCGTCCTGTCCCAGTCGAGGTACTGCAGCAAGCGCTTCTGGCGCGGATCCTCCTCCTCCTCCGAAGACAGACGGCGCGTTTGGCGCACCATGCGGTTCTCGATCCTGGGCAGCTCGGGCTGTATGATCGAGTGGCGCGGATCAGCGAGCGCGAGCGCCGCTTTGGGGTTCTTGACGCGGAAGCTCGCACGAGGATCCATGACTGCCTGCGAGAGAGCCGCTCCCATGGCATCCTCCATCTGCGCCTGCATCTCCTCGCTCATTTCGCCTTCCGGGATGCCGTTGGGGAACATCTTGGCGAGACTCTCGTTCGCAATGTTGGCTATTGCCTCGTCGCGCTCCACATCGTCGACAGAGCGGAACGTGTGCGAGCCGGGAATGTCCTCGGGCCGCAGCTTTTCGGGATGATCTGTCACGGGGTCGACCTCAGACAGGTCGTCCTCGTAGGGAAGGAGCCAGGGGTCTGTCCGGCGCTGGGCTTGGGTGACGAGATCGCGTGCGCCCATTGCGGTTTCGGCGGCCTTGATGGCGGCGATTTGCGAGGGCGTGTATCGCTTCTCCAGCAGCGCCGTTTCCGACGTGTCATACTTTGGATATTGGGCTTCGGCGGCTTGGTTCAGCAGCTGCAGGTCCGCGGCTTTGATCGATGGGTAGTGTGGTCTCCGTTTGCGGGCTGCCCGAGGGGCTGATGCGTGGAAAGAGCGTTTCGGCGCCGACGACGGCTTAGGGAGGGAGGCAGATGCGAAGAGACATCGTGCGGGGCGGCAGACGCTCATTGCGTCTCTACACCGCCGTATAAAGGCCAATTGGACGCCGAAAGAGAAGTAAGAGAAGTGCGCGTGCTTGTCGCTGCTCGCCAGACTTGGACAACTTTTTGGCTGTACTACCTTAGGTAAGCAGCACACTAGCCGCTCATGGCGTCTGCGTGTAACCAGGACTTTTTTTCCCGGCACCTCTTCATGTTCAAAATCAGCCGGTCCGCGTTCCGGACACTGTCGACCAGTCGCCGGAGTATCTTGTTTGCTAGGTACAGCATGGCTTCTTCGGCCGCTAATGTTGCACCCATCGAAAGCTTCGGAGAGAAGAGACATGCGGAAACACCTCTGAGGAGCGAGGAAGGGTCACGGGGAAGTTACAGGTTCAAAAATAAGAGAATGCGAAAGGGACATGGCGACAGCAGCAATATTCTGAAGACGAACGGGACCAACGAGGAGATTCTTCTGGAGGATGTAAGGGCTCTTCTCAAGGGCCTCGGTTTGGAAAGGGACGCATCTGCCCAACTTCCAGAGCTGAAGTCTGAAGTGCAAGTCACGATCAAAGAGATATCCTCGACCGGTGATGGCTTGGGATTTGAGGATGGTTCCAATTCGGATCAAGTCTATGTGGTGCCCTTCACAGCACCCGGCGACACGGTCACGGCAAAAGTCTTCAAGCACGATCAGAAAGACAAGTACTCTATGGCCGACTTTGTCAAGGTCGACAAGCCATCGCCACATCGAGATGAGTCGCTAGTCAAGTGTCCATACTTTGCTAGCTGTTCAGGATGCCAGTTTCAGATGCTGCCTTACGACTACCAGCTCGCGCACAAGAAGACCATCGTAGAGAAGGCCTACAAGAACTTCTCTCAGCTACCGCCAGAGCTCATTCCGGCCATTGGCGATACAATTGGCTCGCCTCTGCAGTACGGCTACCGGACCAAACTTACTCCGCACTTTGACGGCCCGCCCGATTCTCGACGAAGCGATGGCCGCAATGGTATCAAGCGACATTTCAAAGAGCTCCCACCTATTGGATTTATGAGGAAAGGCACCCGTTTCACTATCGACATCGAGGATTGCCCCATAGGTACAGACGCAGTACGCAACGGCAACAAGCGCGAAAGGAAACGTGTCGCAGACGAGCTTGACAAGTACCACAAGGGTGCCACGCTGCTCCTCCGCGAAAGCACAGAGCGCATATCAAAAGACGAGTACGATGCATCAAAAGAGCAAGACACCGACGCCGTTATCGAAGATGGCGGTGCGCACCTGCACCGCAAAACATGCGTGACGGACCCCAACGCCCAAACAACCGAATACATCGACGACTTCCAATTCGTCAACCCCGCCGGCTCCTTCTTCCAAAACAACAACTCCATCCTCCCCAAGTTCACGCAATACATCCGAGAGCACATCCTCCCTCCCACGTCCGACCACAAAGTGACCCACCTAATAGACGCATACTCCGGCTCCGGTCTATTCACCATCACCCTCTCCTCGCTCTTCAAGTCCTCGCTAGGCATCGACATCTCCTCCTCCTCCATCGACTCCGCAACCCACAACGCCAAAATCAACAACCTCCCCCCTTCATCCGCAAAGTTCATCGCAGCCGATGCCTCCGCGCTATTCGCCAGCATCGACTCGCCCGCCGCCGAAACAGTCGTCATGATCGATCCTCCCAGAAAAGGCTGCGACGAGAGCTTCCTCCGCCAACTGATACGGTACGGCCCAGCGCGCGTCGTATACGTGAGTTGCAACGTGCATACGCAGGCGCGCGACGTTGGTGTCTTGGTGGGCGGCATGAAGGGCGTTGACGGTGGGTTTGGGCCGGGAGAGGGCTGTTATGAGATTGAGAGTGTTTGCGGGTTTGATTTCTTTCCTCAGACAGGGCATGTGGAGGGGGTTGCTGTGCTGAGGCGCAAAGCACCCACGGAGGTGGGGCAGGGGTCGTAGGTACGCGCCAGGCGGGAGACGTCATATAGATCACCTGCCTGGAATGTAGAAAATGTACGATGGATTGCTTCGCTAGCTGTTCACGCTTTCTATCCGTCTGTGCATATACTATACTTAATAGTTATTTTTGCAACTTATGTAGACGTATCCTCGCGATCAGGCGCAAAACCAAGTACAGCCCTCACAGCTTTCTGGTATCCTTTTACGACGCACCACTCGTGCTTCTTAAGATGTTTAATGTTCCTGGTCCCGTCCATCGCTTCGAATGTGCATAAGAATACGCAACGTCCTGCGCTAATGCATCTCCACCCACGCTAGCAAAAATCATGCCGGCAAAAAAGCCAAAAAAAAAAAAAAAAAAAAAAAAAGACATACAACAGCCAGTGCCAGTGTTCCAATATGGTCACCTAGTATTGTATACTAAATGTGATTATTGCCTTGTATGTGTCCGAACTGACATAGAAAAGGGCAAAAAATAAGGGACAAGGGAGCAAAAAGGATCGGCAAAAAGAAAACATACAACGGTGGGGATTCCAGGACCGTCACCGATTCCAGTACTAGTCCACCGGTATCTTGCTTAAATAGGGCTGAGCGAACGGGAAGCCTTGTTTTCTCATACCCCCTCGCCCGCTGTGTTAAGTGATTAGCTGTTTCCAGTCGTGCGTGCATCGCGGATGTAGAAAAACCTCCAAGCAAAAAGAAGAGGGACGTCTGACCTAAGAGAAACCTTCAGCTTGGTTACACCGAGTTCGTTGGGCCATTCGCAGTCTTGAACAATCAACCAATTGTTAGCAGGCCAGAGTCGTCCACGTTTTCAGTAATCATAGCTTCCAACCACTTCCTGCTCATGGGGTCTCTATTGCTTCCGGACATTAATGAAAATTGGTTCTTGAGAAAGTAGTGCCTCATCTTGTATTGTAGCCTTCAGCCCAAGCTTAGCCTGATTGGATGGACACCATCAGACCTCGGAATACATAGGTACCTAGGTAAATAACCAGAGTGCTGCGGTCGCGAAACGTGCTTATTTCTTTAATTGCTCACACCGAGTATTCAGACAGGCGCATTCAACACGATAGCATATATTTACCTTTTGGATCGAACTAACTTACGACTGTGTACTACATATACTGTTACCTTACAACTCCAGATGCCGCTACGGCAAGAAGCGGTTATGACAGCGTGAGAATCGATGGCAATATACAAATGAGAAGGAATGCTTTTCGTACCTCTTCAGCAAATGTCTCGAAGCCGTGTACATGAAGTATTGAGGTGTAGGAAGTTCCTTCCGAACCTTTTGCTCTGGCCCTGCCGTTCTGGTTCCTCTTCCATTTGCTACCCCCACGTATGGTCGATAGCACCCGCGACATGTATAGAAAATCGAAGGTGCCTAGATGTATCTGGGAAGTCGTGCAGGGCGTCTTGTTTACATCCACCTCCGTTCCGCTGCATCACTCCAGATGTCCACTCCACTCCCACCCAACAACCACCGTTACTGCAGCCTCGCATTTCCTCTCTTTTACCCATCTCATACTCTTCTGAAGACCTAATATCGTATTCTTCCTGCTACAGGTCTTGCCTTTGTTTGGCTTTCCGTCCATAGTCAACCTCTTTTCCAGCTTCATCTCACCCAGTCGCACCTCGGTCATTGTTCGCATCGAAACCAAATGTGCATTCAATGCCGTCCATGGCTTTCTCATTGGGCTTCCTTCAAAGCAAAATACTCAACAGCATCGCCAGGTATCGTACGCCGCCGGTCATCCAAATGCATCCACACTCACGTACATAGTGTCCAGTCTTCGCGCGGCCCTCATAATCCTCGTCTTCTCTCCTGGCGCCTGATGCAGCCCTCGACATCTCAGTACGAACGTCATCATCGACTATCGAGGCTGCTAGGCCAGTTCCCTCCCTTTTTCTCAAAGGCAGGTGGGATGAAGAAGCTTCACAGCGCGGCTGCTGGCAATCTGAGGCTCTTGCCGGGGATGAGAACCACTTCCGTTTCTGACCATAAAAGACGCCCTGCTCTAGCCTTTGGCTAACCCGCGCGCACCCTTTAGGTTCGATATCCTCGCCTTTACTTCTAGTCGATCTCAGAACATTGTCATCACCGATCGATATCCATAAAGGCAGGTGGGATGAAGAAGCTTCACAGCGCGGCTGCTGGCAATCTGAGGCTTTTGCCGGGGATGAGAACCACTTCCGTTTCTGACCATAAAAGACGCCCTGCTCTAGCCTTTGGCTGACCCGCGCACTTTCAGGCTCTGTGTCCCCGTCTCCGCTCTTGCTCGACCTCAGAACACGATGCCATCATCGATCGATCCACCGTGGTCCTCTCCACCGCCTACCACCTCGATCTCGACGGAGCTCTAGGGTCAGGCGAGAGGTGTGGAGCCAGGGCAGGGAACAAGATGGAACGGAGACGGGGCTGCGGCTGCTGACTGGGGTGGATTTCGTCATACCCATAGTGTAGCAGAGATGGCAGGAAGATCTCGCCTTATATTCGCAGTATGACTCAGAGGAATCTTCTGTGCATGTGACCGTGCGTAAGAGCGATCCATGGTTGCTTTTTTGTGGTGCCGCCCCACGTCAGTCGTATTGATGAAATTCCATTTGGGCTTAGGTAACTGTAAAACATAGGTGTGGTTAGCGCTTTCAACGAGACAGCGTAAATCGGGTTTGAAAGCATCAATAATTATTTGTTGGTGCAAACGCCGACCCAGTTCGTCCCTACATATGTACCCTTGGTTCCGCGTGGGGCTACCACTCAACAAAGAAGAAACTTTGTATCAAATCGATTAGCTGATCACACAGCTCCATATATCTGCCTAGCGAGGAGGTTTTGAAACCCTGTGTGCGGCCTTGCGGAGAGCCGTCCCACGGTTGGGTCACTTTGGTGTACCAACTCTGGCAACAGTGACGCGTCGTCACATGTACAGGACAGCATGTGATACGGCCTTTGTTACCGACATGTGCACGGGCATGGTGCGCACTACCAACAACTCATACTGATGACCAGGCGCGTATGCGCTCATATACAGCTGACTGACGTGCCTCTCGGCGAGACAGCTCAAGGAAAACAAAAAAAAATTGCTGCCTAGCAGAAGGGATTTTTATACTGAACAGCCAACCAGTAATAGTAGAATCCACAGTAAATGATTTCGGCGTCGCAAGATAGGCCAGTGTTTCCATTACTATCTTCTCATCCCCGCACACCCACGTTATACAGTAATTAACTGTTTACAGATGTGCAATAGACAGTAATTAACCCTCACATGGCGCCAAGAACCCAAGGCAGGCTCGCGCTTACAGCTTCTCGTAACCCAAACGCGCCTACTGCTTGCTATCTCAAAAACACAACCACAAGGATCTAGGCTAGGCGGTCCAGACCTGCTTCCAGAGCCTGTTTCCAGACTGTTGCAACTGTTGCCTGCTTCCAGCCTGTTTCCTGTTTCCCACGCATGCCGGGCGTCCCGCTGCCAATCTTAATTTAGGGGCGACATACCATGTGTGCTAATTCACCATTTACGGTCGCATAGGATCTAGCGGAGCGGCAAGGAAAACTTGCTTTCAAGATCCTATGGTCGTATGTGGAAGAGATGCTCAGTTGGTGTGTATACATCTGTCAAAAAAATCATTTTTAAGCGAATGTGGAACTGTGGATATGGTACTATTGTATGGCTCTTACGTTCTAAGAAACGTTGCGCAATGTGCTGGTGCAGTGTTGTGGATTGCGCTTTTTTTGGGGTTGAAGCTGTTTGGGTACCGTATTCGGCCACTCAACGCACAGTTAACACTAAAAACCGTATATTTTCAACACCTCATAACTCCACCAATATGGACCCGATCGACGCAGCTGTTGAAGCTTTAAAATCCCTGGAGCTAGGAGAACGTCCTAATATATCCCAGGTTGCTCGGGAGTACGGCGTTGAGCGGTCGCGGCTCTCGAAGCGCTATCGAGGGGTTCAGGGCACCTATGCAACTCGGGCCGAAAAAAAGCGACTCCTCAACAATACACAGGAAAAACAGCTACTACAGTACATTGATAAGCTGTGTGTACAAGGCCTACCCCCTACGAGAGAGATGATACGAAATTTCGCTGGAGAAATAGCACATCAAGAGCCAGGAAATCACTGGGTTAATCGCTACATTGCGCGGCATCAAATTGACCTTATATCGCGATGGACATCTGGCATCGATAGCCAGCGCTACAAAGCCGATTCAGCCTTCAAATACGCCATCTATTTCAAGCTTTTAGACGATAAGATCAAGCAGTACAACATCGCACCGTCAAATATATACAATATGGATGAGAAGGGCTTCTTGATCGGGGTAGTGTCAAAAATGAAGCGCGTGTTCTCTCGACAGCGATATGAGCAAGGAGGCGTCAAGCAGGTACTCCAGGACGGCAATAGAGAGTGGATAACGACGATAGCTTGTATATGCGCCGACGGCAGCTCTCTCAAACCTGCCCTAATATATCAGGCGGCTTCTGGCAACATCCAGGACACACATGGCTACAAGATTTCAATCCTTAAGAGCACCAGGCCTTTTTCGCCTCATCACCATCTGGATGGACAAACAACGAACTTGGGATTGCCTGGCTTAAGAGGTGCTTTCAAGAGGAGACTAAGAAGAAGGCAAAGCGCGACTATTGACTCCTAATTCTTGATGGGCATGGCTGACACGTTACTATGGAGTTTATCGAGTTCTGCAATTAAAATCGAATCCTCCTAGCTATCTACCCGCCGCATTCAACTCATACGCTACAGCCTCTAGATGTCTGCCTTTTTAAGCCTCTTTCAGCTGCATATACAAAAGAGCTCTCCGAATTTATATACAACAGCCAAGGACTCACATCTATCACTAAGCGCGACTTCTTCCGCTTCTTCTATAAGGCATACAGAGTTGCATTCGCCAAAGAAACAATTATTAACGCCTTCAAAGTTACTGGCATCTCTCCGCTGAATAGCAACGCTATATTGAAGAAATTTAAGGATCTAGAGCCTAAGAGGCCATCAAGCAGCGATAGCACGTCGTCAGTACTCTCTGCAAGCGATTGGCGTAAAATTGAAGGACTTCTACGACAGGTAGTTGAGGATCTTAATGATAAACGCGTCTCGCAGCTGTCTCACACAATACACGCAATAGCGACTCAGAAACAGCTCGTCCAGCACGAAAACGATCGCCTTAGAGATGCCCTTTTCAATGAGAAGAAGCGCCGTAAGCGTGGCAAGGCATTACTACTTGAACCCTCTAAGAATTACGCTGGCGGCGCCATCTTCTAGTTGCCATCAAAAGTTAAGGCTGCCCGCAATCGCCAGGCTAAAAAAGACGCTAAAGCAGAAGAACTACAACACCAGAAGGAGCGCAACAAGCTAGCTAAGGAGCAGAAAAAGCAGGAGAAACAGGCTATGCTTAAGCAGAGGGCGTAAAAAAGGATGGCTGCAAAAGAGGTTAGGTTGCAAGAACAGCAAAAGAAGGCGGCAGAGCGCGAAGAAGATCTACTTGCGCGCGCAGCTGAAAAGCAACTCAGGACTAATATACAATTAGCCAAAAAGGGTAAGGCGCGTAGCCTCAAGGCTCCTGCACCTCCTGCTCATATTATTAAGGACCTAGAGGTTAATGTTAAGGATCTATTAGTTATTAAAGGGGTGGTGGAGGCATCCAGCCCATCAACGCGCACTCGCAAAGTACGCCTCCTACAGAGGTATCACACGTAGTTTATTGTTGCTAATCAATTTATTAAGCTTCTGCAAATGCTACTCTAAAAAATCTAGTGATTTTACAATATATATAGAGCTCTGCAGCTTTAAAAGTAATAGTGGTAGCTATCCTCAAACTGTGCGTTGAGTGGGGTCTGTGCGTTGAGTGGCCGAATTCGGTAACGTGTTTGATCACGTAATGCACGCTATCGCGTAATGCACGCGCCCCACCAAAATTGCGAAATATTCAACCCACCATAACTCCACCAATATGGCTCCAATTGACAAGGCTCTTGCGGTAATCGAATTGCTAAAACTAGGAGAACATTTTACGTATATAGAAATTGCTAAAAGATTTAGGGTTAGCTAATTAACTCTATCGCAGCGCGTGCGTAATAAAACCTAATTAATAGCGCGTAAGCTTAAAAATTAACAAATACTTAACGCTATATAGGAAGTAACACTTGTATAGTATATTTAAGACCTCTTAGCGTAATGGCTACCTTCTATAAGCTATATAATACAAAACTTCGCGTTAGAAATAGCTAGAAAATATATTAGAACTTGCTAGCTATTACACTTTATTAAGCGCTACAAACTTAACTTAATATTGCAATAGACATCTAGTATTAACGCCTTATACTATAGAGCTAGTTTAGCCTTTAAGTACGCACTATACTTTAAGCTATTTGCTAAAAAAATTAAGCAATATAATATTAACGCGCGCTATATTTATAATATAAATAAGAAGGAATTTCTTATTAGAATCCTTTCTAAATTAAAGCGCGTATTTTTTTATAAGTAATATAAGCGTAGAAAGTTTAAATTAATACTCTAGAATAGTAATTATAAGTAAATAACTCTAATAGTCTATATTTGCGCTAATAGCTCTACCCTTATACCTACCCTTATTTATTAGGTAGCCTCTAGCAATATATAAGACACCTAGCTCTAGAATTTTAACTCGAAAATCTATAAGGCTTTTTTTACCTCCTCGCTCTTAGGATAGACTAATAATAATATTAGGCTTAGCTAGCTTAAATAGGTGTTTAACTATAAGACAAAGACAAAGGTAAGAATATTATACTACCTCTTAATTATTAATAGGCATAGATCTTATATAATAAAGAATTTTATTAATTTCTATAATACTAATAAGATTCTACTAGTAATATTTTCGCCTTATAGCACCTATACGCTTTAGCTACTAGATATAGGCGTCTTTAGATCTTTTATAAGTGCGTATAGTAATAGCCTTACAAGCTTTATAGATACTTACTAGGGCCTCTCTAGTATTATAAAAAGAAACTTTTTTAGAATATTCTAGGCTACCTAGAAGCGCGCGCTAATATTAGCAATAGTTCTTAAGGCCTTTAAGGCTACTAGAATTGTGCTCTTAGATTCTAATAAGATTCTTAAGTAATTTAAAACTTATAAGCCTAAGCGCCCTAGCTTAAGTAAAAGTAGGGACTTTAATTCCTAATAAAGTTGTACCTATATTAGTTCTTAGCGCTAGTAACTAGCGTAAAATTAAGCGCTTATTATATTAAGTTATTAAAGATATTTATAAGTCTTAGGCTACTAAACTTTTATATATACTCTACTTAATTTTAGTAAAAAAAATAGATTCTTAAGTATAAAAATACTTAGCTTAAAGAGGCCCTTATTAATAAGCGTAAGCGCTGCTAGTAGGGTAAGGCCCTAGCGCTTAAAACGCTAGAGGATTATAATAGTAGCACAATTTTCTAGTTACTAGCTAAGACTTAGAGGGCTCGCAACTAGCAGGCATAAAAGAAAGTAGAGAAGAAGGAAATAACTTATAGCTTTAAAAGAATATCTAGGCCTAGCTTAGAGAGTAAAGTAAGCTTAAAAAGTAAGCCCTTTTATAATAGCAACGCCTTAAAAAGGCTTAGGCTTAAGTAGAGCGCGCTTTTAAGCGTGAGCTAAAGGCTATTAAAGCTTAAGAAAAGTAAGAGGCCTACGCAATTAAAAAATAACTCTAAAATAAGCTTAAAGCTTCCTAGAAGGGTAATTAATATAGCCTTAAGCCTTTAGTAAAAAATCTAAAAGATATTAAGCTTGTATAGCCTAAGTTATAGCATATTAAAGTTAATAAGCCTAAGATGCCTAAGATTGCGCCTACAACGCGCATACGTTAAATACGCCTCCTAGAGCGCTATAGGTAGCTAATAGAAGGGCTGTATTTATTAAATAAGCTCTTCTAATTATTACTCTAGAAAATTTAATAATTTTACAATATATACAAGCTATACAGCTTTAAGTTGTGGATAGGCGGAAGTCGCCGAAAACGTGCATTACGCGATAGCGTGCATTACGTGATCATACATGTTAAGGCTGCGTGGATCCACGTCTCACCAGTCGCACACCCCATCATCAACCAGTCCATCCCAGTAGCAAAACCTCCATCAATTCTCCTATGGTGGCCGTCTTCATTATTGCAGCCATACAAGAGGCGTCATAGAGAGAAAGCTAAAGTCTAAAGCACCATTAAAACACTACAAAGCAGAAGAATACCACAACCCACCCCGCCGCCCAACCACCCTACATACTCTCACACCTCACCGTCGTCCAAACATTCCCCTTCGTGGCCCGACTATACGGACAAACCTGCCTCGCCTCATACACCACCTTCTCGAGATCCGCCTTCGCGAGACTGCGCACCTTAACCACCAGCTGCGCCCTAAGCCCCATATTTATGTCTTTCATGCTGCCCACCAACTCCACCGTGCTTTCGAAAATCGAGTCTTGGGTTTGGGGAGGCATTTTTACGCCTACATGGGGCGTGACGGCGTTCATGGCGGACTGGAAACAGGCGCCGTAGCCCGCGGCGAAGAGCTCTTCTGGCTTGGGTTTTCCGGTGGAGCCGGGACCGCCGAGGGCTTTGGCCATTGTGAGGTATACTTTGGGGGTTTCGCAGTTGACGTGGCTGGGTGGTTTGTTAGGCTGGGGTGTGCGTGGGGAATGGTTTCGTGTACCCGGTTCGTGCGCCTAGGTCCTGCGCGCGTGCTGTGTAGAGGCTAGGTGCTGGCTCTGCGTTTAGGAAGCGGCGGCATAGTGTTGCGATGGTGTGTCACTGGGAGACGCGTACAGCTTGGCGGAGTAGTGGTGTGAACGTTCGGGTAGCCAGTGGCCATTGTGTGTGATGTTCGAAGTTTGGATAGATTGGAGAGATATTGGGTTGGAGGTTTGTAACAGCTGAAGGGATTTTTTTGACGTATTCTCCGCATGAGATGACATGTGTTGATGTGCTGCTCGGATCTGATCGAATAAGCCAGATGCGTTGCTGGTGCCCGTTGTGGCAGCTTGAGGGGCGTTTTGGATGAAAGTTGAAAGAATGAACGCGCACGATGTGCATGTGTGATAGATAACGTCTTTCCCTGCGCAACAGATAGAACGAAGTAAATCGATCACCTCCCCGAGTAGAAACACTTCTGAATACTCCAAATCCGCATACTACAATTCCTGCAATTCCTAAAACCCTACGACGTACAAACCTACGATACAGGTTAGCGAAAAGGCTCCACTGTTTATAATGGGAATGCTTACACATCTTGCTCTGATCGTTCGCCCTGATTCTGAGATCATGGCCACCAGTCTTCTGGCGGTTCTGGGGGGAGCAACCCTCGGCGCAGGAAAGGCGGCACCACTATGACATATGCGTCTTTGATGGACTTTACTAGTCCGCTCTCGTGGAGGCTTTCGGCAACATCTCTCACCATCCGAACTGTAGCAATTAATATCCTTCCCTGATTATATGCCGTCCTCCGCCCCTGAAGAAAAATTCGCAAGTCCTCAGCTACCGCGTGGATAAATCCGGAGTAGATTTCAATGGCACAATGATCTTTCCAGTAATATGACGGACTCGGTCGTTCAAGAACGAGGTTCCAAAATTGACTTGAACCAGAGTCAAGCATAGACACAACACTCATTCCGAACGCTTTCCTAACACTGAAATATTCCTTTGTCATGATGTGGCAATCTCCTTGGGTCCATTTTATGAGTGTGTTTAGATATGCCTCGGCGTCTTCTTCTTTAGAAAGCGTGTCTATGCACCTATGTGTATAAATACTATGAGACACACTGTATTGCCAGAGGTCTAAAATGCTATGGAGGTGTTCTCTCATATTGATTGAGGGATAGGTGAGCTCAAGGCGAGAATAGGTCTGAGGATGGGGATACCATCCGCTAGTGATAAGATGTGTCCAGGTGAAGTAAAGTGTCCCATGTATGAGACGACCGAAGCTTCTCTCTGCAGTCGCCTCCATAGCTTTGGACAGCCCCGCGGCTAGTCTTAAGACGGTCGCATCCGACGGGAGAGATATCAACCTTAGCCGTAATGCAATTCTCGGGTCGTTGATCGTGATTAATGCAAACTCAGTCCGCAGATCTGCAGATGGCACAAGCGCTGTACAATTATTAAAGACCAGTGCATCAGGCAATGGTTCGTCCACGGCGGGCCACCTGTGTAGGCATGCTGAGCCTACCGCAAGTGCTATCCAATTCGGATTTGATGGAAGCTGAAAAGCTCGTGGTTTGCTTGAAAGCCCCCTGCGGACTCGGGCTCGGAACCCGGTTATGAGAAGGGTGATGCCGAGTTGATTAATGGTGGCGGACCAATGCAATGCTCTTAGTCCGACGAATTGGCAAATATAACCAGAGAGTGTGATTAATACAGCGAGAGGTAGCTTCGAGGTTTGCACATAAGCATACAATCTGTCTTTCAATGAGATTTCGGAATGAACCTTGGAACTGCTCGCTTGAGTGTCTTTGAATGGTGTGTTGGGACCTTCCTCCGGATCCGCTTGGTGGCTGTTCTCCTCAAGATCCGGCCGAGTTCTTGATGTGCGAATGCGTTGGTTGCGCTCTCCATTTATGATGACGAATGGCTTGAACTCCTGGTCCCCTAAAGTGCAAGCTAGTTGTAAACGGAAAATGGTCTTCACCTTTCCTTCTTCGGAAGGTTCAAAGTCATGCTCGAGGGTTGTTCCTTCGATGATGTGGGAACACAATATCATGCCCGCAATCACCGCACACGAGCCGACAAGAAATAACGGATACGCATAGTCCTGTACGGCGGTGGTGCCCTTCTTCACTTTCCAATGATAGGTCATGATAGCGGGAATGACCAAAGCGACGGCCTGCAAGGCTAGTCCAATCACGGCAAAGACCCAGAGCTCGGATTTGGTCGTGACTGCGCCGTCTATGTTTAAAGTTATGTTCGGAGGTTGTTTCGCCAGCCGTTTCGCAAGCTTAACCTCCATTTTCCGGATGCCGTGTTTGGTAGGCGTGGCTGCTCCCGGGACAAACTTTTGCAGGAAGGATTTCAGTAGCAGCGCATGGTTAACGGTGACCTGTTTAAGTATACCCTTCTCGCATGCTTCTCCAAGGTCGCTGATATGTACTTTATCCTTGACTGTAGAGTCCTCAGTTGTAGTTGTCCCGGCCTCGGTCCCCGTATAAGACACGACGAACTCCAAGGTACTGGCGAGGCCTGGTTGTCGAACGACGCCGTTATCGGTCCAGAGCTCCGAAGTGTGTTGTGATGTCGAAGTGAGTAGCTCTAATTCCGCCGTTTCCCACTTTTCTCTTGCACTACACAGTCACATCAACATCTTGCAGCTGTAGGGGGAGAGAGGTACCTACCGTCCGATCAGATTCTTGAAGAACCCTACTTTCCCGACTCTGATAGCCGAAACTATGGCAGTAATGATACCAAGCGGTCCGACAGCAAACAAGATATTGTCTGCCCAGCCCAAGGACATGCTGAGGAACTGCTTTGTGACCTGCTCTCCGAAAAGCGTGAGCAGAGGTGCTAAATCGCTGAATAGGTTGTTTGAGAACTCATCGCCTGCAAATCCTGACGGAGGAGGGGGCTGAGGATTGATCGGTACGGCTGTTGGTGCGCCGTTGCCGGTCGAGCTGGTCAAGCTAGTAGCCATGGCGAGACCGATGCTAAAAGCGGAAAGAGCGACAGATAAAGAGGCAGTGAGTAGCTTCTAGGTCTACTCTCGCAAAATTTATGCGTATTCAGAGTTTTTGTGTGGAAGAGTGTGATGCTCAAGGCTGAGGGTTACGCTTCCCTCACCGCCAAGCCGCCCCCGCCCTGAATACGGGACCTGGGAAGGCTGGCAAATGAGATGGGAACGTAAGCGACGAATGGGCGCTTATCAATGTCGGGTCGTATGAATTCGTACTCTGCTTATCCGGCGGAATGCAAGAGAAAAGATCGATCATGGGGACCATGTTTGTATTAACGAAATCGCAAGCCGGAGTTGTAGACGAATTTGGAATGGAAATGCGCATATGCTCGTGAGCAGGAACATATGGGACTTAAGCTGATGGAACTGGAGCTTGTAAATGTTCAGAGAAGATACTTCGTGCACTTTCGGTACACAGCTCGGGAATAGCAGGGAGCTAGAAGAAAAGAAGAAGAGAAGTACTACCAACCTAAAAAAGATATAGCGACATCGCAGGGGGCTCTGCTTTTTTTTGTCATGTTATTTGAGATGAAAGCCTTTGTCGTCCTACCCCCAGGTAGATTAATTTAACACATCAAAAAGATATAGCAACATAAA
Source organism: Laburnicola sp. JP_R_19 (assembly GCA_031010545.1). Classification (NCBI taxonomy): domain Eukaryota; kingdom Fungi; phylum Ascomycota; class Dothideomycetes; order Pleosporales; family Didymosphaeriaceae; genus Laburnicola; species Laburnicola sp. JP_R_19. The sequence continues at coordinate 278,851 of VOIT01000063.1, forward strand.
AGAACACGCATGTTGATAGCGCAATGACCGATCAAAAGCTTTCAGCCAATACATCCTGACTCAGCGGAGCGTAGAAATCGCAGTCTACACGGGACCTCAAATTCTTGAAACTATAAGCTTATCAGCTAGTGCGAAAGGAGACACGAATACGCGTTCGTCGCCTCGATATTCTTGCGACAGAGAGATTCGACGTACAAGGTTCCAGGCCCAATTTCAAGGTTTGGAACACACGACCAGGGGCGATGCGGTGCGGAACTGAATGAACACTCAATAGGTTTCTTGATTCGTGCATAGGATGATCTTTTTTGGTAACTTGCCATCTACATCCTTTCTGCCCCAAGCAGTGTGAGCCACCGGTGGATCCCTTTCGCTCCTGACAAAATATTGATCTCCTATCCTCAAGTGCTCCCCGGCCCACCCAAGAGCGCAAACCTTCTGACAATGCTCGGGCCAATCTCGTCGTACTCTGCCTTTGTATGGCAATAGCTCTTGAACTCCGGAGTCTGGCCAAGCAGACTGCCTCCAAACCACGGGCCGTGTCGCTGTCTTTTGTGCGTAATAACTTGAACGTCCAACCCGCCACTCTTTGCGCCTCCACTTCGGGCTTCCGAAGCCTTGATCCTGGCGTCCACAAGGTGTCTGATGTCGCGCTGCAGACGTCTTCCGAAGTCCTTGTATAGCGTTGAACCTCCAGAGAGAACGATGTTCTTGTACAACCCTCTCCGTACATCAATAGGCGAAGTCTGAATGACTGTATCGACGATGTTTGGCAGGGGAGTAAGGAAGTCCGAGGAGTAAATCTCAGGATTGAAGAATATTTCAGGGGCCAGAAACCTTTCGTAGCCGACATCCACCTGTACCGACTTGCCGTTGGGGTGATTGACGCTATACTTCTTGAAATAATCAGGCTCTCGGTCAAAGCGGGAGAACTCTTTGACGATATCGGGCGATACGTAGCAGAACTCCTCCTTGATACGCTCCGCAGTCTGGAGAGACGAGTCTGGCTCGCCGCGGTCTCGTAGGAGTGACTGAACAAAGTTCGTTATGTCGCGACCGGCGATGGGAACGCTCTTGATGGAGGAGCCAATGACGTAGCCTTCGGCGACAGGAATAACGTGAGTGACACCGGCGCCAGAGTCTATGACTGTTCCGGTGAGGGAACGGTCGTGGACTTTTGAGCTTGTCCATGAAGCAGCCAAGGCTAGGACAGCCTGTACGGCGATGTAAAGGCCAGCGCAGTTGAACGATTCGAACATGATCTCAGCGGTGTTTTCACGGTTCTCGGGGGGGTTGAGGGGCTGTAATGTAATTAGAAATGGTTCTGTGACAGCTACACGGCGGTCCGCTTACGGGTTCGGTGAGGAGAAAATGATGGTCTTCTGGTTCGACGCGTAGGTACTTGAATATCGAGTTCGACCAGAAGCGTTCCATGAGGTCCTGCTAGCTGTCAGCCTGCGGCCCACAAGTTGGTCTGCTTCCATACCCAGTTGTCTATCTGTCCGTGCCTGATGGGGTAGTGGATGCCATAGCCAGGCCCTCCTGCAGCCGACAATGCCTCGTCGCCAATGAAAAAGTCAAGGTCCTCGGTCCCCCGTTTCCCATGCAGATGGCCGCCCGGACCAGCACCGCCAGTCAAGAAAGAAGGCTTATTCGCGACCGCAGGCCGACCGGAGCCAGAGCCGCCAGCGCCGCCGGTGGGGCCTTTCGTAGCAATCGCGGTGGGGAACACGAAGGAGGGGGAGTCATTGCCGGCGAAACCTGGAAAAGGTCAGCCCTGCGATGCTTCGAGGGGGAACTTGTGAGGGTCGCTCCGTACCCAGCTTCGAGTAGCCCGTACCGCTGGCGTAGGCGGTCAGTATGCGACTGTGCTCGAGGTGCGCGCAGGCTGCAAGGGAGCTTACTTGTCCATGACAACGGCAGGGGTTTGGGACGCCATGTTTGCTGCCGCTCGCCGGAGCTGTGGAGGGGCAAGAAGCAGCCCAGGGTGGCCGTACAGAGAGGGGCGTGGGCGCGAATGGGAGTCGGGGTGGGTGGTGGATTCGTCAGAGTGCCTGAGAGTGGGATGGCGGAGGCTGGCGATGTGGGCAGCTGGAAGCGGGCGCAGCAGCCCGCCCCGCCCACGCGTGCTTGGCGGCCGCAGCGGAAATGCCGAGGGCGGCGGGCGCTCCTCCAGCACTGAGCACGTTCACCATCAACACACGGCATCCGAGCCCATCACTCGGCCAGCGGGTGAGAATCGGCCGTCGCTTTCACTTGCTCCTGCCCATGCAGGCCGCTACACGTATACTGCCTGCCGCATTGACGCCTTGCATGTGTGTGGCGCATCCATTCCAGTCCTGAGCAACATACTCGAGGAAGGAGCGCCCGGCCGTGACTCTTCCGCCTCGCTGTCGCCTCTCTCTTTCACTAACCCCACCCCTACAGCTCTCACCCGCTCTCCGCCCGCTTTTTTTTCCATCTCAGTCCCTGGACATCGGGTCACACCCTGTCGAGGCGAACCATTCATTTCGTCATTCTTCACCTCTCACGCTTCTCGCTACCTCCTCACCTGTGGATTTCCTCTCTTCTCACTGCAACCCACGGTTTCATGTCACCACTAACTAAACGCCCAAGACCGACAATCAGACAGGGCTTTCCTAGTTCTCTCATCTCCTACAGGCCGTCATCCGAACCATCTGGGTAGCCCTATTCTCGTCTCTACGACTCACCCGGGCCACAATCTTCGAGGCCGCCATTCGGTCGCCGCACTGCGAACTAGTAGCGCGATCATCGCCCCTCCTCCAATAACTCGTTCGCCGGTGCAAAGCTGGATAGGCTTGGACCACGATTCCGCGGGCTCCGACAACGCTTATCTGGGACAAAAGATAGGAGCATGTCGGTATCTGCTGCTCAGCCTGGGCCTGGGGCCATTGATGGCGCAACTCAGCATGACACGCTTACACGCAAGGCCGCGCAGAACCCACACCGGACTGACATATGCTGCATCTTCGTTCACGCCGGAGCGGGCTATCATAGCCATGCAAACGAACAGATTCATCTCGAGGCGTGTAACGAGTATGATATGAGATTGCTTTAGAGTTTCGTAACTGACTATTTTCTAGTGCTGCGCAAGTTGCAATGTTGATTCTTCGAAATGGTGGATCGGCATTGGATGCTGCTGAGATGGCCGTCAAGGTCCTCGAAGATAGGGAAATCACCAACGCGGGATACGGAAGCAATCTAGCAATGGATGGAGTGGTTGAGTGTGATGCTTCCATTGTGGACCATCACGGTCGTAGCGGTGCCGTCGGGGCTGTTTTTCGTACGTCATCCCCTTGCAGCTGCTGTGTCAGCTAACAGCAGGGCAGAAATCAAAAACCCCATCTCACTTGCCAGGATGGTCCTCAACCATTCAACCCAGTCACTCACACTCCGCCGCGTTCCACCCAATCTTCTAGTTGCCCAGGGAGCGCTACAGTTTGCCCGAGAGATGGGCATGCCGGAATTACCTCACGATGCCCTCATTTCTTCAGCCGCAAAAGAGAGATGGGTGCGGTGGCACTCAGACCTCAAGGCGGCGGAGCGCAAGGCGAGGAAAAACGGTCAGCATCCCTCCTGTTGGAAGACAAGAGAACCAACGACGGCGGAGGATGAGGCAGAGCAAGAACGACTGCGCCGTGAGCATACCACGAACTTGATGCAAGGTTATCCAGCACTGGCTAGACCTATGTCCCCGATTGCTCACGAAGAGTCACGCTTCTATGCCGTCAGGACCACTCCAAGCACCCTGTCGAGCACATCTGGTCCGCAGTCTGATGCATCTATGCTAAGCTCTACGAGCGACGAACGCATGACTACACCAGACTCGTTCGTGTCAGAGAAGCTTCAGGAGTTTTCGTCACCTCGACGTGCATCCGTTGAAGAGTGTTCTCGAAGTGCTTTCATGAACAGCACGCAAACAGTGCCAACGTTGAATCAATATAGAGAGCCGCGTGCCGTACGGAACCCAACCATCGGCCAGATCACGGAGGGCGGTCTACATACAGACGTCAATCGTCGCAGCGCTCCTGGACGAAGGTCGTGGGGCGATGGCTCAGGGGAAGAGTCGGCTTCGACATCTAGCGCTACGGCAACGATGGTGCCAGAGGTAGCAATGAACATACCTCATCCCAACACGCCAGTGGAAGAACAAATCGAAGCACCTCTATCACTCCATATGACTCTCGACGGGCATGTTCAAGTGACCGCGACATCCCCATCTAATACCAATATGCCGTCGAACAGTATTCTTGACGAGGAAGACCATATCACCGACACTGTAGGCGCTGTCGCCGTCGATGGTTGGGGCAACATTGCTTGTGCTGCCTCTTCTGGTGGCATTGGCATGAAGTACCGAGGACGCGTTGGTCCAGCTGCACTTGTCGGCGTTGGCACCGCTGTCATTCCCGAAGATCCAGCTGATGCCGATGAGACAAGTATGGCTGCCGTAACAAGTGGTACCGGCGAGCATATGGCGACCACCATGGCTGCTACTGTCTGTGCCGAAAGACTGTATCAGAGTGTGAAGAAAGAGAAGGGGGGAGAATATGTCGAAGTTACCGAGGATGAGGCTCTCAGAGCGATGATCGAAACCGAGTTCATGGGTAAGATGCCACAGTGCAAGATAACTGATTTGTCCTAACATACCTGCAGGGCACCCCAGTGTCAAGAACAGCAGCTCGGCCGCCGCCATCGGTATTCTTGCCGTGAAGAAAACTCGCCAGGGAGTCATGCTCTATTATGCCCACAACACCGATTCGTTCGCAATGGCCTCCATGCATGCCGATGAAGACGCGCCGTGGTGTACCATGTCACGCAGCAGTGGCAATGGACAAATCGCCCAAGGCGGTCGTATGATGCGCCATCAACGGAAAAAGAAGACGAAAACTACCACTCTACCTCGTCAACCGTTTGTTTGATTCAAACTTGCAGACAAACGATTCCTCGCTGCAGGCTGAACGACATTAGTGCGTCATCCCTGTCCTCTAAAGTCGCCTGACTTCGCCACCTATGAAATGACATCTTGTTTCCTCCTTGTGCCGACCTATTTCCTGTTCGCAAGTCTCTACCATATTCCGAAACTCTGCCTCTACAAGATCAGCGGGCTAAGTATAAGACAAAGACGGTCAAATGTCTCACGACAGTATGTATTTCTTATATGAGCATTTACTGGCGTTCTATATTTGCAATTCCTCCGGCATCGGGGACTTTTTCCGTTGAGGGAATGACGCAGCATGGTCTTTGTGGGCGTTACTGTACGTTATGTGGATTAATGGCGACCGTTAAATTGTGAGTGGGACCGAGAAGCGTCCGTGAGCGTGATAGGTAGTGAATAGATTCCCTTTCTTCCTGCATGTACATGAAGTGCTCATGCTCATTCACTCGTACGAAGCCCGGTTGGCGATAATGGTCTGTGGCCGAGGAGAACAGAATCCCGGTTATTATTCAATTATAACTTCCAAGACTTTACATCCCCCAAGATTCAGTTTAATATGCCCATGTGCTCAGCCGCGGGAAATTGTCCTCACGTGAGAGCGTAACACAACCGCGCACGGACCAGTGCTTGTGCGCGGAGCTTCTCGCGAACTCGCGACCTTCTACCTTCCGAAGTTCCATTGCTGCCTTTGTTCCACAACCAGCATTTATATCGCTACCTTCTTACAGGCAAGACCGGCAGCGCCTACAGCCTATGATTACGATGTCATAACAAATTCCATGAAGAAAGTTACTTGGGCTCTAGGAGTCGAGACCATCCACAATGAACGCCATCGATGCCTCAGAGCACATTGAGAGGGCTGATGGGGGTATTAGCTTCGACCCCATTATTGTCGCATAGACGAAAGCTGACTCTGCGCATAGGTCCACCCCCCTCTCTCCTCGCCATCGTCTTAGATACCAACCCACATGCGTGGGCGCATCTCTCCTCCACACTTCCGCTTGCAACAGCACTTGCCAATATCCTCGTCTTCATAAACGCGCATCTTGCCTCCGGAAATGCTAACAGCGTCGCTGTAATTGCATCACACTCGAATAAATCATGCTCTATACCGACTCCGACACCTCTTCTCCGCAACCCACCATAACAATGCAAATGGCGATGTCGACATGAACGGAACCGCAGAGGAGACCTCGTATTCGGTACAAGATAATCCGAACAAGTACCGCCCATTCGCAAATGTTGAGACAGCTATCCTAAACAACTTCGCGAAACTCATGGAAAATACAAAAGAGAGCGACTTGACAGCAACACCAACCACATTGATTGGCGGCGCGCTATCACTTGCACTATCGTACATCGCAAAATCTACTCTACTTCACTCCCCTGTCACGACAAGTGGGGACGCTATGCTCGCCATCGCAGACCCGGAAGCTGTACATGCGCAATTTGTCTCGCTTACAAGTCGCATCCTCATTGTCTCTGTATCCGGCGACCTAGCGAACCAGTATATTCCCGTCATGAACAGCATCTTCACGGCACAGAGGAAAAGGATACCGATCGACATATTGAAGTTGGCAGGAGATACGGTGCTGTTGCAGCAGGCCAGTGATGCAACGGGAGGCGTATACATGAAGCCGGAGCGACCAGAGGGACTACTGCAGTACCTCATGATGGCATTTTTACCAGATCCTACTACGAGGAGAAGCCTAGTCATGCCCAGTGCAGGCGGTGTGGATTTCAGAGCAGCGTGCTTTTGTCATCGCAAGGTTGTAGACATAGGCTATGTGTGCAGTGTGTGCCTAAGCAGTAAGTTCTCGCGCATTCTTCGGGGATCCCAGCGGAATCAAGTCACTAACAGCATCTAGTATTTTGTACACCTGACCTGCCAGGCAATCTTTGTCTGACCTGCAGCTCGTACCTTTCCCTACGCGCTGCGCAGATGAACGCGCCGGCTCTGATACCTCGCAAGAAGAAAAAGAAGAAGAGGCCGGCAGGTACAGACTCGGCGACACCGTGGGGCGGCACGCCCGTGGGATCGGGCACGCCGATGCATGCATGATTACGGCTGGCGAAGAGCTTGATAGGGCACGATTATCATTTCGGCATGGGACGGCGTCTGGCTAAGGTCAAAGTGGCATTTGATGGCGTACTACTGGGGTGCACTTCTCGGAATGTGAGGTCAGACTAGAGCTAGAAATATATAGACCGTCTGACTTGACATGGCAAAAGGAAGATATATTTACTTCAAGGCAATTACAAGCCTGGGTGAGGTCGGAGTAAAAGATGCTACAGGCCTGAAAGAAATGATTCGTAGTTCAGAGAATTGGAATGTTTATTACACGCCACAGCCTGTCTATACATGCATAGTAATGTGATACTACTTACTACTGCGCCCCTTGTGGCTAATACTTAGTTTTTCTCTAAAAAAAGACTATGCTATATTAGAATTTTTTATTTATTTTAGCTTAGCGTAATTTTGCTTAAATATATATAAATATATATAAACCTACTTAAATATATAAGTATATATAGGTATATATAAATTAGGCTAGTAAATAGGTTTAGGATACCTCGGTTAGATATATAATTAGATTGGAGTCGTATAGACTATAGGTATAGGTTAGGTTAGATTATATAGACCTTAGGTTAGGTTAGATTAATTATACAAGACCCTAAACCTAATCTAACCTATATCTAACCTAATTATATAAAACTCTACCCTAATTATATATAACTCTAGCTTAACTTAATATAGTTTAATATTATATAAAATATATTTTTAATTAATTATACTAGCTATTTATTATAGACTAAATAGGTATTCTAAGGTTAGATTAGGGTATAGTCTTATATAATCTAGGGTTAGATTAGAGTAAAGTCTTATATAATTTAAGTAGGATTAGATAGAGTTAGTTATATAGTCTAATTCTACCTAACCATACCTAGATTATATAAGACCCTACTCTAACCTAATCTATACCTCTTTACTAGCCTATTATAAATTTACCTAAATATATATAAATATATATAAACTTGCCTAAATATATAAGTATATATAAATATACTTTAGTATATAAATATATATATTGGGAAATTTTTTTTAAAAAGGCTGCTTAGATATACGTAGACATACGCAAAGTTATATATTTATACGCATTTTTGTATTAGCAATTTATTAGCATAAAAACACTTAAAGATATATAAAAATACGTAAAAATACGTAGACGTACGCAAATATATATAAATAGTCTAAATAAGTAATTTCTTTAAAGCTTTATAACCTTTTAACTAGTAAAGCTATAATTTTAACTTTTTAATAGATTTATAGAGAAGATACTAGTATTTAATTATGTAATTTAAAAATACTATTTTTATTAGGTAATTAGTTTGTAATTAATAGAAAACTCTTTATTTTACTAGTTATTATAAATATTACGTAATACTATTATATAATAATATAGTACTAATAATATATTATTTAAATTTTTAAAAAAGTTTTAATAAATATAAAGCAGTTAAAAAGTTATTAAAGGTTATACTTTTTAAAATAAAGTTTTTTACTAAGCCACTAATTTTCGCCTAATATAATTCTTTCAAATAATTATAAAACTATATTTTTTCTATTTTTAAACCTACCGAATCTAGAATTTAGAGTTAGCCAGAAGCTCTATATAATACGCTAGCAATTAATATTATTATATTAACTACTAATTACTATCTAGTAAGAGACTTTAACTTTATACTTTAAAAAATCTTTTTTTAAAAGCTTACTAAGTAGCTTACTAAGCTTTTTTTAAATTCTAGCTAATTAAAGAGCTTTATTTGCTTATTAATTAGTATTATTTTAATAGTATAGGTACTATATATACCCTAGGAGCCTTAGGTACTCTAGGTGCACTAGTAGTATAGGTGCTATATATACTCTAGGTGCCCTAGCTGCCCTAGCTGCCCTAGCTACCCTAGCTGCTCTAGGTGCACTAGTAGTATAGGTGCGTATCCTTACGCAATCTTACACATACGTACGCTAAGAAAAAAGTAGTATTACTAGTGCGCTCTAAGCGTATTTAGTGCGTAGGCGTGCGTAGGCGTGCGTAGAGCCGCCTAGGTACTATAGGTACTTATACTCGCTTAAAACTTTTCCTAATATAATATTATAAAAAAGTATATTAAGGATCTTTATTATATATAGTATTATTTTATCTACCTAGAGGTAGAATAATAAAGGCTTTTATTTTAAATAATATAAAAAAAGCAAAGCATACTACTTAGTAAGTAAAAAAGGCGTAAAAAGATAACAATAATTTTTTTTATATAGAAATTTTAACTAAGGTTAAGTCTATACTATATAATAAAAAAGTATATATAAATCTAGATTATATAATACTTAACTCTAAATTACTATAACTTACTATATTTTAGTAATAGTTATGGTTTTTTTTTACAACTAGGGGGTTTCTAATAAAAATATTATAATAATAGTAGTTATTTTTCCTACTATTATTAATATAAAAAAGCGTTTTAAGATAGTATTAATAAAAAGAAGTTAGCGTGTTATAAGTAATCTTAGCGTACCTACTTTAACTAAAAAAACCTATATACAAAACTATATATAAGGCTATATTACTATTCTATAGTTTAGAAAAAAAAGTATAAGATAGTACTAGTACTATAACTAGTATAACGCTATAACTATTTCTCTCTACTATTATCTCTAAAGATTACTAGAAGTAATAACTATATTAGTAGGTTTATATTACTTATAAGATATATACTAGAACCTTATATATTATAAATATACTAATACTTTATCTCTATATTAAAGTTAACTTTAATAAGACTTTTACCGCTATTACTCTATTTTCTACTATCTTTCTAGGCCCTAGTGCTAATACTAATACTACTATTAACACTGCCTAAAAGTATATAATCTGTCTACTTAAAGTTACTAAATCTGTACTAGAATACTACTCTATTTAAAAAATTATTAATAAAAAGTAAAAGGTGTATCTTACTCTATATAAGGCAGTTTTAGTATACTAGTTAGGCTAATAATAAATTAGTAACTATAAGCACTATAATAAATATATAGAGTTACTACTATAGTTTTTTATATTACTACTAGTTAGAAAGATAGTAATAGAGAGTAAGATTAAGAGTAAGATTAAGGGTAAGATTAAGAGTAAGATTAAGGGTAAAATTAAGGGAAAAGAGAAAATAAAAATATTTATTAATAAGTTACAAAAAGAAAAAAGTGTTATATAAATATATTAGACACTTATAGTTATTATAGTATTAGATAAGTATAATGTATAAGTATACTAGGGCAGAGGTAGTAGCACGCTTATAGTATAATTACTAATAATAGTATTAATAAAGCTTAGTTTTTTATATACGCTTTAAGTAATTTAATAGTATTAGAGCGCTTATAAATATTAGATAAGTGTATAGTTTATAAACTATCTTTATAAACTATTATTATATTAGTAGAGAAGACTAGTAGTAGACTATATTTTTAGGCGCTACGTGAGAGTGGCCTTTCTATCCTATTCTACATAGACTTAAATAAAAAAAATATAGTTAAAAAGAATAATTAACACTAAATAAATAATACAATATAATAGTTATAATTTACTCTAAGTGCGCTTAAGTTTAATTTTAAATTATAGTAATATACTATATTATAGTACTAGTTATAATTTTTTTACTACACCTTATAGTAATTCTAAATTACTATAAGTTATTATAAGGTAATTAAAAAAAATTTTCTTTTTAAAATCTTATAACTATTTTTTTGTCGACTTACTAAATACCTTTTTTAATCTTTTTTTTAGTTTAAGATTTAAGTAGGTTAAGATAAAAAGTTATTATATACTACTATATACGGCACTTAATTCTAAGTAAAGAACCTTAAATATCTACTAATATAATAAGAGTTTAAACTTTAAACTTACTTGTATCTTACTTATATTCTAGTAGTTCCGCTAAGCTCGCTTAGTAGTTCGAACACGCTTTTTTTATTATTACCTTTTTACGCTTTTTTAATTACTAAGTAGGAGGCTCTGCTTTTTTATTATATTATTTAAGATAAAAGCCTTTATTGCCCTACTCCTAGATAGATAAAATAACACTCTATAACTTTATTTTAATAATTATTAAAATTTTAATTTTTAATTTATATGGTGTTATTTTATCTACCTAGGAGTAGGATAACAAAGGCTTTTATCTTAAATTATATAATAAAATAAGCAAAGCCCCCTACTTAGTAATTTAAAAAAAGGTGTAAAATAGTAATAACTTAATTTTTTTTAATATATTAGATATAAGATTATAAGGGGCTAAGCGCCCTTCTATAGTTACTTAGCCCACGGCCTTAGAGTTCTAGGTTTGTGCTTATACTAAGCTAGGAGTATATATATAAGCCTATAGCCAGAGTTACTATTAGACTTTATTAAATTTATAAGTTTACTTAGGCGACTTTAACCTCTTAGTCTAAAGCCCCTTATATTAAATTTAATTAACCTCTTATAATAGGGAAGCTTATAAAACCTTCCTAATATGCTAAGAATAGCCTTATAGATAAATACACAAGTTAAGTTAAATATTAAAATTTCTTAATCCTATAAAATAAATATATAGTTAAGTTAAATACTAAGATCCTTTAACTCTACAAACAAATACGTAGTTAAGTTAGATACTAAGATTTCTTCACCCTACAAATAAACACATAGTTAAGTTAAATATTAAGATATCTTAACCCTATAAACAAATATATAGTTAAGTTAAATACTAAGATTCTTTAACTCTATAAATAAACACGTAGCTAAGCAGAATATTAAAATCTCTTAACTCTATAGGATAAAATCGCAGTTAAGTTAGATACTAAAACCCCTTAACCCTATAGAATAAATACATAGTTAAGTTAGATATTAAGATTTCTTAACCCTACAAAACAAATATATAGTTAAGTTAGATATTAAGATTTTTTAATTCTATAGAATAACTATAAGTATAATAAAGAAAGTACTAGGTTTCTTTTATAAAAGGGATGTAAGACTGCCGCATGGCTGTATGGTCGGTCCTTGGTCACATGACCTCGGCCGGAATAACCTTATGCCTAGCCTCACTCATACACCTTCAGGGGCCTCGGTCCTCCATAGCAATGAAGACACCTCTTTTCTGGTGGTCAACCTATATCACTATGAATTACTGTGATCTCCACTATCTAACAGTTATGAGCCCGGCACGACGCTTATTGCGCACCCTCTAAAACTCCTTACCAATTAGTCCTGCTGCCACATTATCGCTCGCATGGACCAGAGCAGAGTTTTCACGATAACAACAAGAAAAAGTCATCGCAAAACCACAATTACAGTCATTATAAATCACTGTAAAACACTATGAGACTCCGAATCACGACGAAAAGCCCACACCGGTGGCCAAACACGCGAAAAGTCATCGCAGACGCGTCATAATAGCAACGCCAAAAGACGAAAAAGTCATACTAAAAGGGATGGACAACTTTGAACCATAGTACACAGTTTTTAAACGTACTGCGCGCACACTACGCGTCCTAAAATACGTCGACCCAGAGGCTACAAACCTTGCGGTGCTAAAAGATGTTAAATCTGACCCTAATGAAAACCTCAATATTGCAGTGTGGAAAGAGAAATACAAGCGCAAACAAGAACGCGAGAAATTGCTAAGCAAGCTTAAAAGCCACATTACAAGTATAGTAAGGGACAACATACTAATTTCTATGCCTGCCAACTACACTATTGCAGAACAAATTAGGTTCCTGTACAAGAACTACTCAAAACCGATAGTCACCAAACAAGAAGAAGCAGACCGTCAATACAACAAGGCGAAGAAGTACACGCCTAGTCGCCAGTCAATTGAGGACTAGATGAACGACTTCCAAATTCATCTCAACAAGGGCATTGAACTAAAGGTTCCAGCTGTCTAGGGTTTCGCTCCCTAGCAAGATCTTTTTAAGGTCTTTCATGCTATTAATTCAGGGTTTGCAGCGATAATAAACGAGAAAGTCTATAAGGCCTGTTCAGCATACGTTAACGCAGAACTTAATCCACTAGCTTCGACAGTCTACACTATACCAGCTGTCATCAATCGCGCAGGCGTCGTTGTTACACCAGAGCAACTTATTACAGTCCCTGCACCACCACCGAGTATACCCGACGAGGTATCTGTCGCGGCGCTTATTCAACACTACTGAACGACGCCGTACCTACACAGCTCAAACAAGGGCAACATACGAGGCACCGCCTATGCCGCGCTTAATAGAGCACAGTCTCCTTACTATACGGATGCGAGAAATTAGAGCCGTAGCTTAACGCCTTTAAACAATGTGGGAGGACTTTAGAACAATAGGAAGCGCACTAACACTGAGATCGCTAGTGGTTCGCAAAGAAAGCCTTGTCCTTGTGGCAAAGGCGACGCCCACCTAGGTAACCCACGATAGGGAGCTTGTCCATACATCTGCACCTAGCTGCAAGGAATTAGGTTCAAAATTGACCCAGCTTGCGTCGAAGCTATTCAAAGATACAGTAAGGTCACCAGACAGGCCAAGCTGCTTAACAAAATACAAACAAAAGAGAAGGCGAAGCGAGATCGCGTTACACCTACGGGTTATATTAACGCTAGCGACTAAGCCTCTAATAGAGAATACAAATAGGCACACGTAATGAAATACCTTGCAATAAGTAATAAGCGACGTCCAACCTTAGTACTCCGTCACTTTGGATCCTTAATTGTGGTTCAGACATACACGTCTGTAATAAGCCTAATAAGTTTATATAGATTTGTCCTGCAATACTAGGCGAAAGGATTAGTTGTAGAGAAGACTTAGTGGAAATCGCCGTATGGGGTGAATGCGACATCGAAATCCAGACACTAGGTGGACCTATAAGGACTATATTAAGGAACGTTGCCTTATGTCCAGGCTTTATCACCTCACTAGTGTCGCTCTTAAGGCTTAGAGGAAAAAATATCTACTTTAACTTAGGGCGTAAATGCCTGTATACAAAGGATAGCACTAAGAATCCTATTTAGGCAATAGTTAAACCTATAGGCGGTCACTATGTTCTAGTAGACCAACAGTCTCCCCTAGCACCACTAGAGGACCACACTAACAGACCTTTCCTAGCGCTTGCCAACAAAAGGAGCTACAAGAAACCCTCTATTGCACTACTACCTAACCGCACGTTATCTAGTCTTCACGCACACGTCTTAATAGGCTATACTAGAGCTAAATTAATAGAGAAACTAAGTCACAACGTTTCTAGCATAGCTCCGCTTATATCTCCTCCCCCTAGTACATAAGACTGCGAATAATGCAGAGTTAACAAGGCTTCACAAATTATCTTACAGAGATCTAATAGAGAGCACTAACCTACACGTACATTTGAAGCTATTGCTATCGATATTATCGCACTTAACACCAAATCTCTTACAGGCAACCAGTACATCTTTCATAGTTACTATCTTGTCTCCAAGACCCATATGGTGTATAGCATACCTAATCGATCTACAAATGTCCTAGATAGAGTCTTCAAACTCATAGATAGACACATTAAACGCCGCTACAACGCCAGCCCAGTGTTCGTACTAATGGACAGAGAGAGAGCTTATAGGTTTCAAAATAACCTTAGTGTAGTTAAGCACTGCAAACAACAAGGCATTACTATACAGCTCTAGTCCCCTAACACTACAGAACAATTAGGCCATGCAGAACAGTTAGGAAAGATGCTAATCACTATATCTTAATTACTTAGGACTACGTCTAACCTTCTACTTTACCTATGCGAAGAGATGTACGTCTATGCGGCATATCTACTTAATCAGACTCCTATTAAATTATTAAACTAGACCACACCGTTTGAGGCTGCACACAGCAAACCGCCCTCTATCGCTTATCTACGCATCTATAGATGTAGAGCATACTACCTTCGCAAGAAGATTCCCCGAACAGACAAGCTTTCCCCAAGGGCGCTTATTGGTTACTTGGTAGGCGTAGACTCACGCAATATCTACCGTATATGGGTACCAAAAGCTGTATCCCGCGGACACAGAGGCAAGGTTATTCGAATAAGGGATGTTACCTTCAATGAAGAACTATTCTTTAGGTCCACTGATAAAGAGAGCCTACTTGGCATTCAGTTAGATCAAGCTATCGACGATATTGAGGTTGAAGAATTAGAAAGTAAGCAGGAAGATTCTAATAAGGAAGTATAGGAAGATGCTAAGCTGTCTATCCTTCCCACTGAAACCCTACTCGCAGGCGAGAAATCAGGCTAAGCTCATAATGTACACCGTGGCAGAGATGCATACCCTTTACTAGTTTCTATAGTTAATCAGACCTCCGCGCCGCCAACGTCAGTACCAGCTACACCGCCAACGCCCTCTCAGTTCTCTGCGTCCCCTACACCTACATTAATGGGACCTCCTGCGCAAAGAAAGCGATACAGGACTAATACCCATCTCTAAACTACTAACGTGTTGCCTAAACGCACACGAAATTCTGCTGCTAACGCTATCCAGACTTATTAGAACACGTTCGCGTCGGCCTCACTACTAGATAAAGTGCCCTAATCAATCGCACTATCACGGCGAGTCTATAGAGACCAGCTTCCGCCCCTGCCTCAATTTTGGAATAATGTCCTAAAACTCCCTATGTAGTTCAGAGAAGGCTTTATAGCAGCTGCAAAGAAGGAGCTAAATACTATTACTAGAAAGGAGACATACACTAAGATTCTACTCTTAGAGCTCCCTCTAAACACTAAAGTCTTGCCACTTATATAGGTCTTTACATACAAATTCAACCAAGGCTACCTAGCCAAATTTAAAGCACGAATCGTAGTAAGAGGAGACTTATAGACTATTGTGGGTAACACCTATGCTGCTACTCTTGCTGTACAAATATTCCGCGCTCTTATAGCAATTGCCGCCTACTTCAACATGAACATACATCAATACAACGCTGTCAATGCTTTTACCAACGCTAAACTCCCCAAACCTGTTTACACCTTTCAACCAGAAGGTTTCCGTGACAGCAGGCACTACTAGCAACTTCATCGCGCCCTTTATAGCCTTAAGACGTCACCACTACTCTAGTACGAAGACTTTACAACTACACTTAAGAGCTTTAGTCTATCACCAGTACTTAACGCACCCTGTCTATAGAGAGACGACCGCATTATCGTCTTCTTTTACGTAGACAATATTATTACTATAGCCCTTCCAGGTCATTCATCCTTCCTTAACGCCTTTAAACGCAAGCTTGTTAAACGGTATGAAATCACTAACTTGCAAGGCCAAGAGAACTCTACTTTCTGTGGTATTACCACACACAGAGACCGCGACAATAGTCATCTTTGGTTGTCACAACGTGACTACATCCAGAAAATCTACGCCAAATACCCGGCACCTCAAAAGTCGTCCTGGACTAAGGCACCTGCTTCACCTCTACCTTTCAAGGAGCTTGTACTATCAACAGAGTCTAAGAACGAGGACGCATCTTATCGTTACTCCCAGATAGTTGGATCTATCGGCTACGCCGCTGGTGCTACACGTCCAGATATCGCCAAAACTTATTTAAAATTGGCTGAATTCCTTACTAACCCTAGCCCTAAACACTTATTAGCTGCATATCAGTGCCTTATATACCTGCATTACTCCTAGGACCTAGCACTGTACTACTCTGCAGACTACACTACTCCGCATCTCTATCAAAAAAATACCAAAGAGACCAACTTCTATAGCGCAACTGACGCGTCTTACGCCAATTATAAGGCAACCCGAAAGTCCTCACAAGGCTACATCTTCTTCCTATTCGGCGGTCCAATCGACTAGAAAGCAACGCTCCAACGCTGCGTTATTAAGTCAACTACTGAAGCCGAACTCATCTCACTCTCTATAGGGTACACTGAGTACTACTAGTGGTCCAGGATCTTTAATGATCTCCACCTGGACTTTAAGGAACAACCCTCTATGTACTATAACAATAAACAGACAATTCGTCTACTAGTTACAGAGTCCCCTTAGCTAAAGACAACCCTTCGACACGTGGATATACACTACTATTAGTTACGGAAATAGGCACTACAAGGAACTATTACTCCTGCTTACATTAAAACTAACTCTTAGCCCGCTAACGGCCTTACAAAACTTCTACCTAAATAGAAGCATTAGGAATAGTTAAAGCTCTTATAACTTAAGCCTATTCTAAAACAGATTATAGGTGAACAAGTAGAGCCTTTAAGCTCTTCTACCTTTGCGACCTTACAGCAGAACATTGGCGGTTCAGGTGACCTATAAATCTCACCCTGTCCCTGCGCCTATAGTCTCTAGAATCACTGTGTTTTACTATATTGATAAGGCCTATAGCTACGCGCTCCTTTAGTCTAATGCTCCTCTATCTCTATATATTAATGAGGCACATGGCCACGCGCCCCTCTAGTCTGACATTGCCCCTAAGCACTGCTCTGTTCTGGCACCCTACTTTCCCTGTGTTTTATAGTGACAAGACCTTACACGTGTTGTATTACGGCTCTAGCGAGAAGAATCTTAGCGTCTAACGCAGAGCACTGTCTATTGAGAAGTCAACGATAGCTAATAACTGTCTACACCTAGGTGGATTAGCTACCTATCCTGCATATTAGTTCCCTTAGTACATACACACCTAAGGCACAAGTCTAGGTATTAGCAAGGAGTTCTGTCTCCTTGTGCTGGCGCAGCTATATGGAGTGGTTCCGCCCACTTACGCTGGAGTTAATCACACTAGAGTCAATTGAGACGGCTCACATTGATAACGAACACGGGCAGACCTTAGCACTAGACTAGGACCTACCTTTTCTTATTTTAAGACCAGACTCTCCTATAAGGTACGCCCTTACTTGCTGGCCTAGCTATATGGAACAGTTACGATTGTTTACGCTAGTACCTGGGCAGACTGCTTTCTTATAGTGATTTCACATTGAAATAGACCTAATCTACTGTTATAGGCTATATGCTGAGGACACTTAGACGCCGACCTACACACAGACGGCTCAGGTGACCTATCAGTCTCACCCCGTCCTAGCGGTTTAGGTGACTAATGAATCTCACCCTGTCCTTGCACTTACAGTCCACAAAATTACTGTGTTTCACACTGTTAATAAGGCATATGGCCACGCGCCCCTCTAGTCCAACACCATGTTAATGAGGCACATGGCTACGCGCCCCTCTGGTCTGACACCTTTTAGCTCACTTACACTGTTGTCATAGTGTTTTAAGGTGACTTTTACGGCAAGCAGCCCACACAAGAACCTGCTAACGGCTCCTTTTTCTTCCCCTTACTGAGGTTGGGAGTTGTTTGTTGCCTGTCGCGCCATTTTGACTTCATCTCTTGTCGCCACGCATACCTGTTTTGACTCAGGACCTGGCATCTCTCAGATCACCACTATTGGCAATCTGAAGGGGGTGTGTAAGACTGCCGCATGGCTGTATGGTCGGTCCTTGGTCACATGACCTCGGCCGGAATAACCTTATGCCTAGCCTCACCCATACACCTTCAGGGGCCTCGGTCCTCCATAGCAATGAATACACCTCTTTTCTGGTGGTCAACCTATATCACTATGAATTACTGTGATCTCCACTATCTTACAAGGGAGAATATCCTTATCTCTTACTTAGCGTAATAAGTTACTAAATTCTAATAGTAAGGAGCTATAAAGGTAGATATTACTACTAACCTTACTAAGAGCTATATATAGAAGGTTATAATAAGATAGAGTATATATAGAAAATTAAGCTAGTTTACTAGTACCTATAAAACTAAAGGCTAATATAGCCCTAAGCACCTTTCTAAAGGGGGAAGAAAGCCTAAAATATAAAAGGGGGCGCTCTTTAAAACGCACTAACATAAATTATAGACTATCTTACTACTTTAAAGTAACTTTAAGGCACACTAGTACCTTGATAAAATATTAGTAAGTAGCTTTAGGCCTTACTAGAAATAATTACTAATTAGCTTGCCTAATTAGAGTAATATACTAAAGTAGAGACTATACTCTTAACCCCCTTTTAAGTAATAGTAGTAACACTAGCGCCTAGTAAAGCACTACTAGAGCGCTAACACCCCTAACTCCCTAATCTAGAGTTATTCTCTAGAAGCTATTAGACTTACTAATAATAAGAATATATAATAAAGGCTAAAACCTATAAAGATTATCTCTTTCTACAGAACGTAGTTAATTATATTATAAGTAAGCTAATAGGTAAAATAGTAAATATTGCACTAGCCTTTATAAAAAAAACCTATTTAGAAAATAAATTCTAGGGTTTCTTAAATATAAGGTTCTATAATAAGTTAGCAAAGAAGTAAGCTTAGAATAGGCTATTCCTTAGCTAATAGAGTAAAACTCTACTAACTAAGTTTAATACTAACTTTATACGCCTAGCTACAAAAGCTAATAAAAATAACTAGGAGAATTTAAAGAATATTTACTAGAGAGCCTTATGCATAGACATATAGAATAGGCTAATTATACTAGAAATCTCTAGAACCTTCTATAATAAGAAGGGATATAGTATCTAGAGTTATTACCTCTAAGCTATAATATCCCTAACACAAGCTAGGACTAGTAAGGCCTAGAAAATAAATAGTAGTAATAAAGATATTAATAGCTTAGTAGAGTTAGAAAACTAGTTTCTTCTTCTAAAAGTTATTAGAGAGAGGAGATAAAGCAAGCTATAAAGGAACTAAAGGAGAACTTTAATATATATAGAAAGATATAGTCTAATTTAATACTAATTACTATAAACAATTTTACTAATAATATTATCTTTATATATACTATATTTAATTTAGGGTATTTAACTACTACTTTTATATTTAAGAAGTTTACTAGAAAAGCTAATATATAACACATTAGTTTAAAAATCCCCTATTAAGTAATAGGGTTCAAAAGAGTAATCTTCTTAGTCTATAAAGCTGCTTATATAAAAATAGATATTAAGAAATATATTAAAATAATATAGGCTTATATTTATAAAAAGAAGGAGGACTATAAATTAGTTTTTAGGTTACTATAGTAGAAGAAGAATTCTATATTAGTAGCCCTAGGAAAATAGTTTATATATATAGAGTTCTTCTATATAAAAATTAGAGATAAGTAGAAGAGATAAACTCCTACTTCTAGTTAAAAGTCTCTACTATATTATTTATAGCTTTAAATAGGAGAAATATAAAAGAAAAGAATAGGCTAATAGGTATTACTACCTCTCTTAAGAATATCTAAAAGGCCCTAGCCCTAAAGGCTAAGGTAAACCTAAAAGACTATCTCTCTAAGTAGCTCTTAGACTAAGTAAAAGTTTTCTCTAGTAAATAGGCTAATAAACCTCCCCCTATTATAAGACCCTAGAATTAATTACTTAATACCCCCTATTAAGAAGAATAGAGAGACCCTAGAAATTCCTTTTAGCCTCCTCTATAGTATATTAAAGGAGGAATTACTAGTTCTTTATAAGAAACTAATAAAATATCTTAACTATAGCTTTATTTAGGTAAGTAAGTTTAGCGCTATAGCACTAGTATTATTTAAAAAAAAACTTAAAAATAGTCTATAGTTTTATATAGACTATAGAGTATTAAATACCCTATTAAAGAAGAATTACTACTTCCTCCCTCTTATTAGAGAGATGTTATAGCTCCTTACTAAGGCTAAGTGGCTAATAAAATTAGATATAATTTAGGCCTTTTGTCAGATATCAGGTCACTAGAAATCACTGTGATTTCACTGTGAAATCCAGTAGTCACGTGCGTCCGATCACATAGTCTCCTTATAACGACAGTTGGTGTGACTCACAGTGATGTCACTGTGAGATCACTGTGAAATACACGAAGGAGACTGGCGTACTACTGTTACACTACTCCGCACTAGTACTAGTGTGTCTTGGCGCTAGATAGATATTGCGTACGATAGCTCAGCTCCTCCGACAGAGATCACTCCACAATCAATCATCTCAACCATTATCAAAATCAACCACCTTTCATCTGAACCATTAAGGATTACTAAGAAACACTGTGAAAGTACAGTAAATCTGACACCTTTTATAAGTTAAAGATAGTAAAAAAAATATATAGAAAATAGCCTTCTAAACCTAGTTTAGATTATATAAGTAGCTAGTAGTCTCCTTTAGACTAGCTAATACACTAAGCACCTTCTAAAAATATATTAACTATATTCTAAGAAAATACTTAGATAACTTCTACTCTACTTATATAGATAATATTCTTATATTTTCTAGTAGATCTTTAAGGGATTGTTAAGGCAAAGTATAATAAGTAGTAAAGAGGTTATATAAAATAGAATTATACTTAGATATTAAGAAGTGTAAGTTTATAGTTACTAAAACTAAGTATTTTTAATTTATTATAAAGTATAAAAAAGAAATTAGTATAAATCTAGAGAAAGTTAAGGCTATTTAGAATTAGGCCCCTTCTATAGATATAAAAGTTATTTAGAGTTTTCTAGAATTTACTAACTTCTGCTAAAGCTTTATAAAGAACTTCTTAAGAGTAGTATTTTTATTAATAAAATTAACTAGAAAGGAAACTTCTTTTTTATAAAACTAGAAGTAATAGTAGATTTTTAATTATTTAAAGAAAGTATTCTACACTAAACCTACACTAGCCTATTTTAATACTAAAAAAGAAGGAGTATTAGAGACTAACTTTTTAGGCTAGACCTCTAGAGCCTGCTTTTTATAGTTTAATATAAAAAAAGTCCTTAGACTAATTGTCTACTTCTTTACTAAATATACTTCTATAGAGATAAACTATATAATCTATAATAAGGAAATGCTTATAGTTATTAAAGTAACTAAGAAGTAATATAATATACTCTAGGCTGTTTTCTATACACTTATATACACTAATTATAAGAACTTTATGTACTTTATAAAGTCTAAAATATTAAATAAAAGGTGTATTTACTAAGCTAACACCCTTAGTAAATATAATATAATATTCTAATATAGACTAGAAACTATTAACTTAAGGGTAAATACCCTTTTATAACGCTAGTAAAATATGCCTACTAATACTAAAGATAACTAGGTTAAGTTTTAAAAAATCTAACTTCTTAAAAAGATTCTTTTAAGAAATAGAAATATTAGGCTTTAAATTTCTACAGCCCTAGCAATATAAGCTCTTTCTAGGAGGTTTAACCCCTCTAGAGAAGAAGAGAGCTAGGCTAAATATAAGGACTAATAGTCTTCTTCTCCCTACTTACTAAAAGAGTTTCTTCCTAGACTAGAAATATGTCCCCTAGTAGACGTAGACTTAAACAAACTATAAACTTATAGCTTAGAGTAAAACTTTATATTAAAGAAGGCAAAGAAGTATATTCTTTACTATAGGAACACTTTTGTTTTCTTTTTAAACCTAAAAGTCGCTGTATAAAAATATAATATTAATAACACTAGTTACCTTTAGTACTAGAAATAAAAATAGGTTCTAAACTAAAAACTCTTATAAATAATACTAGTTGCTGTAGTTTATAACTCTCCTATATTTAGGTATTTAGAGAATGAGATTACCTATAAAATAATTACTAAATTATACTTTTTCTTAAAAATATTAGACTTTATTTATAAATTTTTTAAGAACTATAATATATATAAAAAAACTAAGCTTTAGAGAGATATAAAGTAAGGACTACTAAAACCTCTATTTCTTCTAAACTTAATATAGAAGAAGATCTCTATAGACTTTATTACTAAGCTTTTTATAAGTAGGGGAAATATAAATATAATAGTAGTATATAATAGATTAGGTAAAAAAATAGTTTTAGTTTTCTTACTAGAATTAGAAGTAGAAATAGTAGTAGAAGTATTCCTCTATTATATTATAGCCTACTATTAGCTTCCTAACACTATAACTTCTAACTATAAAGATTAATTTACAAGTAACTTTTAGAGGTATCTATATAAAAGAATAAAGATCTAAAAAAGATTATTCTTCTTTAAATACCTAGAGAGTAATAGCACTACTAAATATATAAACTCTATAATTAAGGTATATTTTTACGCCTTTATATAATAGAACTAAAAGAATTAGACCCTATAATACTCTATAGCGCAAATAGCTATTAATAGATAAGAAGCTACCTCTACTAAGGTAGCACTATTCTTTCTCTAGTACAAATATAATATAGACTTATCTAAGCTAGATAAAAAGATAAAAGCTATTAATTATTACTAGTAAAACTTATAGCTAGTAAAGTCTACTAAAGCTTTACTATAGAAGTTCTAGAAAGTTTTTATATTTGTCTAAGCTAAAATAGCTAAGTTTTAATAAGAGTAAAAGTAATAAGTAAACTAGTATTAGAGAAATGCTCGTATATTAAAAGAAGGAAATAAAGTTTAGCTCTAGTATAGGGACTACTTATCTAACTCCTACTCTAATAAAAAGTTAGACTAGAAAAACACAAAGTTTATAGTTATATAAGTAGTAGACTCTTATAATATAAAACTAGATATGTGGGCGAACAACAGAATGACGAACTGGTTGATTGCTATCTAATGAAGCCAGAGTGGTTATATACATGGAGTGGAGTATCCAGAAGATTCCAGATCAGCAAGGTCACATAACTGTGTGACGATATAGTAGAACATTCTAGAGTTGGCTAACACACCCCCCCAGCTTAAGTGAATTGCAGAAACGAAAGCTGAAAATGAGTGACTCTAAGCTCTTGTTCTGGTGATCTCAGCGTGTGTATCTCTAGTACTAACCGTCGAGCTCGTTTGATACAATATCTTCTGAGTCTGTTTGAGGCTCTAGTAATCCTGAAATATCGCTGAGTCTAAGCTGGCGTATGAAGCTTGCGTGCTTTTGGCGTGGAAAGATCTTTGTGAGACCATCTGCTGGCATTTCTGCGGTAGGCTTCTATTCAATCTGCAATCTGCCTTCTGATACTTCCTAACGTATCCAGTGGTAGTGCACGTCTACGTGCTTGAGCTTTGTCTGAAGCTTATCGGCTGTCTTAGTTGCAATTGAGACAGTTTGCTGGTTGTCGCACTAGAGCGTTGGTGTAAACTCCAGGTCGAATTGGATTGCCTGAAAGAAGCGTTGCCACCACTCCATCTCTCCTCCTGCTAGTGATAGAGATAGCAGCTCAGCCTCAGTGGTAGATTTCGTAACTGATCGTTGAATTGTCGCTTTCCAATCAATGGGTAGGCCGTAAAGCTTGAAAAGATAGCCTTAAGAACTTCGACGAGTCTGTGGCTCATCTGCAAAGGCCGCATCTGATGCCCCATAAAATAACGGTTCTAGCTCCTATTGGGCTGATTCTGGTGTTGAGATACTCGTGATTCCGCCTTGTATATCTGCTGATGCACGAATAGCAAGGTTCTTTGTACCAATTAGGTATCGCCAGACATGCTGGGCTGCGTACATATGCTTCTGCCCTAGGTTCTGAAGATGACGTGCCAGCATTGAGTGAGCTCGCGCGACGTCTGGGCGCGTTGAGGTCGAGATGTAGGCTAGTGAGCCCACTAATTGCTAATATCTGTGTGTTTGAGCTGCGCTTGGTTCCTCTATTGAAGGCATAAGATTGTTTTCCTTTAATAGTACGTCTGGATATCGTCTATTAAGCTTGAGGTTAAACTTTGTCGCGACCTTGTCGATAAATAAGTCCTAGATTAAGTAGATAGATCTTGTGAGCTCTTCACAAATTACTCGAATCCCTAAGAACCACTTAAGCTCTCCTAGCTCGCGAATGTCATATGTGTTAAGCAGCTGTTGCTTGAACGCTTAGTAGGCGCTTATATTAAGCAGATGTACAAGGACAACAATATTGTCGACATAAAAGAACACAATTAACTAATTGTTTGTGAACAAACATAGAACTCCTAGTACTAGCTTTAAGCTAAGCTTCTTCAAGGTTAATAATAGCTCTTAGTACCAAAGCAACGGTGCTTCCTTAAGGCCATAGAGTGCTCGTTGCAGCTCAAGAAGCTCACCAAATATATCTATAAATCCTTCTGGGGTACAGCAGTACATCTTTTGTAGTAGTCAAGCGTTAAGAAAGGCATTCAATATGTTAAACTAAAACATTAGTAGACTGAAGGCTGCTGCTAAAGCGATAAGTGCTTAAAACACCTTTATAGCAAGCGTAGCAGCGTATGTGTCTTCCCACGTGTCTTGTAAGTCTCCTCGTACGCAGAGTCGTGCCTTGAACTTGTATAGATATCCGTCTTCGTCAAACTTGTACGTGAAGACCTATATCAGGGGCAGTATCTCAGCATCTGCTATAGCTGAAGTCGCCTTAGTGCGCTTAAAACAGTGCTTTTTCCAGCAGCTCTTAAACTCTGCTCGAACTGCCTAGGTAAACTCTGCGCTGAATGGATGATTCTTGAGGTCTTTCCAGCGCTTCGGCGGTGGCGGTAGCTGATCGCGATGGAGCCTTATCTTTGGTAGCTCTCCAGCTAGCTTTGCTAGGGCTGTCGGATTTGTAGCTGCTGCGAAAGCTGTATAGTATATAGCTAAGGCCTAATTTAGCGGCTTCCTTGCTCGTTTGCCTACTACAATGTTGTTGCTACTTCTAACCTTAGGATTAGCCATTCTAGGTGCGTTGTTTCTCTGTCGATCTGGAACATATTCGCCTAAACTCGCCCATCCTTTGGGTAGAGTTGAAGGTGCCTTTTGAGGCTGGCTATAGTGGCCTAATGCAATCGGCGTGAGTGGCCCTTGTCCTTAACTAGTAACGCTCTCCTGCTGCGGTACTCTAGGATAGATTGTTAGGCTATTGTCTTCTTAATTAGACTGCATCTTTTAGAGCAATTGCTTCTGCAACTGTTGCTTAGTGTCCTGCTTTTCTACAGTTTGCTAGTTATCCTGCGCATCCTGCGCGCCTATGTTGAAGATATCCTCGCCTTCCTCCTGCTAAGGCGGCGCTGTGTTGCCACGAATTAATGGCTCTAGCGTCAGTAGATAGGCCATATAAGGCTCATCCTCCTTGCGATTAGGTATAGTGTGAAGCTGTGACTGCATTAGCTTAATTAAATTAGTTAAAGTGGCCTATATATCTTAAGAGTGAGGTATATCTAAAACCTTAATCTCTTCCTACGTCATAGCCTCCCTCTCTAAGTTATCACCAAAACAACTTTCGCGCTTGAAAATCACGTCTCGTGCGCGAATCACCTGGTCCTTTTTGGGTAGCCAAATGCGAAAAAATGTTGGTAGAGTCGTATCTAACCAAGTATCTAACAAAGGTGCGAGATTTAAGCTTATCAGCCTTCTTTAACTTTTTGTTGAGAACGTAAGCTTTGCATCCAATCGGAGCAAAATGAGCAACTGAAGGCTGCTTGCCGTGAACAAGCTCGTACGGCGTTTTCTAATTGATAGCTTTTGTTGGTGTGACGTTGGCGATTTAAGCCGCAGTAATAGCTAGCTCATTTGATAGTGACTTCCGTAGTCCTGCTTGAATTCGAAGCGCCCTTGCTTTTGTAATGATAACATGTCCTGCCTTTTCCGCTGCACCAAGCTGCTTAGCAGTATCTGGAGCTCGTAGCTTAATCTTGAAGCCTGCTTGCTTTGTAATGTTATAGAGCTTAAGGCTATAGCCCCACTCACTATTAATCTTGAGTACAACTACAATGTACCTATACTAACGTTGGATCTTGTTGATTAATGCTTTTAGCGCTAGCACTACCGAGTGTAGTGTCTTGTTTGTGAGTGTAGTTACTTTATGCCACTTTGAGTACTCGCACACAGCGTGTAGCAAGTATCGGTCTCTGTTGTAGCAGGTCTCCCCTATAGGGATAATCTGCGCAAGATCGATTATAATGCGATAGAATGGCCTTGTAGCCTGTTCTTTAGGCTGGCGTCTGCTCACTTAAGCTGCTGATTTTGCTTCAATGCATGTGTCGCATTCTCGTAATCGAGGTGCTCGGGTATCTGGATCTAGGGCTATCCCTCTCACGTTCTCGTTTACATGATCAATTGCCTCTTTACTTGCATAGGCAAATAGCTTATACACTTTAATATAAGATGCTGTAATTAGACGTTGATCCTCTCTCGAGGCCTTGTATGTTCGTCAAAGAGCTGTAGCAAAACTACTCAGCGTCGGTTAGTCGTTGTCCTTAGCATCGATGATCCAGTGGCCATCTTTGTGCTGTAGCAAGCAAATGACGTTTGACAGATAATGCTAGTATATCACATCTTGTCCTAAGTCAAATTGCACGCCTACTACTTAGTAACTTAAAAGGCTTACAACGTTTGTAAAGAAACCTTCTATAAGAGCAACATCTATAAGTTGGATCTAACCTGTGTTATAAGGCAAGTTTACATTAAAAGTAACTTTTCCCTAGGCTTGTATAGGTACTGTTGATCCTCCTACAAAGAGAATATCTTCTGGTTCTGCCTTGCGCGTCTCCATCCATCCAAAACAAGTCGAGTTGCAGACATAAATGTTGGAACCAGGGTCTAGGATCTATTGGTTGATGATCGTAGGTAGCGCTTTCTGCTGCACCTGTTGCGGCTGCATAACAGAGAATGAGCTGTGGGCAGCAAACCTTTAATCACGACTCACTAACGTCTTTCCATCATCAAGCTTTATTGGCTTGTCTGCCTTCTTTATGCTTATCCCATCTCTTGCAAGGATATTGCCAATTCTCTTGGCTTGCTCTAGGTCCTTTAAGGCCTCCGTCACCTTAGCTTGCGTGGCCTGTACTGGTTAGAAGTTCTTTGGTTTCTTTAGATAGTCTAGGACTAGGTACTAGCAGTCCTTGTACCAGTGTTGGCCTCCGCACACACACTCTAGTGTTTTCTTAATTAATAATTGTTCTTTCTGTTCTTAGTTCTGTTGTGCTGAAACGCCTAGTGTAGCAAACGTTCTGGGTGAAGCCGTAGTAAGTCCAATTCGTCAATAATACATCCTGAATTAGGCAACATAGTCCGCTAGAGATTGAATCTCGTCTGTTTTCCTAGTAGTCTCTTTTAGAATAAGGTCATAGTGGGATGCACTGGCCCACTCCAGAGCAATCATTCTAACAACTGTCAGAAAATCGTCTTAGGCTCGATAGCCTGTCGTCTTAGGAAGATCTGCCTCCCTGCATTGATTCGTAATGTGAATCCAGTCGTCAAGCCATTGTTCAAGGTTGCGGCTTCGAGGCTTCTCCTGCAGAGCGCGGTACTTAGTTACTAGCTCTCTGCTACGTGCAGCTGCGGTTAGTGCAAGCTGCTGCTTAAGCGCGATTAATCGATTATAGATATCGTCTTTTCCATTAATTAGGTAGAGGTGGCGAGTCGCGATGGTGCGGCTAATGTCCATAAGAAGCTTGCCCTCTCTCTACTTTAGGTTTATATATTCTGTTCTTTTGTATCTCTAGTTGTGAAGGAGATCGCTGTATATTGCCTACTGGCCTACATCTAGCTAGCTAATCGCGGTTGCTCTAGCCTTGATGGCGTTAGGCAATGGTTTCGTGGGTTTAATAAGCTTTGGTAGCTTATCCTTTGGCTTTGAGATCTCGCAGTATTTCCAGATACCGTCTACGACGGCCTTCTCTCGTCGTAGCTGGAACTAAGACTCCCAATCTGCTGGTCTATCCAGTATAACAGTCACGCGTGTGACTCCTAAGTTGCTAAGCGACATTGTGATTAATAGCGACACCACTCTATAGCTGTCGTCTATATTAGGTCTTTGACACCAATGCTACGGCTGTTGACAATAAGGTCTCTGATGCCAACGTCACAGCTATTAACAATAAGGTCTGTGTAAAGAATAATAAATAAACTTAGTAATTGTTAATTGCAAGTGCAATCTAGGCTTATAACTGTGGGCGAACAATAAAATGACGAACTAGTTGATTGCTATCTAATGAAGCCAGAGTGGTTATATACATGGAGTGGAGTATCCAGAAGATTCTAGATTAGCAAGGTCACATGACTGTGTGACGACATAGTAGAACATTCTAGAGTTGGCTAACAAGATATTTTACTTAGAGTCTACCTAGTTATAAGAAAGCAATCGGGCTTAATTATTAAATAGGTTAAATTGCTATAATAAGGATACTAGATACCGCATACTACCTATATAGTAGTAGTCTTAAGAGTGCGCTAGTACTACCTAATTAGGACTAGCGCACGGAGCCAGATTAACGTTGGGCCGAGCAGAGGTCCAATAGGCTAATAGGCGGCAATCCCTAATACTAGTATTCTTTATAAATTGCCTATACCTAGCTAAAGAACACCCTCTTCCTAGCTAGGCTATAAATAATAGAAAACTAGAGGCTGTTATTATTAAAAGAAAAGAAAAATAGGTTATAGAAGATATCTTAGCTAAGAAACCTACCTAAAAGGGGAGGGAGCTATAGAGATTACTATACTAAGTTAAGTAGTTAGATAATACTAATCTAACTTAGAAACCTACTATAAATCTTTTTACTATAAAGGTATTAAATCGCTAGAAAATTGTTAGATATACAGCTATTAGATAGAACAAGCGCATTGAGGTTAGATCTATATAATTAAGTAGAGACTACCTGGCTTGGCACACTAGCAAAGAAGTCAGAACTAGCTAAATATAGTAGGCACGGAGACAATATAATTATTATTATCTATAAAGACATATTATTGTATTTAACTATTAAATCTAATAGAAATATACACCTTCCTATTCTAAAATAATAATAGAAAGTTATTTATAGACTTCTATAAGAACTCTTTAAACAAATAAATATATTATAGCTTCTTATATAAAAGTTGCACTTTTAGTAAAGAACTCTAGAAGTCTTTACTAAAGGGAGGTTAGAATAAGCCTAGACCTCTAGCCCCTCCTACTAATTACTTAAGAATTAGTAGAGAATAAGATTTTAATTTACTTAAAAGAGTAAAAAACTTGTAAAAAAGCACTATAAATTATCTAAGAGCGTTAGCTTTCGTATAAGCTAGTAGAAAAAGAAAAAGTTATTCCCTTTATAATAAAATAATATAGACTCTAAGTAATAGAAAGTAGGGCAACTAAAAAGAAAGAAAAGGGGAACTATTTAGAGGAGAATATTATAAAAAAAGAGGAATAGATATAGTATAATAAAGAGATTAAAGTACTTTAGAAGCTAAGCTTATAGCTTAGCTATACCTATAAAGTTACTATTTATATAAGAGAATACCTCTAGCCCTCTAAAATAAAGCTAAATATAGAAATAGAAAAATTCTAATATTTAAAAAGAATAGATAGAAATACTACTCCTCCTCTATAGACTTGCTCTTATCTAGATTAGGATTAAAGTTTATTTTCTTAACCTTCTTATAAAAAATAGTAATTTAATTAGGACTAATAGCTATAAAGTCTAGAACTTACTTAATATACTCTAGAAAAGTAGTAATCTCTTATTTTTCTAATATCTTACTATTGCTAATAGTCTCTATAATATTAAGAACAAGCTTAACTAAATCCTAATAGGGAGGCTCTAGAATAGGCAAAGTAAGAGTAATAACTAACTATAGTATATTATTAGCTAAAGAAGATAAACTTTAAAATACCTAGGACTTATAGTAAATTTATTAGAAAAAGCTTAAAAAGTAGTATAAGTGTCTGTCACAACGCGTCCTCTGTGGCAGCGTAACCCCCTAGTTTCCCTAGACTGGACTAGACTAGCCTTGGCTAGGTCAGAGTTTTCTTCTTAGGCCTTGTAGCCTTTAGACCTACTTTCCTTTTTTTAAGGAATCGCCTTTGTAGTGAATTAATAGATTAAGCATTGTACCCACGATCTTACAGTGTCTTACTAAGCTATAAGAATCTAATATAAAAGCTCTATATCCTATCTAAAATACCTAGTATTAGTAGTATCTATTTTTTAGAGCTTAACTTAAGCACTTTAGATAGTAAGGCTATGCTTATAGATAAAAATATTAAAATAAGCTTACTAGAAAGTAAAAATAGGTTTACTAGTATATTTATTACTATAGAAAATATATTTTAGAATAAATTTAGTAAATTTAGTCTTAGTAGAGTTTTTTATAAGCTATCCTAGATCTAAAATATAAATTAGTAAGGAAAAGTGTAAGGGTCCAATCACCCGTCACGCATCTAGTCATAGATGAGATGAAAGTAGTTGAATTCAAACATAAGATACTTGCGATGGCGTGCAATCGTATTGCGCACCAACTATATACGGCTGCCAAGGCGCTAGTCCCAACTAGGTCACCTGCCTGCAGCTCGCCCGGTGACATTCCCCCCCCCTCCAAGTAGCGGCTCCTAACGCTACGTTCCTTGGCGTCGAGCGGAGTCGTCGCGTGGCATTAGCTAGGTCCATTGTAAATAGCACGTTAACTTCCTAGGGGGGCTGCCTTCCTTATTAACTCTAGACCTATATCTGTCTATCTGCCGATCTGTGTATTATAAGAGGGACTTCGCGACAACAAGCGCTAATACGATCTCCTAGTGGGCGGCAAGATCTATAAACTGGGGGTGCATAGGAGGTTTGCGAGGGTTTAGTTTATAGAACTTTTGTACTTCTTTAGCGGCGTTAATAACGAGGTAGTAAGGTTCCTATATGGGGCTGTTATGCCTATGCCACAGTATCTTGTATTGCAGCAATAGTCCTTTCCTAGTGTAAGGATCCTTGTAACGCTTGTTTAGGCGACTAGAAAGGATGGCATCTACTTTGTAGTCTGGGTCATTATTAGTGGCCTTGTTAAGGTGGGGGATGTCCTTATCTGTCTTCTGCCTATCTATAGGTTGACTATTGTAGAGGTGCAGCAGCTATAGGTGAAACACGTTGTGTAAGCGGCCTATCTCCGTAGGCAGGTCCAACTTATAGGCCTTATTGTCGATTGAGCGTACGATGCGGAAGGGTCCGCGATTCTTAAAATCAAGGCCGCGGCTCGGTCGTTTTGTGACGAGGTTGCGAGCGTCTAGCATAACGCGGTTACCAACGTTAAAGCGCGGGGACGGCGTGCGAGCGGCGTCTGCGTACTTAGCTTACTTAGCCTGTGCCCATTGCAAGTTGTTGCGTAGAAAGTCGCAGAGTTAAGCGAGCTCGCCAATAAACTTGTCAGCGCGGGCGCGGTCTAAACGAGCGGGCGCGGGTAAACGTTGTTCCGGTTCAGAATTATGTGCTATCTCTGGCTTAGTACTATCGCGCAGCATGTAACCTTTTGTTGCTAGAAATGGTGCGATAGTTGTTAACTCGCTGATGTGGCTGTTGGCGACAAACTCTGCCATAGGCAGAAAGACGGCCCAGTCGTCCTGTTGGTAATTGACGTACGAGCGAAGATACTGCTTGAGGAACGCGTTGGCAATCTCAGTCTAACCGTCGGTCTCTGGGTGGTGCGCAGTAGAGCCGGGGGCGCGTACCCAGTTGTTAACAAAGTCTCTTCCAGAAGTGTAAGACAAACTGACGACCCCAGTCGCTAATTATTTCCAACAGGTATCCTTCCTCTCGCCACACGTGTTCTAGAAACGCGCGTACTATTAACTCCACAGTAATGTCCTGCATCGCGATAAACTTCCGTTTCTTACTTACCGTGCACGGACGCGCAACGCCCGCCGAATAACATGCTCACCACTTTAAAGATGAAGTTATTAAGCCATCTACAATAGTTATTATTATAAGATTTTGTAGAGTAGTAGTAATTAGATGCTTGTGATTAATTTGTACTATCTAAATCTACTAGGAAGTGTAACGTTGCGGCCGTGGTGGGTAATGAAAGCTGGGGTAGCTAGTGCAGCCTGTGATGCCTCCTTAGCAGCTGCACCAGCACCACGT
Source organism: Laburnicola sp. JP_R_19 (assembly GCA_031010545.1). NCBI lineage: Eukaryota > Fungi > Ascomycota > Dothideomycetes > Pleosporales > Didymosphaeriaceae > Laburnicola > Laburnicola sp. JP_R_19. Next base: position 311,576 of record VOIT01000063.1, read on the forward strand.
TGTTTCTAACGCTTGTTAGCTTAAGTAGAGGCTTTTAAGGCCTTGCGCTTGCCCTTTTAGGATAGTTATATAGCTTTTTTAGCGTTACGAGCTGCCTTCTAGCGCTCGCGTTCAGCTGCCTTGTTAGCCTTCTCCTCCTCCCTTACTACCTTGGCTGCCTCTCTCGCCACACGCCTCTCCTCTGCCTCCTGCTCTTGGAGTAGCTTAGCAGCAGCTTAAAGCTCCTTCCTATTAGCCTTTGCAAGCTGCCTATTATGCTCTTCCCTCTACTTTACTGTCTCTTATGCACGTGCCTCTCTAATCTTGCGTGGAGACTAGAAGATAGCACTACTGTGGTACTCCTAGCGCTGCTGCAAGTTAAGAAGTTTGCTGCGCTTTTTGTGCTTCTTCTTAGCAGTGAGAGCCTCCCTTAAGCTATTGTTCTTATAGTGTAGCAGCTTGTTTTGTACTTAGAGTCCGTGGAGCGTTTGGGAGAGCGACTTTGACTCTTCTGCGGTGGTATCCTTTACTGCAGAGCGTACGAGACGCTCTATCTGGCGCCAGTTATTGTTGGTAAGCGCTGAGGACCGTCCTTCACTGTTGGTTCCACGTCAGGTCGTGTATACACGGTAAACAGTAATAAATAGATAGTCAAAGATTCTGGTTGTAAGTTGTTGTCCTATCCTCACCGTGGAGGTGAGGATAGGGCAGACCCCCTGTCAAACACTGGCCAAACAAGGAGGCAAGGCTAGGGGTAGAACCCCTGTAACAACGCTAGCTACTTAGGGAGAGCTACTGCCAACACTGGCAGTCTTTTCTTTGTGAAAATGAAGCTATCCCCAATTACCTGAATCTCCTACTACTCCTCCTTCCGCTTCACCCATCCTTCTATCCTAATTGTCAGCTTGTTTAAGCTAACTAGCTGTTCAAGGGACTTATTCGGATTGCTCTTAGTCATCGCGTCGGCAGGGTTGTCGTCTCCATTAATCCATCGGATCTCTGCCAGCTCGCGTCTCTCGTATGATTGGCGTAGAGCCATAATATTTATCATAAGTCTCTTCTCCTTTGTTGTACCAAGCTTAACAAGGCACTCGTATAGCGAGTAGGAGTCTGTACAGACTACTATTGGCAATAGTTCTCCAAGATCAGATGCAAGTTGCGACGCAATCTTGCCAATTGTCTGACCTATACAGACACCTATATCTACGCCACTAACCATGCCGTAGATCTCTGAAGCTAGCACGCTCCATGTAATCCTTTTGCTCTTGGTTGAGCTCCAGTGGAGCAGGTTACCATAGATTTCGAACTTATCTTGTGCCGCAGGGTCGTCCTCTGTTGTCTCATTTGCTAATACAATAATATATCCAATCTGGGAGCTATAATCTTTATTGTTTGCAAATGAGCCGTCAACAAAGATATACAGCTTTGCTGTTGCAAGGTGTAGCGGCACGTATTGTAGTCCACGGGTCAGGTTGTCAAGTTGCCACTTTAGTCGCTTGTTGAGATCCTTTGCGTCCTCTTCTGTTGGATCCTGAGCTTGCGCGGCGCAAGATAGATCAAATGAAGCCTCTGGTTGGCAAATTGTCGCAATATAAGCTGCTCGAGCTCGTTGTTCTCTGTACGCCTGGCGGAAGTCACTGTGCGACAGGTCTACAAGCTGGATCTTCTTGCCCTGGTCCTTCTGTCTCATTTCTATCACTTTGTCTTTCTGTGTAATAATACAGCCATTGAATAGTAGTGGTAGGCTTGCAGAGAGAGCTTCCTTTGGTTTAGCCTTGATTTCTGCCTTTTGCAGTTCTGTATCTTCTTCTTCAGCAAACTGCTCATCTGCAAGAATTAAGGTATCGTCTGTCTGCATGCCAACAACTCCAAAAGGCTTTTCTGCTGTTAATAGCAGGCAGGGGTCGTACGTAGACGTCTCTATAGCTAACTGTTAGTGGTGGTGCTTGTGGTAAGTCGCCCACCAGTGTGCGCCTACCTCTGGTATGCCGTATAGCGGTTGTTGTACTACCATAATTGTATTTAGCAGGTAGGTTGAATAAAGCTGACTAGGTAGTCGAGCGAGAATAAGACAGTTAAGATATGTTGTTAACTGCGTATAGGCTTAAGTAATGTCGCAGAGGTATACTCTAATATCGCAGTAGATAGCCATAGGTGCTAGAGCTAGAATAAGACGTTGACTAGACCGTTGGATTGTGGGAGATTGCGTAAGGATAATCTCCTTTCCGTCGTCATTGTACGCCTGTATTACTAGCCTAGATTTCTCAAAAGGGTTGTCTGTTGTCTTGCCTTTGACCTCATTGACTAGTCGCGATTTGAATACTCGGATCCCCTGGTGTTTGCCATCTGGATCGTACTGAGTAAACTCAAAGACTCCTCTTGCAATTAGCCCGTCGATTTCCTGCCTTTGTGATGCCTCAAAAGGTGCTCCTGGTGTTGTAATCTTGCCTTCCTGGCGCAGTTTGCGAGAGAGCTCTCTATCCGCAACTTCCTTTGCGGTCATTTAGGCTGTTGATTGAAGCTGCTTACCCTGATCCTCATTGTCTGTTTCGTCACCTGGGTATCTTGTTGGCTTGCGTCTTTGGCGACTGGGTTGAGCTTCTGCGGCTGGTTTCTCGCGCGGGGATTTGGGTGGCGTACCGCCAACAGGATCTGGCATTGTGGTATCTGGCAGTGTGGGATCTTGTGGCGTAGTCTGTTGCGGCTCCTTATAGTACGGTTTCACGACTGTTGAGCGGAACTGGGTTGATCCGCTTGGCAGCTCTACTATACAGGTCTCTCCCTGGGTTTCAAGCAGCGTATGTGGGCCTGTCCATCCTTTCTTCTCTCTGTATACTCGGACCTGGGAGCCAATAGGCAGGTTGACAGTAATCCGCGTATCTGGGCCATTCCGTATCGCAAGGGCGTCGTTGATTTGGCGCTGGGCGTGCAGTTTTCGCACTTCATCAGTCGCTAGTCTGATAGCTTTTGTACGTTTTTCAGTAGAGGGTGACGGAGGATCTGCGTCCGTCATCCTTGGGTAGGCGCCAAACACTAGCAGAGTGGGCACTAGTCCATCTGGTCCTGCTGAATCGTTGACAGCCTTCTGTGCCATTTGTAGTATGAGCTCCTTGCTTGGTCTCTCGTCCTGTACCTCAGCTTCTATAATCTTGTACGCGCGGCGCAGAGGGGCGTGGTATCGCTCTACTAAGCCAATGCTGTTGTGAGCTTCTACTGGCACTTCCTTTGTGATAATTGCCATCGATCTGGCGAGCTGCTGGAACTCCCGCGAAGCAAAGTTTGTACCGGCGTCATGCACAATCTGATCTGGCGGGCCAAGATAGACGTCAATCCAGCAGATTCGGATCGTGTCCCATGTCGTAGCTGCAGACATGTCAGGTAGGAATCGTGAGGCACCAAATCAAGTAGCTTCATCAACTATCTAGAGGACTGGCTTGCCATTAATGTATAGTACGTCCACAACAATAGAAAAATTGAACTCATAGTCGTCTTTTAACGTAAATTTGAATCTGCCAGGTGACTTGGCATTCATCTGACAGTGGTGGCAATACCTTGTCAGGTGTTGCAGGATCTGCTGGTCTACCTCATGGCCAGCGCGCTGTAACAGCCGGAGCAGTCGGCGTACTGACGGGTGGCCGAATCGTCGGTGGAGGCGTCGTAGTTCAGTATCTGTGAGGTGGCAAGTTGCTCGCGAACCGCGGTCTTCTGTCGCTGTCCAGTGACACCCTGCTAGCGATTCTTCCTGATCCAGAAGCATGTACGGGTGGCCCCATTTCCATACAATAGGGACGAACTTAGAGTCGTTCTGGACAAGTACATGCGGAGATTGTCAAGCCGTACCCCCATGCGATTCATGTCCTGTACACAGTACAGGAAGGGCGTCTTTGTAGGAACAATATAGAAGGTAATATTACCAACTGGAGTTGGAACAACTATTACTCCAAGGGTTCTAGTGTCGCCTTTGCCAAATCGAATTGTCTGACTAGCTGCTGAGGTATCGATCTGTACGAGTGGCAGTTTCCTACACAGAGCTTCAACCTGGGGTTGGCCAGCAGTCGATATGCCAGAAGCTCCAGTATCTGGTATAATCCCCTGAAAGACAGCGGATGAGTAGCGATCCTCAAACGTACAGTTGCGGCCTGTTGTCCATGCCTCATATCCTTCTATAAGCCTGTGAGACTGATATCCTCCTGTAAGCCTGTGAGAGACTGATTGATCGTTCAATATTGACACAGTTTTGGCGCCGTCAATTGCACGCGGCCCTGCTAGGTAGCCCTCGCAGAAGAATTGCTCGCTATAGTCCGCCTCATCCTGCAGTAATCCGTCGATCAAGTTGGTGGTCGGGTCGGCAGTGGCGTTGCTATTATGGGCATTGCTGTCGGATATATCAAGGCCTTCGTAGTCAACTAGGAACTGCTGGATATCCTCTGTTGTACAGTCCATTGTTTGCTGTAGATGTTGAGCGTGCCTGTCGTATAATCTGCGCCTTTCCTCTGGTGTGTGCCTTGTAGAGAAGTCAATCTTCCCACATACCCAGCATCGTTTTGCGTCCCGCTGGAACCGCTGGGATCCTCTGTAGCGGTCGCGGAATGACTGGTTTCCGCCTCTAGCGCGACTGTAACTGCCTTTATCGCGGCCGAAGCGGTAGCGTTGCTGCCGCGGTTGTACGTCCGGTCCGTCCAGTACTGCTGCGGATCCGGGCTGTCGTCCGTATAGTAGGCCTGGCGTTGTGCTTGTCTCTCTTTCTCCGCCGTAACAATTGCTGACCTGATTTCCGCACAAAGTCCTTCATACGTAGACGCTGGTTTGTACAGAGCCATGCTACACTCCTTAACGCCGCGGCAGGCTCGTATCACTGCGTTGCGGAGGCTCATCTCTGAAGAATACTCCATAGTGTGCTCTGTCAGTCCATCCTGTATCTGTTGCAGCTCATCTGTGAGCTCTTAAAAGAGCCCTAGCATTGGCCTCTCTGGACTTTTCTGTACAAGGTTGAGTAGAGAGGCTTCGTGCCAAAGGATAGTGTATCGTTGCAGATCCTCCTTTGTCTCAAAGTGTTCCCTAACAGTCTTGACAATTGTAGCAAAATTAAAGCCTCTATCGCGGATCTTACTCTAATAGAAAGCTTTAGCTCGTCCTTTAAGTAAGATAGGGTAGAGCCAGTGCATCTGTCCCTCAGAGATCTCAAACAACTCGCAGGTATCGTAAAAGGTCCTTAACTTGGCTGACAGAAAGTCATCCTTGTCGCCACTGTATTTCATGTCCTCTGTATAGACCTTGAGAAACCCTGTCTTTGTCTGAATTGGGATCCTTTCTGGATCTGGGGCTGTATATGGTATTGGTGGCGGTGCTGAGAAACCTCTATATGTAGATGGTGCTGGCAGATTCGTGTACGATGGAAACCGTACTTGTGGCTGCTGAGATTGCTGCTGCTGTACTTGCTGAGGCAGCTGCTGAGGCTCTGGCGGCGCCAACAGTGACGGGTTACGATTCGGATAGGGCAACTTAGTTGTTCTGACTATTGTTGTATTGTCTTGGGGAGCTGTACTCTGTATAGCTGGCTTCGGAGCTATATTTGAAGCAGTCTCCTCTAGATGGGTTCGCGTAATTTTGCCTGCCTGTATGATCTCCTCCTCTGTCCACTGATGTGGCTCGTTGTTGTTAAGTACGTCTTGAAGAGACTTGCCAATTGATTTCCTTATGCCGCTGTCAACCCATACGCCATTGTAGAGGAGGTAATCGCGCAGTGTACACCGAGCTTTCCTAGCTGGTATCTCGAAGGTTGCCTTTGTCCATCCATCAAAGTCTGTCTTGAAGGTTTCCCATAGTCCAATACCTCTATATTGAGAGCTTTTGTACAGTGAGACAGTGCTTAAGATGTATGCGTTAAGGATTGGCTCTGTGAGGTGTTCTGGGTTAGAGATGTCAATATCCTTGTCCCATCCGCGTAGGTCGATCTGAAACTCCTCTCGTAGTTTTGGAGGAACAAGTTGTTGTTACTGTACGCGGTTGATTGCGTAGGTTTGTCTTGGGTATCCTCTGGGTTTGCGGTGCCGAGAGAGCTGGTCTCTTTCCAGACGCTGAAGCTGACATGGTTGTCGCTATATGACGGTACTATAGGACAGTGAGACGAGTCTTCAAGTCCTGTATCGTAAGCGACGTTGTTGAGGCAAAACCAGTACGCTATGAGTCGATACTAGTAATTACCAGGCAAAGCCAGTATGCATAAGTCGATACTCGCAATCACCCTTCGAGCGCTGGTACCTTGCTTGTCTGTGGCTAACGTGAGGTTAACCACTGATCAGTGTTGGTTCCACGTCGGGCCGTGTATACACGGTAAACAGTAATAAATAGATAGTCAAAGATTCTGGTTGTAAGTTGTTGTCCTATCCTCACCGTGGAGGTGATAGGGCAGACCCTCTGTCAAACACTGGCCAAACAAGGAGGCAAGGCTAGGGGTAGAACCCCTGTAACAACGCTAGCTACTTGGGGAGAGCTACTGCCAACATTCACCGTTGTTTTGCTGCTCTGAGGCATCGTCCGCGAAGCGTTTGAGTATAACCCCTGGGTCTATAGGCCATATACTAGCAGCTTTAAAGGACTTGAGGATGGTCTCTGTCTTGAAGGAGGTCTCCCACGCTCCCTAGAACAGCGGGAAGAAGTCTCCCTTCTTAACTGGTACTAGCCCTTGGCTCCTCTGGAGGTGGGTGGAGAGCTCCTTAGTAGGTTTAAATATGAACGTTTTGAATGACGTTGGGTTACGTATATGAGTATGCGATGGGAGTTGTATAGTTGATAAACTCCTTTGTGAGGTGACTGCTATGGCTGTTAAGTAAAAGGAGACGCTAGTCTCTCCTACGACGCGCTTTCTACTTCGTGCAGCGATTAAAGACCTGCTCTAGCCACGCCAAACTAACGTCGTTATTCGTCCATCCAGATGGAGATGAAGCCACAAAGATGTTGTGTTGCCCAGCTTTAATAGCGTTCACCCAAGCTGCCTGCAGTGAGCTGTTCGCCGACTGATAGATGAGACCTGGCGGCAGAGCCTCCCCATTAGCGCAGACGGCTGCTAAGAGGGTGATCCATTCTTGAGAACTATCTTGGAGTGACGCTTGCACCTCTTTGCGCTCCTATATCTGACGGCTAAACACTTGTTTTGAGCGTCCTATTATACCTATTATAAAGCCCTTCTCGTCTATATTGTAGGTGTGGCGCGGCTGTATGTCGTACTGCTTTATCTTCTGATGTAGCAAGTTAAAGTACAGCTTATACTTGACGTTTAAATCATCGTTGTGGCGGAGGGAGTCAATTCTAGATGTCCATTTTGAGATGAGATGGTGGCCGTGTTGGTTAAGAAAGCGCGTTACCCACCTCTCGCTTACGCGCTTGTTGGCTATCTGGGACGCGAAATTTTGTATTATCTCTCTTGTAGGAGGCAGCCCTCTTTTTGTAAGGTCTTTAATATAGTGTACGAGCTCTAACTCTTGTTGTTGGCTGAGGTTTTGTTGATCGCGTTCTTTGGCTGCCCGTGGGCGCTGACAGCCTTGGTGTCTTCGGCTTAGTGTACTTCGGTTCACATGGAACTAGTCAGCAATTATCTAGTATGAGAACTGTTCTCCTGGTTCGAGCGCTTCGATTGCTGCAATCGCATCATCGATTGGAGCCATAGTGGTGGAGTTATGAGGTGTTGAAGTTTGGGTTTCGTCTAGGGTTTTGGTGTTCGGCGGGCGTTGCGCGTCCCCGGGCGTTGCGCGTCCGTGCACGGTAGTCAGTCCACCACTACTATAATAATGCTAGTGTAAACGCGACCATTGTCCTCGCAAGGCGGGAGTCCCACAATAAAGTCCACTAAGATAGATTGCCAGCATCGCTCTAGTATAGGAAGCGGCTGCAGTAATCTATGCTTGCCCTCCTAGTATAACTTACTTTGTTGGCAAGTAAGACAAGAACGGACGTAGCGCCCTACGGTGGCTGTTATGCCTGGCCAGTAATACCATCTGTTAGCCCGGCTATAAGTTCCCTCGCGACCAGTATGACCTGCTGTGGCGTTGTTATAGGCTTCGCGTATGATCTAGGCTTGGACGCGCTCATTATTTAGGATGTAAATCTTTCCCTTAATGTGAAGTAGACTGTGTACTACGCTAAGGTCCGCTATCGTGTTTGATCACGTGATGCACGCGCCCCACCAAAATCGCGAAATATTCAACCCACCATAACTCCACCAATATGGCTCCAATCGACGAGGCTCTTGCGGCAATCGAATCGCTAAAACCAGGAGAACATTTTACGTATATAGAAATCGCCAAAAGATTCGGGTTTAGCCGGTCAACTCTGTCGCGGCGCGCGCGTAGTAAAACCCTATCGATGGCGCGTAAGCTCGAAAATCAACAAATGCTCAACGCTACGCAGGAAGCAACGCTCGTACAGTATATTCAAGACCTCTCAGCGCGAGGGCTATCTCCTACAAGCTATATGATACGAAACTTCGCGTCAGAAATAGCTGGAAAATACGTTGGGACTTGCTGGCCGTCGCGCTTCATTGAGCGCCACAAACTCGACTTAATATCGCGATGGACATCCGGCATCGACGCCTCACGCCGCAGAGCTGATTCGGCCTTCAAGTACGCGCTGTACTTCCTAAAAAAATCGAGCAATACAACGTTGACGCACGCCATATTTACAATATGGATGAGAAGGGATTTCTTATTGGAATCCTCTCTAAATCAAAGCGCGTCTTTTCTCGCGAGCAATACGAGCGTGGGAAGTTCAAATCAATGCTCCAGGACGGCAATCGCGAGTGGATAACTTCAATAGCCTGTATTTGCGCCGACGGCTCTACCCTCACACCTGCCCTCATTTATCAGGCAGCCTCTGGCAACGTACAAGACACCTGGCTCCAGGATTTCAACCCTGAAATCCACAAGGCTTTTTTCTCCTCCTCGCCCTCAGGATGGACCAATAACGATATCGGGCTCAGCTGGCTCAAACAGGTGTTCAACCGCGAGACGAAAGCAAAGGCAAGGACGTCGTACCGCCTCTTGATCGTTGATGGGCATGGATCTCACGTAAAAAAGGATTTCATCGATTTCTGCGACGCCAATAAGATCCTGCTGGCAATATTTCCGCCTCACAGTACCCATACGCTTCAGCCGCTGGATGTGGGCGTCTTCGGGCCTCTTGCGAGCGCGTACAGCAACGGCCTCGCGAGCTTTATGGACGCCTGCCAGGGCCTCTCCAGCATCACAAAGAGGGACTTTTTCAGGATATTCTGGCCGCCTGGGAGCGCGCGCTAACGTCAGCAACGGGCCTTAAGGCCTTTGAGGCTACTGGGATCGTGCCCTTAGATCCCGACAGGATCCTCAAGCGATTTGAAACTCGCGAGCCTGAGCGCCCCAGCTCAAGCGAGAGCAGCACGTCGGTCCTTAGCGCCAGCGACTGGCGTAAAATCGAGGGCTTATTACGTCAAGTTGTTGGAGATATTTACGAGTCTCAGGCTGCCAAACTCTCGCGTACGCTCCACTCGATTTCAGCGAAAAATCAGATCCTTAAGCACGAAAATACTCAGCTCAAAGAGACCCTCGTTAACGAGCGCAAGCGCCGCCAGCGGGGTAAGGCCCTGGCGCTCGAGACGCCGGAGGATTACAACGGTGGCGCGATTTTCTGGTCGCCAGCCAAGGTCCAGAGGGCTCGCGACTGGCAGGCACAAAAGGACGCGGAGGAGAAGGAGATACAGCTTCAAAAGGACATCCAGTCCCAGCTCAGAGAGCAGAGCAAGCTTGAAAAGCAAGCCCTCTTGCAACAGCGACGCCTCGAAAAGGCTCAGGCTCAAGCAGAGCGCGCTCGCGAGCGCGAGCTGAAGGCTATTGAAGCTCAAGAAAAGCGAGAGGCCCGCGCAATTGAAAAACAACTCCGCGATGAGCTCAAAGCTTCCCAAAAGGGTAATCAACATAGCCTTAAGCCTCCAGCAAAAAATCCAAAGGATATTGAGCTTGTACAGCCTGAGTTACAGCCTGTCAAAGTTGACGAGCCCGAGATGCCCGAGATCGCGCCCACGACGCGCCCACGTCAAATACGCCTCCCAGAGCGCTACAGGTAGCCAATAGAAGGGCTATATTTGTTAAATAAGCTCTTCTGATTATTACTCTAGAAAATCCGACGATTTTACAATATATACAAGCTGTACAGCTTCAAGTTGTGGATGGGCGGAAATTGCCGAAAACGTGCATTACGCGATACCATGGGTGCGGGGTCAATGCGCGCCGAGCCTCAATGCGCGCTCAACACGAAAACACCTCAAGCTTCAACACCACCTATCGCTACCAATATGGGGTCAATTGAGGCTGCGCTTGAAGCGATACAATCGCAAGAACCTGGAGACTCTATCAACTATACAAAAATCGCGAAGGAGCATAGCGTTGTACGCTCTACGCTCACCCGGAGACACCAGGCTGTAACGCAGTCGCGTACAGCTGAGGGAATCAACCGACGAAAACTTCGCCCTCAACAGGAGCAGGAGCTTATACGCTATATCAAAAAACTCACTCAGCGAGGCCTACCACCTACACAGCAAATAATCTAGAACTTTGCAGCCTGTATAGCCAAAACGAGCGTTAGTATGTACTAGGTTAATTAGTTCGTCAAGCGACACAGCATTGATCTAGTTTCAAGATGGACAGCTAGAATGGACAGCAATCGCCACAAAGCCGACTCAGAGACAAAGTACAGCCTATATTTCGACCTACTACAGCAGAAAATTAGCCAATACGATATCGAGCCTCAGCACACGTACAATATGGACGAAAAAGGCATCCTACTAGGCATTACTACTCGCTCAAAGCGGATCTTTAGTAGGCAGCTGTACGAGAGCAAGGAGGTGAGGCAGGCTATTCAGGATGGTAGCCGTGAGTGGATTTCGCTCCTAGCCTGCATATGCGCCGACGGATCGGCTCTAGATCCAGCCCTCATCTATCAGGCTGCCTCAGGTAGCCTACAATCAAGCTGGGTTGAAGAAATCAAGCTGGGTTGAAGAAATCAACCCTCAGGAACACTCAGCCTTTATCACCTCATCGCCTTCTGGCTGGACAAATAACGAGATAGGCCTCGCGTGGCTTAAGCAGGTGTTCGATCGCTGTACTAAGGAGAAAGCTGGACGCTCCTACCGACTACTTATCCTTAACGGCTATGGATCCCACCTTACTATGGATTTTATCAATTACTGTGACCGGAATAGGATACTCCTAGCTATATTTCCGCCTTATTCGACGCATACGCTACAGCCGCTCGACGTTGTTATGTTTAAGCCTCTCTCCACTGCCTACTCAGCTGAGCTCTCAGCCTTCCTACACAGGTGCTAGGGACTATCGTTAATCGCAAAAAGAGACTTCTTTAGCCTATTCTGGAGGGCTTAGGGTAGCTCGTTCAGGAAGCTATTAATTATTAAGGCCTTTAAGGCTACTGGCATAGCACCACTCAATCTAGAGGTTATACTTAAGAGATTCACTAAGACCAGCCTACCTGAGCGGGAATTAAGAGAAAGCTCAACCTTAGTACTCAGCGCGTCTGACTGGAGGAAAATCGACCGGCTCCTAAAGGCTGCAGTAGATATAGGGAATAGTAATAAGGCAAAGAAGCTGAGCCGAACAGTGCACTCAATTGCCGTACAAAAACAGCTACTACAGCATGAAAATGAGGGACTAAGAGCAGCACTAGGCAATGAGAAGAGGCGTAGGAAGCGTGGCAAGCCTTTGCTGGATAACCAGCCTACTGAGTACTTAGGGGGTGCTGTTTTCTGGTCCCTAAGGAAGGTGCAGGAGGCACGTGATTGTCTACAGCAAAAAGAGGCTGAGGCAGAGCAGCTAGTACTCCAAAAAACTGAGGCAGCTGAGGCTTGGAGGGCTAGCTAGCAGCTGAAGGCTAGACTACTCTAAGAGAAGCGCGTTGCGAGGGCTGAGGCTCAGGCAGCTCGAGCGAAGGCAAAGGCGGATCAGGCAGCTGAGCGAGCCCAGAAGCAGCAGGCTCGCAGGGCTCAGCAACACTACAAGAATCGTATAAAAATAGCTAAGAAAGGTAGAAAAAAGGCATTAAGGCTACCTAAGCAGGGCATAAGGGAAAAAAAGCTTATTAATAAGGCTATAGATGCTGCTGAGGCCTCAGGTGCTGCATCACAGCCTCTACAGCCTCAGTCGCGCCGGGGCTAGAATATTAGAACTCCGAGTAGATTTTTATAGCTAAAATTAATTATTAAGATTCATAGACCTCATCACCAGAAATTCTTATAATAATAGCAATTGTAGGGAGCTCTGCAGCTTCAAGTTTAGCTGAGCTGGTTTGGTGTTGAGCGCGCATTGAGGCTCGGCGCGCATTGACGCCGCACCCATGGTAGAGGCTGTGTGGGAGGCTAAAACACCCAGCAATGTGCGCGAACTAGAGGCTTAATTAATGTTGATTCGCGAGCGGATTCGCGCGTATAAGAGCTCGTCACCTGCTTCTATTATTAAGAGGCTTAATTAGCTAGAAAGAGGCTCTTCTAAAGCAATGCATTAAATGGCGCTTATGCGCGAGCGAATCTTAAGCCTTAAGAGAGCAAATAAGGCCGCTATAACGCGTAAGAATTGTAAAAAGAAGCAGATCTAGAAATAAGGCACCCTATTAAAGGTAGAGGGAGAGGATATTATTACTTAAAGGGCTGTTGAGCAGCAACTTAAGGGAGAAACGCGTTAAGGCAAAGCGCGATTAGGTACGAGCTGGCAGGCCTTAGCGCGCTGCGGTCGCTGCAGAGAGACTGGCTATAACTCACAAACGTGTGAAAAGCGTACTATAGATACTACTTAAACTAGGACAGCTCTTATATTAATATTATTTTATTGCGTTGTGGATGTACAGGCTATAAAAGGCTAAGAGAGTTAACAAGGTAGGCGGCTCGCTTGTAAGGGCGACTCGCTTATAATCTAGGTTAGTTATACTTTTAGTTAAACTTAATTTATAGCTCTATAGTATACTTTATAAAGATTCTAGTTTAGTTAATACCTATACGCTTTTAGCCTTACTTAGTTAGTAGAGAATTTACTATATCCTTTATAGTAGTAAGCTAGGGCGAAAATCCTTATTTATCTAAGTCTAGTATATAACTAATAATTACTTTCTTTTCTCTTTATATAAGTGCTATTAAATTAAAAAAAGAATTATATTATCTTATAATTCTATTATATTATTATTATAAGGTAGTTTTAGGCACCTTATAGAGTGTAGTAGCGTATTATAGGGATAATATTATATTTTATTTAATAGCCTAAAAAGTAAGCTTTATATTAGCCTTTATATAGGTAGGTTATATATTAGTAGATTAATATATTATATACTATATAAGAGAGTATAAGTTTTACTAGAATCTTAGTAGAGGTAGACTACTCGCCTATATAGACTACTTGTCTATAAGGTACGTTATAAATATAAATTCTACTCTAATTAGAACGTAGATTAGCTATTTATACTTACATTTAAGTAGGCTTATACTAATAGAAATACTACCTAAACTAAGTTTAAGTATATTATCTACTACTTAAAAAGTTTATAAAGCTAATAGGCTCTTACTATAAAGGTATATAGCTGCGCTTATAATTTTAAGCTATATTTTAGGTAGTAATAAGATTTATAAAAGTAACCTCCCTAGTCTATAAAGTTACTTATTTAGAGATAAATATTAAGAAGTATATTAAAATAATATAGGCTTAGATTAATAGAAACAAGTAGGACTACAAATTAGTTTTTAGGTTACTATAGTAGAAAAAGAACGCTATATTAGTAGCCCTAGAAAAATAGGTTATATATATAGGGTCCTTTTATATAAGAATTATAGATAAGTAAAAAAGACAAACTTCTACTTTTAGCTAAAAAGTCTCTACTATATTATTTATAGTCGGCTTACTAAATACCTATAGAGGAAAAACAAGCTAGAATCTTAGATTTAGTAAGCGAATTAAATAAGACTACTATATAAGAAAGGAAGCTAAAGGGCTAAACTATATATATACTTATAAAAAAGAAGTAGAGCTAAAATAGTACTACTTTGCCGGATGCCCTCCATCGAAGGTTGAAAGGGTCGAACTCGATTTGGGCGCCTCTGCATTCTTTTCTTCGTTGTTCTTCTTTGTTGGGACATTCTCCGTCTCTTTAATGTCTGTACGCATGGCCGACGGCTTAGAGAGCGAGATTCCTCCATTGCTCCTGCCTCTCCTTGCTTGTTGGCAGACAATCCCGGGATAAGGGCGGGAGTCGGCGGGTCGGAGCGCGACAGGTCGGCGCCGGAGAAGCCGGAGTTCGGAAGGCGACGACTTCCGCTTTGGCGGCAAGATCGGAGCTCCATGAAACGGAATGACTGACGCTCTTGTCATCGCGGCCCTGAGCAACGCGCAGTCGTGTGTGGCACTCTAGTACAAACAAGGTATCATCATCGGCGTCATCGGCATTAAGGCTTAGATGTGTGTTGAGCTGCTTGTGCGCCGCCTTGCACGGTTCAACTGACGGTGCCAACGGGACTATGAGGCCTCTTCTTTCGTAGCCGTCTGCAATGCGAGGCTCGGTCCAATTTGCTGCCCCGACGTCATGTCCATGCATGTTACTCGAGCGGTCTGGTTTGTTCGCATTGCTACCGATCCCGTGATCAAGCGGGCGAACATTCGGTGACGGGTTCGCCGCACTCACACTCAGCGGTGCCTCGGTGTCAGCCTCGGCACTTTTCGTCGAGGGTCTGGCAACTTCAGGCTGGAGCTTCAGGTCACCCTTCTTGGTAGCCAAGGCATTGGGACCGTGCTTCATGCGGCATGTTGATACACGGAAACCAGAATCAGAAGAGATTAGTCTTGGAGGTTTCAACAGCAAAATCTGACCTCGCCATCGCTACTAGCTTATGTCTAAGTAAACGAGGGAGTCGTATGTAGGGCTGGTCGTGCAGCGCAGCCGGGGGAGCAGAGCGCTGAAGTACTAACAACTATCAATTCTGGACCTGCATACTGCATCTAGAAGCTACATAGGCAGTGTAGAGCTAGAGTTTAGTGTGTTTGCCACGAAAGTTCAGCGTACAGGCGGCGATGGCATAGTCCCAAATAGATAGACTAAGACATGCTCCGCGGCAGCTATAGCCTCAGGGCCTATAGGTCGTGAGGAATGACGATGCATCTTGTGGACTGGAGGGTGGTTTCCAGAACAACATCGAGAGCGGGAGTGGAAAGGCATAGGCCCTCTCGTGTCCGTGATATAGACATAATGCCGTAGATGAGATAGGACGAGGTGAAAGGCGAGAATACCGTCCTAGCCCGTTGAGGCATAGCGCGGGTACTGGACAAGACTTGGCACGGCGCCGGCGCCGAGCTACCACATATCTAACAGGCCTTGGACGATGATTACCAGACGGCAGGCTTCCTGTCGCCCAGTTCACAGATTCGCCCATGACTGCTGCCCGGCCGAGACAGCGTCCATGACCAGCCTCTCTCTCGATTTTGACGCGCCGTGTGGACAGATTGTGCGGCTGCCTGACGGTGCCACGGTCACAGGGCGGGAACGCGCAGCTGCAGAAGAACGCCCGGCCAGCTGCGCAGAGAAACATGTCGACCTACGCTACGACAGACATGCAGTTACGGAACCAGCCCACAGGGGATGCATCCGGACTTCCTACTTGCAATTTTAGCGTGATTTTTTCCCCTTGTTGCTTTTAGTGATTCTCCGGATCCGTACGGATACATTACTGTGTTTCCCACTATAACGTCTAAAGAGCATTCTAGCGCCCAAAAAAAAGAAAAATATCGGCAACATAAAAAAGATCTCTTACCACATTATGTTGACAATAAAAGACAGGACAACGCGAGATGCTCCCTCGTACCAGGGGCCAGAAGCAACAAGTGCCTTAGCCCTAAACCGAGTAGTTACGACTGTCTCTCGCGCCATTTAGTCTTTAGCCCTGATCTGGCAGCTCGCCAATGCCAACTGATGCAGGAGGCTAAGGGTCTTAGGAAGAAGCAAACCACTACGTCATTATCCATCGTAGGTTGGCCTGTCGGTAGTTGCCTCGGTTTGTCGATTCTTGAGGAAATAAAGGATAATTGCGATGTCATGTTTCATGTCGGTAATTTCTTCCACCGTCTTCCGCATACTTTGCGTGGCCTCGACAAGTTCCACATGGCCTGAGGTCGCGGGACTTGCCAGAGTCGAAAGCGGCCTTCCTTTGCTGGAGAGGAGGGACACGCTTCCGGCTGTTCCTCAAGGATGGCCGCGCCTGGCCGCTGTCGTCTTCGGCTTGAGCTTGGAGTCGTAGCATGGTGTGTAGGTGGACGAGGAATGGGACGAGTGTGAGAGAGGGAATTCGCCGTGACGTTCACCGCCTCCCCGACACCGGCGAATTCCCGGGACCACGTCGGCGGGAAAGGCACCTAGCGCATCCGGCTCTTCAAGCTTTATAAGCTGAGCCACCTTAAGGTTAGGAAAACGAATTCCACATAAAAAGAGAGCCTTCCACCTATTACTGAAACTTCCCTCAAATATTTTCTTAAGACTCCAGCCTTTCTATATAGTTCGGAAACTAGTCTTCACTTAATCCTGCTCCCTTAAACATGAAATTCTCAGCTCTTGCACTTATCTCTTTCCTTGCTGCCACTGCAGCTGCGATCCCTCATGACTCAGTGGGGGCCCGAAACGTCAATCCAGGTGATTCTGTCATTGAAACCCTTGAAAAAAGAGCTTGCAGTACACGTGGCTGTTGTCAATGTGAGGATGGCAGGGAACTAGCGTGTTGCGTAAGTTGATTAATGCCGTTTCCTACCTGTTGCTAAAATATGGAAAAATTCCGACTAATTCCTAATAGAATGGTTGCTCTGGTTGCGCTTAAGCGATAGAGGACATTGAGGACATTGAGGGGCAAGATCCCCCCCGGCACATAATCACAACCAACCAACCAGCCAACACCCTAAAACATTCCCAGATCTCAGTTTACTTCAACGTCCTGTAGACTGCGCCCTATTGGCGCCCCTTTTCTCATGGTGTCCTTGCGGCATGGCTAGCTATCAGTCGGGCGTTATGAGATAGCTTTTATTTATTCGCTCCAAGTAAAGTAGTCGCGAAATACACACTCGTTTGATCTTGCAAAATGTTAAATTTGTTCTTATAGCGGTGCCATTGCGCTTGCGTAAAAAGCATGGGACTATGTTTTGATCACATCGCTTTGCAGGTGCTGTGAGGCTGTAATGGGGACTAGGGGCCCAATTTGGACTCTATTTCTATTCTTAGCTTAAGGGCAACGCTGCCATGCTGCAACTCCACCTCTTATTGCCTCCATGGTTAAACCTACCATTGTCAGGCGACTGTCCAGATTATGATGCGCCCGGCAGCTTGGGCTAAAGTGCTTTCCTGCTCCTGGCAATCCAAAACCTATGCTTCCGGCATCGTCTTAAAACGTTAAAAACTACTGTTTTCCTATAACGAGCGAATTGTCTTTTAGGTATGTATCCTCTGTTATAACTAAGTGCATTGCACCTACTATTGACAATTTCCCTCAAGCGTCTAGTCCCCTCATCCACTTCGCTGCCCCGTTTGTCCGCGTCGCTTGCCTTAAGCCTATATTATGAAAATCCACATCTATTTGGCTATAATTGCATCTGTACCGCAAATCTCCTATTTCCTATCTACCTTCAACGCCTCACAACAGAGCTATCTTGCTCTGAAATCTCTCCACCTCCTAATTGTTTTAAGTAAGCACGGCTGTTAGATATCTCACTGCTCCTATGGGCTGCGCCTACCTAGTTTCTCCCTGTTCCGCTTGTACAAAAGTCCTACTGTCGTATGGGTAAGTAGTAGATGTGGGTTCTTAGGTGAGTCCAGAGGCAATTATTTAGTAGTGCTTAATTAAGTAGGTAATAATTAAATATATACTTAATTTTAATACATAAGAATTTTCTTTTATAAAGAATATACTATATAAAATACCTAATTCTTTATTAATAAAAAGAAACTAAAATTGTATAGATAAGTACTAGCTAAATAGATTTCTTAAGTATATATAGGCTCTAAAGACTTATTAGAATTATAAATATAATTACTAATAAGCCTAACGCTTTTAAAATATAGGATATTAGACTAATATTTTATAAAAAGCAGTACGTGCACTATAGCGCTAGGTAGAATATTATCTAGATCTAGAAATATTAAAACTAGTAGAGATATTATTACGCTAGAGCCATAGAGAGGATATTACACTAGCTCTTATATACTAAGAGAAATATTAAATCTAGCTTTATAGAAAGTGCAATATTATACTAGGGTATAAATAGATATACTATACCTATACTAGTATAAGCACACTAATATATTACTATATACCTATTATATAAAAGTGTAGATAGTAAAAGTCTTAAAAAAGAAGTTTCTAGTAAACTTTTATTACAATTATAATAGTCCGTACTAGCCTTCCTACTAAGCACGCCCCTTTATCTTTTCTTTACACTCTATTTTCCCCTATTTACACCTTTTACCTTTCTAAAGGCGCCTTTTCTAGTTAGTATTAGTATAATAGTTAGTATAGGCTTATGCCTTACACTGCCCTCTATATAAGAAAGAGCTCTCTAGGTCTCTTTCTTATCTACTATTTTAAAATAGTATTAACGTCTTTACAAGCGAGCTGCGAACCCCACTAACTTTCTACGACGCGTTACCTATTAACTACAATGGCTTAACTAACACTTATTTGATTGCCCTATAACGAAGCAGATGTCTCCCTAGCTATTTTAGCTATTAATTAGAATTAGATCTAGAGCGTTAATCGCGCTGTAGCGACGTTTAACGTTCCTGAAAGCACGCTTCGCAGCCGACGCGCTGGAACTACTGCGCGACGCGATTGTGAGCCTAAATTAAAGAAGATTACTAAGCTAAAAGAGGAGGTTATTATTAAGCATATACTTAACCTAGATGCGCGAGGCTTTGCGCCTACTCTAGGTGCTGTACAAGATATGGCGAATAAGCTGCTCGCTAAGCGTAGCGCGGGCTACATTGGCCAGCAGTGGCCTAGAAACTTTGTCAAGCGAACAGACAGCCTCACAACGCGATTTAATCGAGCCTACAATCGACAGCGAGCCCTCTGCAAGGACCCGACGGCTATACAGGCCTGGTTTGAGCTAGTAGCACGTACAAAGGCCACCTACGGTATCTGCGATGAGGACACCTTCAACTTCGACGAGACTGGCTTTCTAATGGGCAAGATATCCTCCTAGCTAGTCGTTACAGGCTCAGAGAGACGTGGTCGGCCAACAGCGATCCAGCCAGGCAATCGTGAGTGGGTGAGGACGATCCACGGAATCAACGCTGCTGGGTGGGCAATCCCACCCTTCGTCATCTTCGCTGGCAAGTACCACCTCTCGGCCTGGTACGAGGGCGACGATATACCAGGTGACTGGACTATTAGTCTTAGCGACAATAGGTGGACTACGAACGAGCTTGGTGTTGCCTAGCTACGGCACTTTATTAAGCATACAGTAGAGCGTAGAGTAGGCGCGCGTTAGCTCCTAATACTCGACGGCCATAAGAGCCACAACTCACTCGAATTCCAGGAGATCTGCAGGGAGAACAAGATCTATACCCTATGCATGCCACCACATTCGTCACACCTCCTACAGCCACTTGACGTGGGCTGCTTCTCGCCGTTGAAGCGGGCGTACGGGCGCTAGGTTGAGGGCCTGATACGCACATATGTCAACAATCAAGTATACTTGGAAATCTCGTTTTTTCGGCAACCAAATCTGCAAATCAATCAGTTCAAGTCCGCCTGGATAATTTTGGCTGTAAATCAAACCTTAGAGATGGATTTGGTTTGTAGATTTGGAAGATTTAATGTTATTATATAGCTGTAGCTGTAGGCCTTGTAGATTTGCAAGGGTCGTGATTTTCCTAGTGTTGTAATTAGCTTAACTTACTAGTACGGGGCTGTCAACGCGTCCCTAGCCGTCAATCGTCGCGTACCCAGCCATCCCATCGCGCTGCTTCTGTTGCCGATTGCTATCGTCGCTATTAAAACGGTCTACTTTTGTTGTTGTAGCGGCTATTGTTAGTAGCTCAGCGCTTACTTTTTGCTGCCTCTGCTTACCTCCAGGCCCAACGATGGCTTCCAAACGCGCTGTTGATAACGATTGACCCGCTGCTGTAGCTGCCAACGTCAACGATAGCCGCCCCAAACGTCGCTGAGTCCTTATACAGAAGGCCTTAGAGGGAGATGAGCTGCCTTGCGGCACTACTAGCCAACCGATCAAGTTACCCGAAACGCAGCCAGCTGCGCCGCCGTCGCCGCTATTCCCAAGTATACCCGCCGAAGTCACTGTCGAGGTAGCCGTTGAGGTGGCTGTTGACCCGCTTGTTGGGCAGGTTATAGGAGCGCCTGAGCGGCTATGGGAGTTGCAGTTGCTGGAGTCTCAGCCCGCGATCGCTGCGGCGGCTGCGGCGTTAAAGGCAGCTACGGTGACTACTGTGGAGGAGGATAGTGGGGAGGAGCTGGGCGGTTTCGACGCGCGCTTTGTTGATGACTTCGAAGGCATTGATTGGAGCAAGCTGCGGCGTTTTGAGAAGCCATCGCGCACTCTTACAGGCAAGAAGAGCTGGGTCTTTAAGCACGGCTACCGCGTTGCCTTGCGAAGGACTGCTGCAGAAGTAAGCGCAGGTTAGCTAGAACGTACCTATTTTGTGTGCTGTTGGTGTCACAACAACACCGTTACTGGCGGTATTGTTGAGGTGTTAACAGCTACAAGCTTGGCCGCAAAGCACCTGGGTATGAACAAGCGCGGCCATCGCATAACCCTGCGCGGGCAGCAGCTGCCGAAGCTGCCTGGAGGTTAACAGACTATAACTGACGCGCTGAAGAAGGGTGTGGAGGTTAGCCAAGAGGTTGTTAATGAGCTGGGTAACTTTGACGTACAGGCTTTTCGGCTTGCTGCTGTGACCTGGCTTGTTGAAAACAACCACCCGTTGCGCGAGTTTGAGACTGAGAGCTTTAGGCGCATGCTTCGTTTCGCCAACCCAGCTGCTGAAGAAGCGCTGTGGGCGAGCCACAACAGTGTTGCAAGGTTCGTAATGAGACTGTACGATTATTTGAAGCCGATTGTTAAAGCTGAGCTGTCAACTGCAGTTAGCAAAGTCCACATAAGCTTTGACGGCTGGACTACCAAAGGCGGCAAACGTGGCTTCTTTGGTGTTGTTGCTCACTACGTCAACACCAAGGGGAAGATTATGGACTTGCCTATGGCGCTGCCGCAGCTCACAGGCGTCCACAGCGGCGAGGCAATTGGGGAGTGCGTTGACAAGACGCTATCGTCGTTCGGTATAACGCCACAGAAGCTGGGTTACTTTGTGTTAGATAACGCTGCAAGCAACGATGCGGCTATCGAGTACCTGGCTCAAAGGCATGGGTTTTTATCGTCTTGGCAGCGGCTCCGTTGCGGTCCCCATACTCTTAACTTAGTCGGCCAAACTTTTATGTTTGGCAAGGATAAAGACGCGTACGATAACGACCCAAGACATAAGAAAGATAAAGAGAAGTTTATGGCTAAATGGCGACGGCTGGGTCCTCTAGGCGTGTTCCTAAACATTATCAACTACATCAGTACGCCGAAGCAGCACTCCAGCTTTGCCCGTTTCCAGCACCTCGCGCATGACGAAGACCCCGCTAATAACAATAATTTACTGCTAACCGTAGTTAAGGCCTGCGTCACCCGCTAGAATAACTATTGCGCTGCTTTTGAGCGAGGCATCATTCTTAAACAGCCTATTACGGCTTACGCAAACTATCACATTAAGAAGACAGCTGATGCCGATAAGGCTGCGCGCGATAATGGCAACAAGCTGTTATCTGCGCCGGCGTGGATGCGATCGGACGGCCTCACAGCTGCAGACTGGGCGGTGATAATTGACTACGTGGATGTTCTGCGGCCGCTGAAAGTAGCCACTGAGCGGCTGGAGGGGCGTGGGAAGAAGCAGTATAAGCTCAACGGTCGCTTTGGCGCTATCTACGAGATTATACCTACTTTTGAACACCTGATCGCTGCTTTCGAAGAGCGCTTAGTTACTTGGGAGAGCGTTGATTTCGAGCAGCTAGACGCACTAGAAGACCACATGGCTATTAACTTACGCGCCGCTGTTGCTAAACTAAAGCTTTACTACAGCAAACTAAGCGACTCCCCCGCCTACTACGCTGCAATCGTACTCTATCCCCGCTATCGCAACTACTGCAAAGTGGCTTGGGCCGACGACCCAGCTCGATTGGGAGCGGCTGATGCTGCTTTCCAGCAACTCTGGCGCCTCTATAACCATCGCCCAGCTCCTCGTCCGCAGCCGAAGCCTACAAAGTCACACACAAACGTGATTGACGACGCCATTAACGCTATAATCGAGGCAGAGAGCGACGACGAGGCAGACTATAGCGATGAATACGAGCGCTGGCGTGCCAACGAGCCGCGTTGGAGTCGCGAAGATTTCAATCAACAAGGTAACCCAGTACGTTATTGGCTTAACCTACGCGGCAAGTACCCAGCGTTGGCACAGCTGGCGCTCGATATAATGACTATACCCGCCTCCAGCTGTGAGTGTGAGCGACTTTTCAGCGAGCTTGGTGATCTGTTGGAGCCACGACGTCGCAAAATTGGAGCCAACTTGCTAGCAGCTCTACAGTGTGTGCGGAGGTGGATGGGAGCAGGTTTAATAGATGCTGACGACGAGATTGATGAAAGTATGTTAACTGACTCTGCTGTTAACAGTTTGTATGGCGTATGCCAGTGGGACGATTCTATATAGTAATTATAGTACAAAGAGAAGATTTCAGTATACTACATATTTGCAAATCTATCAAATCTATAATACTATCAAATCCTCCAAATCCAGCATAACGTCACCTATCGACAAATCAAATTAAATCCGCGCGAAGATTTGGTTTGATTTGATTGTTGACAATTGTGCTTAGAGCTGTGTTTGGCGGCATCTAGGCCACGCCCACAAATAATCATTGAACCACAACCCCCTCTGCGAGAACATTCGACTCCGTGGCTAGCAGTCGTCACTTGCCTGGCATAGTTTCCAGTATTCGAACTTGTACCCACTAAAGACTCTAAAATCGCTATTGCGGAGGCATATACAATTTGTTGGATAGTATATACTAAGAACGCACCTTAACGTACCTTTGGCAGCTGGCTTGAATGCTAGATAACTTACTAGACCTCAATAAGGCAGCGCTTGTTCTTGGGGTACATAAGAAAATAGTCTCTTTGCTCCATATCGTCATCGCCGAAGCCATCTTTACACGACACAATAGCATTCGGATACGCCCAGAAGAACTTGGCGGTAGCATAGCGAAGCTCCATCAGTGCCAGATAAAGTCCAATGCATACTAGCAAGAAATTGGTTAGAAATATCAACAGAAACGGTTTTAGGCTTACTTCAAGGGCCCCCGCTAAAGGGCATCCACAAGTCCTTCATTTCTTTCGTTGTATTCTCCCACTAAGAAGGTAGGAATCTGTCATTGTTAGCGAACGACATTCCCAGTGCTAAGGCCCTAGGCGCTAGGCGCTCACTGTTTAGGTTCTAGAAAGACGAGCACATCTCTATGCATGCTATACGCCTGCGTGCTGACAGTTGTCCCTTCTGGCATCCATCGTCCATTAATCTCGCAGCCACTAGCAGGCACATCTCTAAGAAGCCCGGTAGGCGCCGCAGCATACAATCGCAAAGTCTCATGAATAACTTGATCCAGGTATGTTAACCTCTTCAAGTCCTCGTCCTTGTAGCCCACTAGCAACGTCGCAACTTCCTCAGTAAGCCGTCGCTTCACCGCCTCATCTTAACAGACAGCCCACACCAAATACGTTAAACTCTAAGCCGTGGTATCACTACCTGCTATGATATACCTAAAGGGACGGACTGAAGTCAGCGTAGCTCTTAAAGGCTGGGTTTGTAAGTCCGTGTCTCAGCGACTCGCTACTCTGAAACGTCCCCTAGGAGGCATTTCAAAAAGCGTACTCCGGTACCAGGGGCTTAGCTTACGCCTGCGCGTCGTCCAAGATTTCCTGTTGCGACATGCCCTCTTCGCCGGCACAGAATACCTTTGTGAACAATGTAGGTTTGGGATTCCAGGGATCCGCCGCGACAAGCCGTTCGTACCGCTCAATGGATTCTAGAGCGTAGGACCATATGCGCAATGTTGCTACAGTACCCTCCCTAAAGATCAGCAGAGGAAAGTGGGAGGCGAATTGTGCGAGCGCTGGGAACCCAATGCGTAGGCCAGTTAGGAAGGCTACTGCCTTGAGATCGCGAGTATACTGATTTTCCTATAGCATAATACACGTCAGCGGGCCATACGTTTCTACAAAAGTCTATTAGGGTGGGCAATGAGAAAATGGTAAACGTACCTTTCCCTGTTCGAGCATGCAAAAGCTATCGCCGAAGGTCAGCTCACCAATCACGTCGGTACTAAAGAAGAGCCACCATTTCATCACATCCGCCCTTCCTTCGACCTTGCTCTCCTCGCCGATCCTCTGCACGGCCAGCTCAGCCCGCGCTTGCACAAGGTGTTCCACGCTCTTCAGTCCAGACTCGGACATTGGAGCGGAGAGCATTCTCCGATGGCGCTGGTGATACTCAGTCTCGCGTCATAAAGATGCTCGTGCCGCCAAGAGCGAAGTCGTCGTACATTCGGCTTTTGCGCAACGGACGCGTGTACGAGTGGATTTGCTTGGCGGCGGCGACAGAGGAGAAGTCGACTTCGTTGGGGCCGATCCGGACTGTTCTACCGTATTCCTCATGCAGGCGGTGGACATATGCAGTTCGTTGGGCGCGTACGAAGTGGAAGTGCAGCACTGCACCAGTCCACTTTGAATACCACGGCCCCGGGAGGGAAGAAAGCGGACTGCGGGTGCGGGTGAAGAGAAACTGTCGGTGTTAATTAACCCCGGTTAATCACCACTAATGTGAAGGACGGGTGCCTATACAAGAAGCAGTTTCAGTAAGCTAAGTCCCAGCAATCCTAAACCTGCGATCTAGACTAAAGCCATGGTATCTTTTCCCGCGCTCTGCGATGTTAATTTCTAGATACGTTACAGTAGCACAATATAACTATTAAGGAGGGACTATTGTCTGCGCATGCACATAGTTAAGGTGCTTTATTCGCGCCTTACGCCGTCTTAAAACGCATAGACATTATATTAACCCTAGTAGTCTAACTCCTTACCCGAGTGTTGGAATGTGGAGGTATAAGTCCGTGAACAGGCCATTCGTAATGCGGCTAAGATGAGCGGGGTTATCCCTTTAATTGTATCTACGTTAAACCTACGCGATACCTTAGGACACAAATATCTTTGGGCTGATGTCAGATTCACTGTGCTTTCACAGTGTTTCTTAGTAATCCTTGATGGTTCAGATGAAAGGTGGTTGATTTTGATGATGGTTGAGATGATCGATTGTGGAGTGATCTCTGTCGGAGGAGCTGAGCTATCGTACGCAATATCTATCTAGCGCCAAGACACACTAGTACTAGTGCGGAGTAGTGTAACAGTAGTACGCCAGTCTCCTTCGTGTATTTCAGTGATCTCACAGTGACATCACTGTGAGTCACACCAACTGTCGTTATAAGGAGACTATGTGATCGGACGCACGTGACTACTGGATTTCACAGTGAAATCACAGTGATTTCCAGTGACCTGATATCTGACAGCTGACTAGAGGTATCTTATAGCCTCTACTATACTATAATTATTCTGTTAATATATATATATATATATATAACGTACTTTGCACTCGAGTCGATCATTCCATCAAGTCAATTACTTTGCCAAGACCCCACCAAGTTCTGTACTATTCACAATAGTATAGAGTCAACACAAACTGTTTTTGATAGTCTAAATAGGCTAATCTATTTAGAATCTACTTCTACAGGCTGCCTACAGGTTATTTTGTTATACCTAGGCTTACTGCAGCGTGTATAGCACTATTAAGCAGATTCGCCTCTATTAGCGTGCACCCTCTTTTTCGCCTTTTGCCCATCACTGCGCGCCCTAAGCTCCTTTAAAGTGGCTAGCCGCTAGCCCTCTTTAGCTATAAGGACTCCTTTACGCTATACTTACTTTCTTTTATGCAATTTACGTTGCGTAGTAGCCTTATTAGTAGCTTAAAGTTTAGCGTTGCGTTTAGTTATTAACACTAAAGAATGCCTTATTAGCTTAGCGCCTTTAACAAGCTTTTCCACCGCCTTAACTATATAAGTTAGGGAACTATCTACATGCCTTTAAATTCTCTACTTAACTAACGTTAATTGCGACCTAAGTTCTATATTATTTCGCGGAGTTCGCGACTCCTATATACTATCGCGAATAGTACAAAGTGGAGGCGTACGCAGGCAGACGTTAAGCTGCGATATCACAACTTCTAGATTGTGGAGCACTAGGCCAGCACCTTAAAAGCCTCCTGTAATATTACTTTTAGTAATTAAAGCCTTAAGGCAGTAATAAAGCAAAGTAAGAACTTAATTTTAGTAATATATGTAATGTGGTTGCGTACTAGATTCTTAGCTTAGCGCCTATATGTCTTCTTTAATAGCGCAAAACAATCTATATTAAGTAGCTGTAAGAGATGCGCCAAATGTGGAGACATATAGAGAGTAATAATATTACTCTTTTTATAGTAATCCTAGAATTTAAGTAAGTTATAACTTTTATAGCTATTAATAATAAGCAAGTATACTCTACTAGTAGTACGCCTCTTTATATACTTATTAAAGTGCTTTAGCTATTATAGACTAAGCTTATTTATTATCTAGCCGTTCTTAGGGACTGCAATAACCTAATTACGAGGTAGATCCTTCTCCTTATACTAGGCGGAGAGGTGGTGCTTACTCCTAAAGATAATAAAGGGTAGGATCTACCACCCTATTGCGTTAATGCCTTAGATAACTGTTATCTACTCTCTATTGCCCTGCTGCACCTACTTTAGCTGTTCTTAACGCTTAGAGCCTATAACTACAACTCTAGTTAATATTATGCCTATTATAAAAGCTAGTCTTATTAAAATTATAGGTGTCCTTATCTAGAATCGTACTTTTAATTAAACTTAACTTAAAGCTTTAGCTAGCGCTTAACAAAGTTATAAGGCTACCTCTAGCTAACTAGCTTATAGTGGCGTGCAGCTAGTAAAGAATCAGCTATATCTTTTATAGTATTAAGCTAGGGCAAAAATTCTCGGGCGTCTAGGTCGAGTATATACTACACAATTACCTACCTCTCTCTTATAGTAAGTCTTATTTTATTAAGTGCGTAGTTGTGCCTAAACGTCTTTATAGTGCGTTAGTTGCTAAGTGTACTTTAAGAGATGTTATAGAGAGCTACAGCACATTACTAAAAGAGCGTTGCGTCTTATTTAATAGCCTAGATCGTAAGCTATATGCGCGCTTCTTTTAACGCTAGTAGTTTATTATATAGTTAAGGCATCGCGTTATACTATTACTAATAGTACGTTTTAGTATAATCTTGGCAAAGTAATTAACTTAATAGAATAATTAACTCGAGTGAAAAGTATGTTATATATATATATATATATATATTTAGTAGTCTATTTTTACTTAAAAAAGCATTTACTAGTTATAGTTAGTATATATAATAAGCTTAGAATTATTATATATAGTACTAAATTAAGTATCTGGAAATAAAATTATAAACGCTTTTACTTTAAATAATATAATAAAAGCAGAGTCTTTTACTTAGTAAATAATAAAAAAGTATAAAACAGTAATTATAAATATTATATATATACATATATATATATATATATAAATTTACTATATAAGTATAAATAAGCTTAGAATTATTATATAAACTATACTAAATAGTCTACTAGTATATTTAATAATAAAAAATTATATAGTTTACTACTATAAAGTATTATTTACTTAAATTAGTAAAAATTTTTAATATACCTTATAGGCAAGCTGGCCATATAGGCGAGCTAGCTACCTCTACGAACACTCTACTAAAATCTATACTCTCTTATATAGAATAGAATATTTACACCTATAAATATATAACTAGCTTTAAAAGAGACTAAAATATAGTTTACTTTTTAGGCTATTTAATATAATATAGCTTTATTTCTATAATATACTATAGCACTCTATAATATTTTCTATAGCACACTTACTATTTAATACGCTAAAACGTACCAATAATATAATTATTCCTCTAATTTAATAGCTTTTATGTAAAGCGAAAAGGAGATAATTATTAGATATATACTAGACCCAAATATGTAAGAATTTTTTCTTTAGCTTACTACTATAAAGAATATAATAAATTCTCTACTTACTAAGTAAGGCTAGAAGCCTATAGATATTAACTAGGCTAGTATTATTAGAAAGTGCACTATAAAGCTATAGGTTAAGTTTAACTAAAAGTATAATTACAAAAGGGCTTTTTATAAGAATTTAAAAATTATTAAAAACTAATTCTAGCTTATAGTACATATAAAGCCTAAGTATAGTATTCTTAATAAAGATATATATAACTTTAATAAATCTAGCTTTATAATAGGCGTAATATTATTTAAACTAGTAGTTATAGACTCTAAGTATTAGTAATAGCTAAAAGAACTCTAGCTAGGTAATTAAAAATAGATATTAGTTATCTAAGGTATTAAAGTAATAAGATAGGCGCTTCTACTCTTTATTATCTTTCTAGGCAAGTAGTACCTTTTAGTCTAGTATAATAAGTATAGTATTAATTCGTTTTAGTTATTTAACTTACTAAAAATAGCTAAGTAATAAAATTAGTATTAAGTAATTAATACACTTTAATAAATATTATAAGGGGGCTTTAGAATAAGAGGTTAGGATTGCCTAAGAAAACCTATAAATTTAGTAGAGTTTAATAGTAACTCTAGCTATAGACTTATATATACTCCTAGCTTAGTAAAAGTATAGACTTAGAACTCTAAGACTATAGACTAAGTAATTATAGAAGGGCGCTTAGTTCTTTATATATCTCTCTTCCCCTAAAAAAATTCTATTGTTATATTCTATACTTCCTATAGTAGTAGTACTAATTCCTCTTTTACACACCTAAAGTCTTATAAATAAGTCTAATAACTTACTCTATATATAAGTAATAGTATTTTAAGTCTCTATTAGGTTCTAAATATTCTCTAGCTAAAGAAAGTACTAGGCTTTTATTCTTCTACCTTTAGTATAATAATATAGTTATTATATCTAATATATTTATATTTATCTCTTTTAGTTTTTTATAGCGTAGCTTCCTATTTTAATTAAGAACTAATGCTAGTATTATTTACTCTAGCTAAAGTAAATAAAAAGATTTTTACCTTAGTTCTACCTTTCTCCAATATTTTACTATTATGTCTGCAACACCTTTTATTAATATTATACTATATTTTAATTATTACTCCTACTTTTACAATATCTTTACTATGTTTCATAATATTAATCTTTATTATAGTTAGAGCTAATAACTAACGCCTTATAATAGCTCTTATAACTCTAGGTAAATATATAAAGTCTAGCTTAGCTATAGTTTAATATTACTCTATAAAGATTAGAACTTCTAGTACTTTTACCTACAATAGTAAGCTTTTACTACCTACTCTAGATTTCTATAGTACTAAGAACCTTAAGAAGTCTATACATAATATAACTATAAAGAACTATTATAGGGTTAGTTTCTTAGTTTTTCTATATTATTCCTTATTAATTCTAAGTAGTTCTTTAAGGACTTAAGCTATAATTAAAAAACCCTTAAGACTATCTATATAATATCTAAAGAGTGTGTTTTAAGACTACCTATATTTATTAGAAGACCTACTAGCACTATATTAAGTAGCTTATTTTCTATATATAAAGGCTTATAGGAAAGAAGTATAACTATAAAGCTTATATTATTTACTCTAATAAGTACTTAGGTAAAGTATAATAATTCTTTAGTAAATTTTTTTTTACTAATTTATTAAACATCTTTGTTATATAGAGATTCTAACTAAGGTTAAGTCCGCACTATATATAGAGACGAGTAAAATAAAAGGCACTAAAACCTAGTATCTAGTACATAGTAGTACTAACAAAATATATATAAAATAATAATAATTTTATTATTAACTTTCTTTATAGTAGTATTATTAATAGTAGTTAATAAATAGTTTACTATGTAGTATAACTAAGTTATATATTATCTCTTAACAAGTAGAATATTAGAGAGCTATAGTAGACTATAGAGTTGCAACTATAAGAGTAGTATAGGTAATAGAATAGCAAAACTATAGTTTACTATACACATAGTATATAAGTCTACTTGTTAGATATGCAGCTATTAGATAGAACAAGCGCGTTGAGGTTGGATCTGTACAATTGAGTAGGGACCACCGTGCTTGGCGCACTAGTTGAAAAGTTAGAACTAGCTAAACATAGGAGAGAAGAACACGATAGTTTATCCATTTTATCCATCAGACCCCCCCATCTCAATGAGCTCAAATAGTGCTCAAATCTAACACTACTCTTATAATATTAGTAATACCTAGTATATTAAATTTTTATCTTTAATATATAACTACTACTACTTTTTTTTAAATTTAGCTTTTTATCTATTATATCTAGTAACACAACACTATTCTAGCGCCCTAAATATACTACTTTTATCTAGGAATATATAACTATAGTAGAGTTCTAAAAGTATATAGAAGATTAGCTAGGCAAAGTTAAAGATAATGCTTAGAAATTTAGCAATCTTATATAGTAAGTAAGACTATTAAAAGGGCCTTTTAATCTTAGTATTTTTAATAACACTTAGACCTAGCTATTCAGGCCCTATTAGCTAGTCTTATAACTCTAGATTCTAGAATATAAAGAAGTCCTTTAGTATTTAAATAAGGAAGAGTTAGGTTAGATCTTTATACTATAATAATAAAATAACACAGAGACCTTACTAAAGAAGCTTAAGAATAAGAACTAGTAGAGTTATAGTATAGAGTAACTGCTAAATAAAGAGTAGTAGTTTCTTAAGAACTATAGAAGTATAAAAGCATAGTAGTAGCATAAAAAGCTTATTAAAGTAGTAGTAATTATCTAGACTGCTATTAAGGTAGGGGACTATAAGCAATAAGGGTAAAAATAAGTAGTAGTAGTAGAAGTATAGGGAAGATAGGTAGTAGTAGTAAGGTTCTAGATAGTAGTATATAGCTCGCTAGTTACGAGGAGAGATCTACTTTAAAAAAAAGTTAGATAAAATAGTTAGGTTAGTTACTATTATAATTAAAATTATAATTATAATTATTATAGTAAAAAAATTTATTAAAGAAATTATTAATTATATAACATAGTAGTTAGTTAAACAGCTAGCCTAGGATTACATAATATTACGGATTAACTCTAGAGGAGATTTTACTAAGTTATATGTTAAATCTAAGATAGCTTATAAAAAAACTCTGCTAAAACTAAATTTACTAATCTTATTCTAGAATATATTCTTTATAGTAATAGTTATACTAGTAAACTCTTTCTTAATTTTTAGTAAGCTTATCTTAACATCTTTATCTATAAGTATAGCTCTACTATCTAGAGTACTTAAGTTAAGCCGTAGAAGATAAATTCTTCTAATACTAGGTATTTTAAATTGGATGTAAAGCTTCTATTTTAACTTCTTTTAGTTTAGCAGAATATTTATACTATCCTTTACGCTTTTGCTAATAAACGTACTATAAGTTTTAGGTTTTTAGAGTTTATTTTCTTTAGCTAATATTATACTATAGTTAATTATTACTTTTACTCTACTTATTCTAAAGCCTTCTTATTAGAATCTAGTTAAGCTTATCCTTAATATTATAAAGACTATCTATAATAGTAAAATATTAAAAGAATATAAAGTTGCTATTCTATTAAAGTGTATTAAGTAGGTTTTAGGTTTTATAGCTATTAGTTCTAATTAGATTACTATTCTTTATAAGGTTAAGTGGGTAAACTTTAATTCTAATCTAGGTAAGAGTAAGTTTATAGGGGAGGAGCAGTATTTCTATTTATTTTTCTAATATATTAGAATTTTTCTATCTCTATATTTAGCTTTAT
Source organism: Laburnicola sp. JP_R_19 (assembly GCA_031010545.1). Classification (NCBI taxonomy): domain Eukaryota; kingdom Fungi; phylum Ascomycota; class Dothideomycetes; order Pleosporales; family Didymosphaeriaceae; genus Laburnicola; species Laburnicola sp. JP_R_19. The sequence continues at coordinate 343,668 of VOIT01000063.1, forward strand.
TATAGAGGGCTAGATATATCTTTTTATAAAGACTATAACTTCATAAGAATAGCTAAGCTATAAGCTTAGCCTCTAAAATACTTTAATCTCTTTTATTATACTATATTTATTCTCTCTTCTTTATAATATCTTCCTCTAAATAGTTTTCTTTCCTCTTCTTTCTAATTGCTAAACTTTCTATTACTTAGGATCTATATTATTTTATTATAGAAAGAATAAACCTTTTTGCTTTTACTAGCTTATACTCAAGTTAATATTCTTAAATAATTTATAGTACTTTCTTATATATTTCTTACTCTTCTAAGTAAATTATAATCTTATTCCCTACTAATTCTTAAGTAATTATAGAAAAGGGCTAGAGATCTAAACTTATCCTAATTTCCCTTTAGTAGAGGCTTTTTAAGTTCTTTATTAAAGGTGTGACTTTTATACTAGAAGTTATAGTATATTTATTAGTTTAGAAAGTTTCTATAAAAGTCTATAAGTAACTTTTTCTTATTATTTTAGAATAGGAAGGCATATATCTCTTAGTAATTTAATACCTCTATAGTAAAGAGATTTATAATAAGTTCTTAAGTGAGATTAGTATTATTTAACTATTAAATTTAGTATAGTAATCTTTATAGCCCCCTTCCTTTATTAGGTAGGTTTTTTAGCTTAGATATTTTCCATAACTTATTTATCTTCTTTTTATAATAATAATAGCCGTTAGTTTCCTATTACCTATAGCTTAGCTAGGGAGAGGGTCTTCTTTAGCTAGGTGTAGATAATTTACTAAGAATACTAGATAAACTTTAGATATAATATTTAGTTTTATATTATAGAAGTTTACTACTTATATAACTATAAACTTTATATTTTTCTAGTCTAGCTTCTTATTAGAGTAGAAGTTAGATAGGTAGTCTCTATACTATAGCTAGACTTTATCTTCTTCCTTTAATATAGCAGTGTTCCTCTAGTACTTGTTTATTTACTACTCCTACTTTTATTAAGACTTAGCTATTTTAGCTTAGATAAATATAAAAACTTTCTAAAAACTTTATAGTAAAGCTTTAGTAGACTTTATTAGTTATAAGTTCTATTAGTAATAGTTAATAGTTTTTATTTTTTTTCTAGCTTAGATAAGTTTATATTATATCTATACTAGAGAAAGAATAGTACTATTTTAGTACAGGTAGCTTCTTACTTATTAATAGCTATTTACGCTATAGGGCAGTATAGGACCTAATTCTTCTTATTCTATTATATAAAGATATAAAGGTATATCTTAATTATAAAATTTATATATTTTATGACGTACTTTGCACTCGAGTCGGACACTCCATCGAGTCGGACACTTTGCCAAGACCCCACCAAAACGTACTATCAGCAATAGTATAACGCGATGCCTCAACCACACAACGAACCACTGGCGTTAAAAGAAGCGCGTATACAGCTTGCGATCCAGGCTATCGAACAAGACGCAACACTCTCTCAGCGACGCGCTGCAGCTATCTACAACGTCTCTCGAAGTACACTTAGCAACCAACGCGCTGGAAAGACGTTTAGACGCGACTGCGCACCCAACAAAATAAGACTTACTATAAGAGAGGAGCAGGCAATTGTGGAGCATATACTCGACCTAGACGCGCGAGGATTTCCGCCTCGGCTCGATGCTATAAAAGATATAGCTGATTCTTTACTGGCTGCACGCCACTACGAGCCAGTTGGCCAGAGGTGGCCTTATGACTTTGTTAAGCGCCAGCCAGAGCTTAAAGTTAAGTTCAATCGAAAGTACGACTACAAGAGAGCTCTCTAGGAGGATCCTAAGGTGATACAAGACTAGTTCCAGCTTGTGGAGAACATAAAGGCCAAACATGGTATTCTGGACGAGGACACCTACAATTTTGATGAAGCAGGCTTCATGATGGGCATGATATCGACTGGAGCAGTAGTCACAGGCTCTGAGCGTCGAGGACGGCCAAGCAGGTGCAGCAGGGCAATAGGGTGGACAACAGTCATCCAAGGCATCAACGCGATGGGTTGGTGGATCCCACCCTTCATTATCTTCGGGGGCAAGCACCACCTCTCCGCCTGGTATAAGGAGAAGGATCTACCTCATGATTGGGTTATTGCAGTCTCTGAGAACGGCTGGACGACAAATGAGCTTGGTCTGCAATAGCTGAAGCACTTTGATGAGCATACAAAGAGGCGTACTACTAGTGGAGCACGTTTGCTTATTATCGATGGCCACGAAAGTTACAACTCGCTCGAATTCCAGGATTACTGCAAGAAGAGCAATATTGTTACTCTCTGTATGCCCTCGCATTCGTCGCACCTCTTGCAGCCACTTAATGTGGGCTGTTTCGCGCCTTTAAAAAAGGCGTATAGGCGCCAAGCTAAGGATTTGATGCGCAACCACATCACGCACATCACTAAAATCGAGTTCCTGCCTTGCTTTATTACTGCTTTCAAGGCTTCGTTTACTAAAAGTAATATCAAAGGAGGCTTTCAAGGTGCTAGCCTAGTGCCCCACAACCTAGAAGCTGTGATATCGCAACTTAACGTCCGCCTGCGTACGCCTCCACTTTGTACTATTCGCGATAGTACATAGGAGTCGCAAACTCCGCGAAATAGTACAGAACTTAGGTCGCAATCGACTCTAGTTAAGCAGAGGATTCAAAGGCATGTGGATAGTTCCCCAACTTATATAGTTAAGGCGGTGGAAAAGCTCGTCAAAGGCGCCGAGCTGATGGGGCATTCTTTGGTGTTGATGACCAAACGCAACGCCGAACTTCAAGCTGCCAATAAGGCCGCCACACGACGTAAATCATATAAAAGAAAGCGATTGCAGCAAGAAGGAGTCCTTACAGTTGAAGAGGGCCAGCGACTGGCTACTCTAAAGGACTTTGGGGTGCGTAGTGATGGCAAGAAGGCAAAGAAGAGGGTGCGCACTGATGGAGGCGAATCCGCTCAACGGCGCTGTGGACGCTGCGGCAAGCCTAGGCACAATAAAAAAACCTATAGGCAGCTTATAGAAGTAGATTTTAAATAGTTTAGCCTATTTAGACTATTAAAAATAGTTCATGTTAACTCTATACTATCGTGAATAGTACAGAACTTGGTGGGGTCTTGGCAAAGTGTCCGACTCGATGGAGTGTCCGACTCGAGTGCAAAGTACGTTAGTACTATTAGTCTTTAGCTGTTTAAAGAAGGATAATCTCCTTTAGATTTTTATCCTTTTATATAGATACTTCTAAATATTACTTATAAATTAACCTCTATAGTTAAAGGTTATAATATTAGGAAGCTAATAGTAGGCTATAATATAATAGAGGAATACTTCTAGTACTATTTCTACCCCTAAGTCTAGTAGGGGGACTAAAACCTTTTTTCTCTAGCCTATTATATACTACTATTATATTTATATTTTTTCTACTTATAAAAAGCTTAGTAACAAACTCTATAAAAATATTCTTCTATATTTAGTTTAAGAGGAGAAGGGGTTTTAGTAGTTTTTATTTTATATCTTTATATAGCTTAGTTCTTTAATATATATTATAGTTCTTAATAAATTTATAAATAAAGTCTAATATTTTTAAAAAGAAGTATAATTTAGTAACTATTTTATAGGTAATTTCTCTTCCTAGGTATTTAGATATAGAGGAGTTATAGACTATAGCAACTAGTGTTATTTATAAAGATTTTTAGTTTAGAAACTATTTCTATTTTTAGTACTAGAAGTAACTAGTATTATTAATATTATATTCTTATATAGTAACTTTTAGATTTAGGAAGAAGGAAAAAGTGTACTTATAGTAAAAAATACACTTCTTTACTTCTCTTAATATAAATTTTTTTTCTAAGCTATAAGACTATAGTTTATTTAAGTCTAAGTTTATTAAGGAGTGTATTTCTAGTTTAGAAGGAAACTTTTTTAGTAAGTAGAGAGAAGTAGACTAGTAGTTTTTATATTTAGACTAACTTTCTTTTTTTCTTAAAGAGGTTAAACCTCCTAAGTAGAGCTTATATTATAGAGGCTATAGATATTTAGAACCTAATATTCCTATTTTCTAAAGAAATCTTTTTAAGAAATTAGATTCTGTAGAACTTAATTTAGTTAACTTTAGTATAAATAAATATAAATGAGTATATTAAAATAATATAGGCTTATATTAATAGGAGTAGTATTGTTTATTTAATGTTAATTACCCTTTTTAACTATATTTTTTTAATTTAAGCCTGCGTAGGTTAGGATAGAAAGGCCGCTCTAGTCCAGCGCCTAAAAATAAACCCTTTTTATTAACACTACCTTAAAACGCTTTTCTATACTAGTAATAGCATAATAGATAACTACTATTATTATAATATTTTTATTAGAAACCCCTTAGTCGTAAAAAAAACTATATTAATAGAAAAAAGAAAGACTATAAATTAGTTCTTAAGTTATTATAGTAAAAAGAGAATACTATACTAGTAGCTCTAGAAAAATTATCTATATATATAGAGTCCTCCTATATAAGGATTAGAGATAAATAGAGAAGATAAACTTCTACTCCTTATTAAAAAGTCTTTACTATATTATTTATAATCTTAAATATTAGCTTACTATATACTTTTTTTAACCTTTTTTTTTAGTTTAAGGTTAAAGTAGATTAAAATAGAAGATTATTATGTACTACTATATATAGTATCTAATTCTAATTAAAGACTAACCTTAAACACGCTAATATAATAATAGTGTAAACTTACTTACTTATACTCTATACTTTATAAACTTCTAACTTATATAAGATTTACTTATAGCGTATATAGTATACCTAGCTTATTACTACTACTATAGTTAGTTATTTATACTTATAGGCCACTTATATAGCGTACTTACTTAGATAAGCTAACTTAATAGTAATAATAGTAATAATAGCTAAGAAGATCTTATAGATCTATACAACACTTTTATTATACTAAAGATTATTAATAAATATCTTATTTTTTACCTTTTTTCTTCCCTTTTAGATTTAGTTACTAATAAAGAGCAATTGCTTTTACTAAAGTAGGAATATAGGCTTACTAGTCTTTAAGAACTAGATAAGCTACTAACCTAGATAGTATATAAGGATTACCTTATAGATAGTTAGGTATACTACACTCCTATAAATTATCTTATAGATAGAATAAAACTCTAGAGTTACTATATTAGTAGTAGTAATAGTGCAAAACTATAGCGTATACTTTTTAGTAATAGTAAGTGCTTTTTTAGAAATAATAGTAATACTTAGATAGATAGTAGGGCGTAGGCATAGGCATAGAGAGATAGTAGGGATTTTATTAAGGATAATCTTAATATAGTAATAGAGCAATAGTGTATCTAGTATATATTACCCTTATTCTACTACTTATAAGAAATATACCAATTAATATATTAACTTATATTATTTATAACTTAGGATAGCAGTTTATAACTTAGAATAGTAGAAAATAAATAGATAACTTATAGCGTAGCCGCGCTAAAGTCTTTATCTCTTCCCTAAAGTTCTAAGTAGCCTCTTTATAAAAAAATTACTTATAGGAGTAGCCCTACGCTAAGACTACTAAGCTTAGTTAGCAGTTTAAACACGCATTTTTTTAATTACCTTTTTTACTCTCTTTTTAATTACTAAGCAAAGGGCTCTGCTTTTTTTATAAGATAAAAGCCTTTATTATACTACCCCTAGGTAGTTAATTTAACACTATATAACCTTAAAAAAGAGAAATATACAAGAAAAGAATAGGCTAATAGTCTTTACTATCTCCCTTAAGAATATCTAGAAAGCCCTAGCCCTAAAAGCTAAAGTAGACTTAAGAGACTATTTTCCTAAGTAACTCTTAAACTAAGTAGAAGTTTTCTTAAGAAAATAAGCTAAGAAACTTCCCCTATTATAAGGCCCTAGAATTAATTGCTTAATTTCTCTTATTAAAAAGAATAAAAAAACCCAAAAAATTCCCTTTCGCCCCCTCTATAGTATATTAAAGAAGAAATTACTAGTTCTCTATAAAAAAATAATAGAGTACCTTAACTATAGCTTTATTTAGGTAAGTAAGCCTAGTCCTATAGCACTAGTATTATTTATTAAAAAACCTAAAGAAGGTTTATAGTTCTATATAAACTATAAGGTATTAAATACCTTATTAAAGAAGGACTATTAGCTTCTTCCCCTTATTAAAAAGATATTATAGCTTTTTACTAAGGCTAAGTAGGCTATAAAGTTAAATATAATTTAGGACTTTTATAAGTTAAGAATAATAAAAAGAAAGAAATAGAAAATAGTCTTTTAAATCTAGTTTAGATTAGATAAGTAGCTAGTAGTCTTTTTTAGACTAGCTAATATACTAAGTACCTTCTATATATATATTAACTATATTTTAAAAAAGTATATAGATAACTTCTACTTGATTTATATAGATAATATTCTTATATTTTCTAGTAGATCTTTAAGAGACTATTAATATAATGTATAATAAGTAGTAGAGAAGTTAGGTAAGATAGGGCTATTGTCAGATTTGAGCACTATTTGAGCTCATTGAGATAGGGGGGTCTGATGGATAAGATAGATAAACTGTCGTGTTCTTCTCTCCTATGTTCAGCTAGTTCTAACTTTTCAACTAGTGTGCCAAGCACAGTGGTCCCTGCTCAATTGTACAGATCCAACCTTAACGCGCTTATTCTATCTAATAGCTGCATATCTAACAGCTATACTTAGATATTCTCTTCTAGGCAGGAGTATAAACTGTCTCTACTTATTAGTTTTTAAGTAGTCCTACTATATTTAATTACTGTATTTTTTATTACGGTACTAGCGCCTATGTAATATTATATAATATTCTATGCGCGCTAAGCCTAGAGCGTGTTAAAGTTTTTCTAATATCTCCCCTAGCTTCTAAGATAACTAACCTTATAATAATAACACTCTACGCACCTATTTGCCTACTATATTACTAGATAATTAATACCTATCTTTTAACCTTTTACTATATTACTGTTACGACGCGTCCCCTATAGCAGCGTAACCCCCTAGTTTCCCTAGACTGGCCTAGACTAGCCTTGGCTAGGTCAGAGTTTTCTTCTTAGGCCTTGTAGCCTTTAGACCTACTTTCCTTTTTTAAGGGATCGCCTTAGTAGTAAATTGATAGATTAAGCATTGTACCCACAATCTTACAATTACTAGATAATTAACTACTTAAAATCTCTACTTTACTCTACTACTATAATATATAATAAATTATACGCGCGTGCTCTATACTTCTAATACTAAATAGCACCTTAATATTTTACTATACTTATTCTACCTATTACCTATAGAAATTCTATAGGATAACTATATACCTATATATACCCTATACTTTTAGTAACTATTTATTATATATTTCTTTCTTTTAGTAAAACTATAGGTAGTCTAGAATATACCTAACCTTTTACTTCTAAACCTAACTAAATCTTACCTCTTACTTTCTAAAAGCGCTCTAGTAACACCTATTACTAATATGGCTAAGCACTAGATATCTAAACTAGTAGAGAAAGAGCTATAAGTTAAAATCTATAGCCTCTAGAGTATCTAGATATTGCCTAATATAATAAGACAAACTAGCTATAGTAATTTATTTATAATATAACTTATACTATATTACTATATATTTTAGAAGGATAGTAGTTATGTAATTTTTATAATATCTATCCTATATATATTTATTATTAGTGTCTAGGTTATACTTATTATTATTATTATTATTATTATTATTATTATTATTATTCTGCTTATCCTACTTATCCTACTTATCCTACTTCTCCTACTTATTCTACTTATTCTACTTATCCTACTTATCCTATTTATTCTACTTATTATATATATATATAGGCGAGTAACTAACTATCTATAAGAGTACTAAGTATAAGTAGGTTAAAAAGGTAAGATTTAAGCTAGGGTCTATATATACGTACATACAAAGTCTGTATACAAAATACACTAGTGGCCAAATTAGACACTAGTGTTGGATTTTACAAAGATAGCTAGGTGGCTCTAGATAGCCTAGTAACACTACTTGTAAGACTGCCGCATGGCTGTATGGTCGGTCCTTGGTCACATGACCTCGGCCGGAATAACCTTATGCCTAGCCTCACCCATACACCTTCAGGGGCCTCGGTCCTCCATAGCAATAAAGACACCTCTTTTCTGGTGGTCAACCTATATCACTATGAATTACTGTAATCTCCACTATCTTATAGTTATGAGCCCGGCACGACGCTTATTGCGCACCCTCTAAAACTCCTTACTAATTAGTCCTGCTGCCACATTATCGCTCGCATAGACCAGAGCAGAGTTTTCACAATAACAATAAGAAAAAGTTATTACAAAACCACAATTACAGTTACTATAAATCACTATAAAACACTGTAAGACTCCAAATCACGACGAAAAGCCCACACCGGTGGCCAAACACGCGAAAAGTCATCGCAGACGCGTCATAATGGCAACGCCAAAAGACAAAAAAGTCATACTAAAAGGGATAGACAACTTTGAACCATGGTATACAGTTTTTAAACGTACCGCGCGCACACTACGCGTCCTAAAATACGTCAACCTAGAGGCTACAAACCTTGCGGTGCTAGAAGACGTTGAATCTGACCCTAATAAAAACCTCAACATTGCAGTGTAGAAAGAGAAATACAAACGCAAATAAGAACGCAAGAAATCGCTAAGCAAGCTTAAAAGCCACATTACAAGTACAGTAAGGGACAACATACTAATTTCTATGCCTGCCAACTACACTATCGCAGAACAAATCAGGTTCCTATACAAGAACTACTCAAAACCAATAGTCACCAAACAAGAAGAAGCAGACCATTAATACAACAAGGCGAAGAAGTACACGCCTAGTCGCCAGTCAATTAAGGACTAGATAAACGACTTCCAAATTTATCTCAACAAGGGCATTAAACTAAAGGTTCCAGCTGTCTAGGGTTTCGCTCCCTAGCAAGATCTTCTCAAGGTCTTTCATGCTATCAATTTAGGGTTTGCAGCGACAATGAACGAGAAAGTCCACAAGGCCCGTTTAGCATACGTTAACGCAGAACTTAATCCACCAGCTTCAATAGTCTACTGTGGGCGAACAACAGAATGACGAACTGGTTGATTGCTATCTAATGAAGCCAGAGTGGTTATATACATGGAGTGGAGTATCCAGAAGATTCCAGATCAGCAAGGTCACATGACTGTGTGACGACATAGTAGAACATTCTAGAGTTGGCTAACACACCCCCCCAGCTTGAGTGAATTGCAGAAACGAAAGCTGAAAATGAGTGACTCTGAGCTCTTGTTCTGGTGATCTCAGCGTGTGTATCTCTAGTACTAACCGTCGAGCTCGTTTGATACAATATCTTCTGAGTCTGTTTGAGGCTCTAGTAATCCTGAAATATCGCTGAGTCCTAGTTGGCGTATGAAGTTGGCGTGCTTTTGGCGTGGAAAAATCTTTGTGAGACCATCTGCTGGCATTTCTGCGGTAGGCTTCCTTGCTCGTTTGCCTGCTACAATGTTGCTGCTGCTTCCAACCTCGGGATCAGCCATTCTGGGTGCGTTGTTTCTGTGTCGATCTGGAACATATTCGTCTGAACTCGCCCATCCTTTGGGTAGAGTTGAAGGTGCCTTTTGAAGCTGGCTACGGTGGCCTGATGCGATCGGCGTGAGTGGCCCTTGTCCTTGACTAGTAACGCTCTCCTGCTGCGGTACTCTGGGATAGATTGTTGGGCTATTGTCTTCTTGATTAGACTGCATCTCTTGGAGCAATTGCTCCTGCAACTGTTGCTTGGTGTCCTGCTTTTCTGCAGTTTGCTGGTCATCCTGCGCATCCTGCGCGCCTGTGTCGAAGATATCCTCGCCTTCCTCCTGCTGAGGCGGCGCTGTGTTGCCACGAATTGATGGCTCCGGCGTCGGTAGATAGGCCATATAAGGCTCATCCTCCTTGTTGCGATTGTGTATAGTAGTGTGAAGCCGTGACTGCATCGGCTCAATCAGATCGGTTAAAGTGGCCTGTGTGTCTTGAGAGTGAGGTATATCCAAAACCTCGATCTCTTCCTGCGTCACAGCCTCCCTCTCTGAGTCATCACTGAAACGACTTTCGCGCTTGAAAATCACGTCTCGTACGCGAATCACCTGGTCCTTTTTAGGTAGCCAAATGCGAAAAATGTTGGTAGAGTCGTATCCAACCAAGTATCCAACAAAGGTGCGAGATTCAAGCTTATCAGCCTTCTTCAACTTTTTGTTAAGAACGTAAGCTTTGCATCCAATCGGAGCAAAATGAGCAACTAAAGGCTGCTTGCCGTGAACAAGCTCGTACGGCGTTTTCCAACTGATAGCTTTTGTTGGTGTGACGTTGGCGATTCGAGCCGCAGTGATAGCTAGCTCATTTGATAGTGACTTCGGTAGTCCTGCTTGAATTCGAAGCGCCCTTGCTTTTGTGATGATGACATGTCCTGCCTTTTCCGCTGCACCAAGCTGCTCAGCAGTATCTGGAGCTCGTAGCTCAATCTTGAAGCCTGCTTGCTTCGCAATGTCATAGAGCTCAAGGCCATAGCCCCGCTCACCATCAATCTTGAGTACAACTACAATGTACCCATACTGACGTTGGATCTTGTTGATCAATGCTTTTAGCGCTGGCACTACCGAGTGCAGTGTCTTGTCTGTGAGTGTGGTCACTTCATGCCACTTTGAGTACTCGCACACAGCGTGTAGCAAGTATCGGTCTCCGTTGTAGCAGGTCTCCCCTGTAGGGATAAGCTGCACAAGATCGATTACAATCCGATAGAATGGCCTTGTAGCCTGTTCTTCGGGCTGGCGTCTGCTCACTTGAGCTGCTGATTTTGCTTCAATGCATGTGTCGCATTCTCGTAATCGAGGTGCTCGGGTATCTGGATCCAGAGCTATCCCTCTCACGTTCTCGTTTACATGATCAATTGCTTCTTTACTTGCATGGGCAAATAGCTCATGTGCTTCAATGTGAGATGCTGTAATTGGACGTCGATCCTCTCTCGAGGCCTTGTATGTTCGCCGAAGCGTTGTGGCAAAACTACTCAGCGTCGGTCGATCGTTGTCCTCGGCATCGATGATCCAGTGGCCATCCTTGTGCTGTAGCGAGCAAATGACGTTTGACGGATGATGCTGGTATATCACATCTCGTCCTGAGTCAAATTGCACGCCTACTGCTCGGCATCTTGAGAGGCTTACAACGTTCGTGAAGAAACCTTCTACAAGAGCAACATCTGTGAGTTGGATCTGACCTGTGCTATGAGGCAAGTTTACATTGAAAGTAACTTTTCCCCAGGCTTGTATAGGTACTGTTGATCCTCCTGCAAAGAGAATATCCTCTGGTTCTGCCTTGCGCGTCTCCATCCATCCAAAACGAGTAGAGTTGCAGACATGAATGTTGGAACCAGGGTCTAGGATCCATCGGTTGATGATCGTAGGTAGCGCTTTCTGCTGCACCTGTTGCGGCTGCATAACAGAGAATGAGCTGTGGGCAGCAAACCTCTGATCACGACTCACTGACGTCTTTCCGTCATCAAGCTTTATTGGCTCGTCTGCCTTCTTTATGCTTATCCCATCTCTTGCAAGGATATTGCCAATTCTCTTGGCTTGCTCTGGGTCCTTCAAGGCCTCCGTCACCTTGGCTTGCGTGGCCTGTACTGGTCGGAAGTTCTTTGGTTTCTTCGGATGGTCTGGGACCAGGTACCAGCAGTCCTTGTACCAGTGTCGGCCTCCGCACACACACTCTGGTGTTTTCTTAATTAATGATCGTTCTTTCTGTTCTTGGTTCTGTTGTGCTGAAACGCCTAGTGTAGCAAACGTTCCGGGTGAAGCCGTAGTAAGTCCGATTCGTCGATGATACATCCTGAATTGGGCAACATAGTCCGCTAGAGATTGAATCTCGTCTGTTTTCCCAGTGGTCTCTTTTAGAATAAGGTCATGGTGTGATGCACCGGCCCACTCCGGAGCAATCGTTCTGACAACTGTCAGAAAATCGTCTTGGGCTCGATAGCCTGTCGTCTCAGGAAGGTCTGCCTCCCTGCATTGATTCGTAATGTGAATCCAGTCGTCAAGCCATTGTTCAAGGTTGTGGCTTCGAGGCTTCTCCTGCAGAGCGCGGTACTTGGTTACCAGCTCTCTGCTGCGTGCAGCTGCGGTTGGTGCAAGCTGCTGCTTAAGCGCGATCAATCGATCATAGATATCGTCTTTTCCATTAATTAGGTAGAGGTGGCGAGTCGCGATGGTGCGGCTGATGTCCATAAGAAGCTCGCCCTCTCTCCGCTTCAGGTTTGTATATTCTGTTCTTTCGTATCTCCAGTCGTGAAGGAGATCGCTGTACATCGCCTGCTGGCCTGCATCCAGCTGGCTAATCGCGGTTGCTCCAGCCTCGATGGCGTTGGGCAATGGTTTCGTGGTTCAATGAGCTTCGGTAGCTCATCCTTCGGCTTTGAGATGTCGCAGTATTTCCAGATACCGTCTACGACAGCCTTCTCTCGTCGTAGCTGGAACCAGGACTCCCAATCTGCTGGTCTATCCAGTATAACCGTCACGCGTGTGACTCCTGAGTCGCTGAGCGACATCGTGATCGATAGCGACACCACTCTATGGCTGTCGTCTATATTAGTCTTCGACACCAATGCTACGGCTGTCGACAATGAGGTCTCCGATGCCGACGTCACGGCTATCGACAAAGGTCTGTGTAAAGAATAACAAATGAACTCAGTAATTGTCAATTGCAAGTGCAATCCGGGCTCATAACTGTGGGCGAACAACAGAATGACGAACTGGTTGATTGCTATCTAATGAAGCCAGAGTGGTTATATACATGGAGTGGAGTATCCAGAAGATTCCAGATCAGCAAGGTCACATGACTGTGTGACGACATAGTAGAACATTCTAGAGTTGGCTAACATCTACACTATACCAGCTGTCATCAATCGCGCAGGCGTCGTTGTTACACCAGAGCAACTTATTACAGTCCCTGCACCACCACCAAGTATACCCGACGAGGTATCTGTCGCGGCGATTATTCAACACTACCGAACAACGCCGTACCTACACAGCTCAAACAAGGGCAACATACGAGGCACCGCCCATGCCGCGCTCAACAGAGCACAGTCTCCTTACCATACGGATGCGAGAAATTAGAGCCGTAGCTTAACGCCTTCGAACAATGTGGGAGGACTTCAGAACAATAGGAAGCGCACTAACACTGAGATCGCTAGTGGTTCGCAAAGAAAGCCTTGTCCTTGTGGCAAAGGCGACGCCCACCTAGGTAACCCACGATAGGGAGCTTGTCCATACATCTGCACCTGGCTGCAAGGAATTAGGTTCAAAATCGACCCAGCTTGCGTCGAAGCTATTTAAAGATACAGTGAGGTCACTAGACAGGCCGAGCTGCTTAACAAAATACGAACAAGAGAGAAGGCGAAGCGAGATCGCGTTACACCTATGGGTTATATCGACGCTGGCGACCAAGCCTCTAATAGAGAATATAAATAGGCACACGTAACAAAATACCTCGCAATAAGCAATAAGCGACGTCTGACCTTAGTACTCCGTTACTCTTAGATCCTTAATTGTGGTTTGGACATATACGTCTGTAATGAGCCTAACGAGTTCATATAGATTTGTCCTGCAATACTAGGCGAAAGGATTAGTTGTGGAGAAGACTCAGTGGAAATCGCCGCATGGGGTGAATGCGACATCGAAATCTAGACACTAGGTGGACCCATAAGGACTATATTAAGGAACGTTGCCTTATGTCTGGGCTTTATCACCTCACTAGTGTCGCTCTTAAGGCTTAGAGGAAAAGATATCTACTTTAACTTAGGGCGTGAATGCCTGTACACAAAGGATAGCACTAAGAATCCTATCTAGGTAATAGTTAAACCTATAGGCAGTTACTATGTTCTAGTGGACTAACAGTCTCCCCTGGAACCACTAGAGGACCACACTAACAGACCTTTCCTAGCGCTTGCTAACAAAAGGAGCTACAAGAAACCCTCTATTGCACCACTACTTGACCGCACGTTATCTGGTCTTTACGCACACGTCTTAATAGGCCATACTGGAGCTGAATTAATAGAGAAACTAAGTCACAACGTTGCTAGCATAGCTCTGCTTATATCTCCTCCCCCTAGTACATAAGACTACGAATAATATAGAGTTAATAAGGCTTCACAGATTATCTTATAGAGATCTGATAGAGAGCACTAACCTATGCGTGCATTTGAAGCTATTGCTATTGATATTATTGCACTTGACGCTAAATCTCTTGCGGGCAACTAGTACATCTTTTATGGTTACTGTCTTGTCTCTAAGACCCATATAGTGTATGGCATACCCAATTGATCTACAGATGTCCTGGATAGAGTCTTTAAACTTATAGACAGACACATTAAACGCCGCTACAACGCCAGCCCAGTGTTTGTACTAATAGATAGAGAGAGAGCTTATAGGTTTCAAAATAACCTTAGTGTAGTCAAGCACTGCAAACAACAAGGCATTACTATACAGCTCCAGTCCCCTAACACTATAGAATAATTAGGCTATACAGAATAGTTAGGAAAGATGCTAATTACTGTGTCTTAATCACTTAGGACTACGTCTAACCTTCTACTTTACCTGTGCAAAGAGATGTACGTCTATATAGCATATCTACTTAATTGGACTCCTATTAAATTATTAAACTAGACCACACTGTTTGAGGCTGCACACGGCAAACCGCCCTTTATCGCTCATCTACGCATCTACAGATGTAGAGCATACTACCTTCGCAAGAAGATTCCCCGAATAGACAAGCTTTCCCTAAGGGCGCTTATTGGTTACTTGGTAGGCGTAGACTCACGCAATATCTACTGTATATGGGTGCCAAAAGCTGTATCCCGCGGACACAGAGGCAAGGTTATTTGAACAAGGGATGTTACCTTTAATGAAGAACTATTCTTTGGGTCCACTGATAAAGAGAGCCTACTTGGCATTTAGTTAGATCAAGCCATCAACAATATTAAGGTTGAAGAATTAGAAAGTGAGCAGGAAGATTCTAATAAGGAAGTATATGAAGATGGTAAGCTGTCTATCCTTCCCACTAAAACCCTACCCGCAGGCGAGAAATCAGGCTAAGCTCATGATGTACACCGTGGCAGAGATGCATACCCTTCACTAGTTTCTATAGTTAATCGGACCTCCGCGCCGGCAACGTCAGTACCAGCTACACCGCTAACGCCCTCTCAGTCCTCTGCGTCCCCTACACCTACATTAATGGGACCTCCTGCGCAAAGAAAGCGATACAGGACTAATACCCATCTCCAAACTACTAACGTGTTGCCTAAACGCACACGAAATTCTGCTGCCAACGCTATCCAGACTTATTAGAACACGTTCGCGTCGGCCTCACTACCAGACAAAGTGCCCCAATTAATCGCACTATCACGGCGAGTCCATAGAGACCAGCTTCCGCCCCTGCCTTAATTTTAGAATAATGTCCTAAAACTCCCTACGTGGTTCAGAGAAGGCTTCATAGCAGCTGCAAAGAAGGAGCTGAATACTATCGCCAGAAAGGAGACATACACTAAGATTCCGCTCTTAGAGCTCCCTCTAAACACTAAAGTCTTGCCACTTATATGGGTCTTTACATACAAATTTGACTAAGGCTACCTAGCCAAGTTTAAAGCACAAATTATAGTAAGAGGAGACTTGCAGACTGTTGTAGGTGACACCTATACTACTACTCTTGCTATACGAATATTCCGCGCTCTTATAGCAATTGCCGCCTACTTTAACATAGACATACGTTAATACAACGCTGTTAATACTTTTACTAACGCCAAACTCCCCAAACCTGTTTACACCTTTCAACTAGAAGGTTTCTGTAACAGCAGGCACTACTAGCAACTTCATCGCGCCCTTTATAGCCTTAAGACGTCACTACTACTCTGGTACGAAGACTTTACAACTACACTTAAGAGCTTTAGTCTATCACCAGTACTTAACGCACCCTGTCTATGGAGAAACAACCGCATTATCGTCTTCTTTTACGTAGACAATATTATTACTATAGCCCTTTTAGGTTATTTATCCTTCCTTAACGCCTTTAAACGCAAGCTTGTTAAACAGTATGAAATTACTAACTTGCAAGGCTAAGAGAACTCTACTTTCTGTGGTATTACCACACATAGAGACCGCGATAATAGTCATCTTTGGTTGTCACAACATAACTATATCTAGAAAATCTACGCCAAATACCTGGCACCTCAAAAGTCGTCCTAGACTAAGGCACCTACTTCACCTCTACCTTTTAAGGAGCTTGTACCATCAACAGAGTCTAAGAACGAGGACGCATCTTATCGTTACTCCTAGATAGTTAGATCTATCGGCTATGCTGCTGGTGCTACACGTCCAGATATCGCCAAAGCTCATTTAAAATTGGCTGAATTCCTTACCAACTCTGGCCCTAAACACTTATTAGCTGCATATTAGTGCCTCGCATACCTGCATTACTCCTAGGACCTGGCACTGCACTACTCTGCAGACTACACTACTCCGTATCTCTATTAAACAGATACTGAAGAGACCGACTTCTATGGCGCAACTGACGCGTCTTACGCCAATTATAAGGCAACCCGCAAGTCCTTACAAGGCTACATCTTCTTCCTATTTGGCAGTCTAATTGACTAGAAAGCAACGCTCCAACGCTGCGTTGTTAAGTTAACTACCGAAGCCGAACTCATCTCACTCTCTACAGGGTACACTGAGTACTACTAGTGGTTCAGGATCTTTAATAATCTCTACCTAGACTTTAAGGAACAACCCTCTATGTACTATAACAACAAATAGACAATTCGTTTACTAGTTACAAAGTCCCCTTAGCTGAAGACAACCCTTCGACACGTGGATATACACTACTATTAGTTACAGGAACAGGCACTATAAGGAACTGTTACTCCCGCTTATATTAAAACTAACTCTTAGCCTACTAACAGCCTTACAAAACTTCTACCTAAATAGAAGCATTAGGAATAGTTAAAGCTCTTATAACTTGAGCCTATTCTAAAGTAGATTATAGGTGAACAAGTAGAGCCTTTAAGCTCTTCCACCTCTGCGACCTTATAGCAGAACATTGGCGGTTTAGGTGACCTATGAATCTCACCCTGTCCCTGCGCCCACAGTCTCTAGAATCACTGTGTTTTACTGTGTTAATAAGGCCTATAGCTACGCGCTCCTTTGGTCTGATGCTCCTCTATCTCTACATATTAATAAGGCACATGGCCACGCGCCCCTTTAGTCTAATATTGCCCCTAAGCACTGCTCTGTTCTAGTACCCTACTTTTTCTGTGTTTTACAGTAACAAGACCTTACATGTGTTGTATCACAGCTCTAGCAAGAAGAATCTTAACATCTAACGCAGAGCACTGTCTATTAAGAAGTTAACGATAGCTAATAACTGTCTACACCTAGGTGGATTAGCTACCTATCCTGCGGATTAGTTCCCTCAGTACATACACACCTAAGGCACAAGTCTAGGTATTAGCAAGGAGTTCTGTCTCCTTGTGCTGGCGCAGCTATATAGAGTGGTTCCGCCCACTTACGCTGGAGTTAATCACACTGGAGTTAATTGAGACGGCTCACATTGATGACGAACACGGGCAGACCTTAACACTAGACTAGGACCTACCTTTTCTTATTTTAAGACTAGACTCTCCTGTAAGGTACGCCCTTACTTGCTGGCCTAGCTATATAGAACAGTTACGATTGTTTACGCTAGTACCTGGGCAGACTGCTTTCTCATAGTGATTTCACATTGAAACAGACCTAATCTACCGTTACAGGCTATATGCTGAGGACACTTAGACGCCGACCCACACACAGACAGCTCAGGTGACCCATCAGTCTCACCCCGTCCTGGCGGTTTAGGTGACTAATGAATCTCACCCCATCCTTGCACTCACAGTTCACAAAATTACTATGTTTCACACTGTCGATAAGGCATATGGCCACGCGCCCCTCTGGTCCAACACCATGTCAATGAGGCACATGGCTACGCGCCCCTCTAGTCTAACACCTTTTAGCTCACTCATACTGTTGTCACAGTGTTTTATGGTGACTTTTACAGCAAGCAGCCCACACAAGAACCTACTAACGGCTCCTTTTTCTTCCCCTCACTAAGGTTAGGAGTTGTTTGTTGCCTATCGCGCTATTTTAACTTCATCTCTTGTCGCCACGCATACCTGTTTTAACTCAGGACCTAGCATCTCTCAGATCACCACTGTTGGCAATCTAAAGGGGGTGTGTAAGACTGCCGCATGGCTGTATGGTCGGTCCTTGGTCACATGACCTCGGCCGGAATAACCTTATGCCTAGCCTCACCCATACACCTTCAGGGGCCTCGGTCCTCCATAGCAATGAAGACACCTCTTTTCTGGTGGTCAACCTATATCACTATGAATTACTGTGATCTCCACTATCTTACACTACTCCCTTCTCTATAAGACTTTGTTTTAAAGCTTTTAACTTAACTAAGGTTGCCTAGTAATTATAGTAACTCTATATAAAGCTTAGTATTTCTAGCCTAGGTATTATAAAATAAGAAAAAGTTATAAAATTATAGAGCTGTGTATAGTAGGGCGTATATAGCAGGTGCGTATAGTAGGATATTATTAGATTTAATAGTTGAATGCGATAATGTGTCTTTATAGATAATAATAATTGTATTGTCTTTTTGTCTACCGTGTTCAGCTGGTTCTGACTTCTGCGCTAGTGTGCCAAGCCAGGTGGTCTCTGCTTGATTGTACAGATCCAACCTCAATGCGCTTGTTCTATCTAACAGCTGCATATCTAACAGATATATATAGTAAGTGTGTATAGTAGTTAACACACACACTAAGTATTAATAAGTTTCCTATTATAATATTTAATTTATATAGAGATTAGCTATATAATAAATAGTGCTATAGATAGTAAGGCACTAAGAAGCATATAATTAATTCGGTGTCTATACGTATAAAACACTATAAAACGCGTAATTAACTAGGGCCTATATATATAAAACACTATAAAAATACTATAAAATAGCGTACCTTTTTAACGCCTTTTTAACGTCCTCTTAATATACTAATATTAGTAGCGTTAGTTTAGAAAGCTAGGGAAGTTGCGGCATAAGCCTAAGTTAGATAAAAAGTTACCTATTAACTTATTTATTTATATATAGATTTAGCGGGCAACAAATAGTATTTTAGGTACTAGGCTACTACTTATAGTTAAAGTAGTTAACTAAGTTAGCTAAGTTAACTAAGTATACCTCTAAGTTAATAGAGTGCATAGAGTTAGCTAAGTATGCTAAGAAGGTAGTAGAGATATTATATTACGCTAAGAATATTAGTAAGACTGCGTAATAGGTATATATACCTATAGATTTGTCTAATTATATAGAAATTTAGCTAGCATTTAATAAGAACCTAGGCTAGAAGATATCTAATAGAGTAAGTAACTTAGTGTTATTATTAATAGGTACTAGGGCTTACACAGGCTTAATATAAGTATTATTATTAGAGTTAGAATTATATATAGAAGCGTATCTACTAGCGTAGAACTATAAAAGAGCTTAGAGAGCTTAGATTATCTTATTATATAGTAATTTAGTAGGTAGGTGATAACACTAGCTTTAGATTTACTCTAGTTACTCTACTTAGTGTTAACTATATTAGCAAAACTCACGTTTAAAGTTGTTAGAGTTATATAGCATCTTATATAGTAGAGAAGACTAGGTAGTAGCTTATAATAGAGGTATTAATTTATATAAGGATTTAGCTAGTAATAAATACTAAATACGCTACGTAAGGCTCTTAAGTTTCTTACCTAGGACTCCTATAGTAAGGTTGCTAGTAGAGCTAGCGAGCTAACAAAGTTAATATATAATATTAGCTTTAACGCTAATACTAAGTTTTACTAGTAAGGGTAAGCCTAAGTTAATAAAGTTAATAAAGCTAGATAAGGGCTTAATTTTTATAATAGACAAGCTAGCAATTAATAGAAGCTAAACGTTGCTATTATTTATATATAATAGCCTTATTCTAGAGGCTAATCTATATAAATTATAGTTTATAGTTTACTCTTAGGTTATTATATTAGTTATTAAGTTAACCTAGTAGAGGTTATAATTAATATAAAGTTACTAGTTAAGCTAGTAAAGCTTATATTAATAGTATTAACTATTTAGCTAGCAGAGCTTATAGGGCAAGTAGGCACTTAAATTCTAGTAAGCTATCTTATAAAGGGAAGCCTATTAAAGCTATAGAAGCTACTATTAAGTCGTAAACTTTATAACTACTATAATAGCTACTTACTTATTAAGTAAGCTACTCTTATAAAGTTCTTTATTAAGAACTCTATATATAACCTATTATACACAGCCTGTTAATCTAAGTATATAATACCTATTAGTAGGTTACCCTCCTAGGAGCCTACTATAAGCAGAGCTAGGAAATTAATATTACTATAATAATATTAAATATCTTACCCTTTATATATATAGTAAGCCTTCTATTATCTAGATTAACCTAAGTAATTAATCCCGCTAGGCACCACTATAGTGGTAAGGTTATTATTAGGTAATCTTCTATAAGGAGAGCTTATATAGTGTGAGAATACTAAGTATAAGTAGATTAAAAATGTAAAATTTAAGCTAGAGTCTATATATACGTACGTATAGAGTCTATATATAGGGCGCGCTAGTAGCCAAATTAGGCACTAGTGTTGAATTTTACGGAGATAGCCAGGTGGCCCCAGATAGCCTAGTAATACTTCCCTATAGAAAGCGCGTTATTTAGTTAAGAGAAGGGTATTAATTAATATATTATAACCTTAAGATCTTACGCAACAATTAGTGTTAACATAGTTTATAAGCGAGCGGCGCATACAAGCGAGCGGCGCACCCCACCAACTTTCTGCAACGCGTTACCTATAAACTATAATGGCTCAACCAACACTTATTCAATTGCCCTCTAACGAGGCAGATATCTTTCTAGCTATCTCGGGTATCGATCAGAATCAGATTCAGAGTGGACAAGGCGCTGCTACTACGTACAGCGTCCCTGAAACCACGCTTTGCCTCTAACGCGCAGGAATTGCTGCGCGCCGCGATTGCCAGCCCAAATCAAAGAAGCTTACCAAGCTAGAAAAGGAGGTACTTACTAGGCATACTTAACCTAGATTCGCGAGGATTTCCGCCCACGCTAGGTACTATGCGAGATATGGCGGATAAACTGCTCGCTGAGCGAGGCGCTAGACAGGTTGGCAAGCAGTAGCCGCACAACTTTATTAGGCAAATAGATAGTCTTACTACACAATTTAATCAGCCGTACGATCGACAGAGAGATCTATGTGAGGATCTAGAGGCTATTAGGGCTTGGTTCGAGCTTGTATCGCGCACGAAGGCCACCTATAGTATCATGACGAGGATACCTACAACTTTGACAAGACTAGCTATATAATAGGCAGGATATTAGCTCAGCTCGTTGTTACAGGCCTAGAGAGACGAGACAGACCAAAAGCTATCTAGCCAGACAATTGTGGGTAGGCTATAGCGATCTATGGAATCAACGCTGCTGGCTGCGCGATCGGATCGCGTGGCTTAAATAGGCAAATAGGGCAGCCACATCACATAAAAAGCAACAGAAAAAGCAGATACAGGAGCAAGGCACCTTAATAAGGGCAAAGGCAGAGGAAATTATTGCTTAAAAGAATGTTAAACAGCAGCTAGAGAGCGAAACGCGTTAAGGTAGGGCGCGATTAGGTGCTAGTTGGCAGGCTTCAACGCGCTGCAGCCGCTGCAAAGAGACTAGGCATAACGCGCGAACGTGTGTAAAACATAGTATAGATACTACTTAATCTATAATAGCTTTTATGTTAATAAAATTTGCTGCGTTGTAAATTTATACGCTGTAAAAGGCTTAGAGACTTGGTGGGGTGCGCCGCTCGCTTGTATGCGCCGCTCGCTTATAAACTACGTTATATATATATATAAGAATATAATTACCTTCTTATACTCTTTTTAATTACTAAGTAGAGGGCTCTACTTTTTTTATTATGTTATTTAAGATTAAAGCCTTTGTCGTCCTACCCCTAGATAGACTTAATTAACGCCACATATATATAAGAATAAATAAATAAAGATAATTTCCAGTTGCAAATTTTATATACTTTATACGTAGGCAGCTACGTTATATTATTATTTTTAACTTTAGTATCTATAGACTATAAGATTAACTACCTTATTACTATAAGGGGCTAATTTACACGTGCTATCCCTATCCCAGGGCGGCAATTCTAGTAAGGGCTGACTGGAATTACACGACCGACTTTATTAGGGATAGAATATTCGCGCTAGGCAAATTCGCGCGCGTACTTTATAGAATGGGGGCTTACTAGAATATCCACTTAAAGCTAACTAGAATTAGGTTCCTATAGGCTAATTTGTCCTAAATTTGGGTTAAAGTCTTAGCACGTTAAGCTATATGTCTAAGCTAATTTGCAGCCCTAGAACCTATCCAATATAAGGGGATGGATTCCCCCGATCCGCGGCGAAATAGGCTTAGCGTTAGGGTTTAGCTACGCGATCGAGCTGAACGTCAGGTCCGATCCGTCGCTTTTGACCCCCCCGATCCGTGAGCACCCACGCGTCTAGCGCACAAGTTTTGTATATGAAAAAGATTTGCGCACATCAAATTGTTAATTGTCAGTACTATAGTTAGTTGCAACGACGAGGCTTTGTGGTAATGGAGCTTCCGCACTGGGACAGTCGAGCGCCGGCCCCGCCGCAGGAGAACAGCGTTAACAGCAGCACCGACGCCCGCCGCACCACGCCGAAGCTAACGCTCAATAACTACACCGATGTAATATGCTTCTTGGAAGATTTTCGCGTTCTAGTATATAAGCAACACTGCACCGCGGTCGTTAATCTTAACGCGCATCTACGAGATCAGCATGCGACACCCGCTGCGCTGCGGAAGCAGATTATCGAGCGACTGCGTGACTTCTCTACGGCTAAGCTGAGCGAAGTCGAGCTTCCTGAACAACCCGCATGGCCGATATAAGAGCTGGGAACGCCGCTTAACGGGTTCAAGTGCAAGACGTGTGGATTCATTATGGCGAATAACAACGTAGTACGCAAACATTGCAAGAAAAGTTACTAGCAAGCTTGGACAGGCGATAAGAGTTAACTGTTTAACTGCGTTAAAGTACAGACGCTTTTTTGCATGGGCGGGTTATAGAAATATTTTGTTGTTAATTTAGAAAGCACTAAGATTGGCGAGGATAGAGTGGTAGTAGAATATACAGTTCAGGAGCAGCTTACTAAATACAGAGCAACATAAGAAAGCGTTAAATAGAAGCTACAAGTGCTTAGCGACGCTGCGAAGACTAATAAGACAGGATGGTTCAAGCGGACAGGCTGGTTAGAGCACTTCAAGGACCGCAATCTGGTACATTTGGCACATCAAGCACAGTTGCCCGGTCACGACGAGAGGAAGCTAAAGCTGGCTGCGGAGCTGACCGAGCGGCTGCTAGAAAGAAGCGTCAAGGGATTATCGACGCTTGCGCTGGAGACTCGACGCTAGCTTCGCAGCGCACAGCAGACAAAGATCAACCCGCGACCGCTAGCACAGCTGCAGAACCTAGAGAGTTAGAGCGTATATGCGAGCTACGTTGTTAAGTTTGTATGCTACTATCTGCGTATCATAGCAGACGAAGAAGCGAGGATGGCGCAGTCGCAGGACGAAACCGCGAGCAGCGAGAGCGATAGGGAGTCGAGTTGGGAGGCGGATAGCGATGAGCATAATAGGGAGGATAGCGATAAGGATAATGAGGAGGATAGCGATGAGGATAACGAGGAGGATAGCGATAAGGACGGCGACAGCACCCAACCGCGGCGCAGACCGCGCAAAAAGCCGCCGACAGACATGATGAAGGATGCACGTGAGCTGTTTGCGTGGAAAGGGGATCAGAAAGCGCTAGCGATTCAACTGTGGCTTGTACTAGACAGCGGCGATCGACCGGCTGAGATGGAGGCTCTACTTGCATCGCTGAGCTCGTTCATCTTCACCGTGTACGACGACGTGCCGCTGTCTTGTGGACTTGTACAGTTTCTCGCTGTGCTAGGCATCGACGCAGAGATGGGCCGCTTGCGTACCGCGAAAAACTACTCGTACATGTTGGCAGGCATGGTATACTGCGTGCGGGTGCTTAGAGTCGAGACGCTACTCCCGTCGGCGCAGCGTGGAGAGCAGACAGTGGAAGACCGTGAAAGGTTTCTACGTATGCGGCACAACTATCTAGCGGATGGATCGTTCAGCCCAATGAGCGAGATGATCAGCTTACTAGCGTATGGCAAGCACATCGGGCTGAATGCTGGCAACTCAGGCAATGCGTACTGGTCGAAGGACAAGAGGATCTTCTATCTAAACGGTCGCCCAATTGTTGTAGAGCGTTTCTGCAAGATAGCTCAGGACTTAGTAGCTAAAGCGTCTGAGATGCTGTGGGGGCTGTGCTGGGTGGAGGATGTTGGAGAGCGCTTTGCCGTTGAGCTAGAGAAAGTGGTGGACAACGTTACGTTTATAGAAAGGGGCAAGTCTTTCATCAACACGCCAAGCAACAATCTGTCGAACGGGCTTACTTGGATGCTTACGCGGGCGCTGACTACCAAGGGCGGACGGAGGCTGAAGCATGCGGATGGGCAGTGGAACATCAAGGCAGTCAGGCGGTACATACTGCAGGTGGACCGCTTCTTGGAGATACTGCTGTGCAGTGTACATATCACGTCAGGGCAGCCGGGTCGCAGATCAGAGATTACGACAATTCGACATCGCAACGGGGTGCTGCAGGACCGTAACATCTTCGTGGCGGATGGGCAGATCATGACGGTTGTGCGCTATCACAAGTCGCAGTCGCAGTGGGACAAGCCGAAGATCGTGCCGCGATTCTTACCGCCGCAGCTGGGGCAGGTCATGGCCGTGTACTTGGCGTATCTGCAGCCGTTCCGAGAGTATCTAGTGCTGCAAGTACTAACCCAGGGCTCTAAATGGTACAAACCCTAACGTTAACTTAATACCATTTGACCCTATGTTCTGAACTGTACAGGGTGCGGGTATTTTATAGCATCCACCCCTGTAAAAAGAAAGACCATTTGGCAACTTTGAGGGTCGGACCATTAAGGATCCCGCGCATTAATTCTCCTGAAATTTGAGTATGTGAAAGAAGAGACTGAGTTGCACCTTCTATATGATTTGCATGATACTAATTAATGGGGTTGATGCGGTTAGGGTTACGCGTTAGGGTTGATGGGGTGAGTTGGACGCGCCGTGAACGCCTAACTATTACACCTAGCCCTAGGTGCAATTGCGCATAGACATGGCACAGAACACATGTTAAAAAGAAGCGAGGGCTTAGTGCAATTTCTAATAAACAACTCCTATTTATGCTATATATGCTAATTATTCTAGAACTAAATAGCCTACTGCGGCCTCATCAACTCGAGCAGGGTTAGCTGTCGTAGGCGTCGCGAGGAACTCCTCGACTGCGTAGGCTCTTCGTCGCTACTCTCCTCGTCGTCGCTATCGACCACCTCCTCGATCTCGCGAGCGGCGCCATTCTGCTCAATATAGAGCTTCTCCTGGCCCTGGATGGCACCGCTATTCAAACCGTCCTTCCCGATCCACGCATCCAGGGCTTTGCTCGCAGCGCAGGCGTCGGGATTCACACGCTGGATCAGCTGCAGCCAGAGTGGCCACGCGTCGGTCGCGCAGTTCCTCACCCATGTGTTTGTGACGTTTTCGGGCATCAGGCAGAGGCTGCCCCAGCCTAGCGTTTCCGCGAGCTGATACCAGCGACTGGCTATGTTCAGCCGTCTCCAGAACGCCCTCCTTCCCTCGGGTGCGCCTGCTGGGTTGACGAGCTTGCGCAGCGTGTCAATAGCCTGGGTTTTGGCGTGTCCGAAGCCCGTCTTATCGATCCCTAACTGGGATGCCTTCTTCGCGTAGGCACGACCGAGGAATGCCATGGCCCAGCGATACTCGATGGCCACGACTTTGACACGCAGCTCGCAGACCTGGCTCACGTGCCAGGCATGCTGAAAGGCGCGATCCGAACCGCGCGGCGGCGCCACGGTAACCTGCGTTGATATGGCGGTGCTGGTGACGGCCAAAGTGTGTTCAGGAACAGGCGTCCCACGGTCCTGCCAGGTCTGCAGGAAGACGGTAACGTTCTGCCAGGTTGATGGATTGCCTACCGCACGAGCCTTGGTCAGCATGTCCGAAGCGGTGTAGTAGGGCGATGTGATCTTGTGGTAGAAGTCGCTGTCTTTTCCGGCAGGCTGCTTGATCACCCATGCGATTGGGGTATGGTCCTCTGCCTTGATGGCGTCGTACGCGAATTTCTCTTCTGCCCCGGCTGACTCTGCCGGCTCGAGGAGTCCGCTGTGGTGTTTTCGCCGCTGGGCTTCCTTGCGTTGCTTCTTCTCCTGTTCCTGTTCTGCACGACGATTGTTATTAGAGAGCTTGGAAACATACTTGGCTGGCTTCGCGAGCGCGGGTTCTGCATCTGGCACTAGGGCAGGAGACAGGGATCTAGTTGTAGAGTCTAGTCGCCGGCGTTTGGGAGACGAGGCAGTAGAGGAAGGGGATAGCGATCTGCGCGGAGTTTCTTGACGGCTCTATTGCGCAGAAGGCGGTTCTATATTAATACCTTAGGAAAGGGACACGATGGCAGAGACTAATGCCTCCTAGACTTTAGGCTCTACTGCGTTAACTGGCAGCGTGTCTCGAATTAACGCAACGCCCGCTATCATCGACGGCACAATCAACATAGGTTTACAGTCGACACGACTGTCCTCTGGGATCAGCCAGCCTGCGCTGAACTTAGGCGTGCTTTGGCTTGGTCGTGAGCCTTGACCAAACAGGAGTCGCTTATAGGCTTCAGATAGGGCCTAGTAGCGTCGAACGCGACCATTATAAGAGGCGGGAAAACTACGCGCACTACCTGTAGGATCCTTTAAGGCTTTAAGAAGAATGGAGGAGAAGGATATAAGGCAGGCGTGGTAGTGGTGAGGTGGAGGGTGGTAGTTGGGTTGAGTACCATTAGGGGACTAGAGTCCGACCACTATATACACGGCAGCCCACAACCCGTTTTGCGCGACCATTCAATAAATACAACAACGCGTTGCGCGCACGCGAAATCCCCATTTGTTTCATCGCGTTTTGTTAGGAGCCCGTGGTGTTACGCGGAACGTCGTCCGCTGCATCGGGGCCCAGGGATCACATCCGGGTCACACCGTGGTTTCCCCCATTCAGTATAGATAGGACAGGTTGGAACAGAGAACGCAAGAAGTCGCGGAATAGAGAACACGACGACGTAATCCAAAGAGAAAGGGGTTAGTTTAAGAAGGAGCCGTAGACGGCGCGTGTCGAGGTGTATTGTCACCATAGCCGCGTATTTTGATCATTTGTAGGAGCATTGGTTGGCTGTGTGCAAGGAGTGCCGCTACGGCGTGTTGCCCACCTATATCGCACGCTATTTGACGAAGGCGCACAAGTTATCGTGTAAGGATGCCCAGTTCGTTGCGGAAGAAGTGGATGGTTGGGGTGGGTTAGCACAGTATGCCAGCGAAGTCAAGGTGCCCAATACAGTGATTCGCCCCATTCCCGAGTTGCCCGTGTTTACAGATAGATTGTTGTGTCAATTAGAACTAGGAAAGTGCCGACAGGTATTCAGGAGCAGTGAGTCGGTACGGAAGCACCAGCGAATCGTCCATGGTTGGTCCGCAGGGCGGAAAAAGGGACGTCCAAGCCCAGCAGCAGAGAAGAAAATCTAACAACGCATCGAACAGGCGTGCAAGACCGTTCATTGCTAGCGATTGTTAGTACAGGGCCCCAGTTTGCAGTATTTTGAGGTGTTAAACAAGGCTAATACGGTGCCCGCTAACGAAGAGACGGCATAGCAGCAATTGCGCTGGGAGATGAAGGAAGCATAGGCGCGTGTGCAGGACACTGCCTGCAACACAATTTAGGACAGTGAGTGAGACGAGGTTAACCCGTGGTTGGAGCGAACCCAGCGGATGCTATATTTGAAGGGATTTTAGAGGCCCGATTTGTTGGCGTGCATCGAGCAGCCCGTGGCCAATAGCGACCCGCCCGAACCCGCGGAGGCAGCAATGTAGGCAGCCATAGATAGATTGGCACAACACAGCTAGAAGTCAGTTATCTACCGCATCGGCGTGTTTGTGCGGTTAGAGGCTATTCGCACAGAGAAGTATTAGATATTGTTCTAGCTATTACAACTATACATAGACAAGGCGTCGATTGTCAAGCACGTCTAGCTGTGGCAGCAGATGTTAATGTTCTTTGCACGCACCTAGTGGGAGCACATATAGGAGAGCCTGAAGTACTGTTTTACGCGCGAGCAGAAACAGGCGTGGGATGCATTTGTGCGGGCAGCTGGTGGGAAGGACAAGGAGGAGAAAGGAATTGATAGAATAGAAGTAGACGAGGAAGAAGAAGGGAAAGAATAAGAACAAGAACAAGAACAAGACAAGGAAGAAAGAGAGGGAGAAGAAGAAATAGAAGAAATAGAAGAAAACCCCACATTGTCCCCTATCTAGTAGGCGTGTTTGCAGTTTTGCATCACGTTGTTAGACCAGTCCGTTACCCACCGAGAGTACGATAACCCGTTGGTGTGTGCATTGGCAGTGTTGGGCGTACGCGAGGGTGGATGGAAAGGGCCCGATCAGTATCCGCAAATTTTGTCGGCCGTGATTAAGGTAGCCCGTTTCATGGTGGTGCAGAAGGCATTGGAGATATCGCCGCCCGATGACGAGGGATACGGCAGCAACAGCGGCAGCGATGATAGTAGCAATAGCGGCAGCGACAGCAACAACACAAGAACCCCCTAGAAAGGATGTTTGCAGTTCGTACAAGACATAATGGACCAATTCATAGTGCGAGGCAGTCACGGACTGATGTAATGGATGTTGGATTTGCGGACATATAGGTTGAAGGTTCATTACAACACCACCGCCTAGGGTCACGTCGAGTGGGCTGGACGCGATGAGTTGTTGTACAAAGATATCCAGTTCAACATGGCGCAGTTCCGCAGCATAGTGCACGGATTAACGGCAGAAGCACGACGGTTATTGACCGACGAATTGTTGTTTGGAGACCGTTGCCCCGAACCTGTGCCCAGCATCCCGTGGGAGCAGTTGCGAGACGATCCGACGAACAAGCAACCTGGTTGGAATTTTTTGCAAGACAAGCGGACGCGTTTACCCATTAATAGACAGGAGTGGTTGTTAGATCGCATTGTGCAGAACCCGCGGTTGCGAGACTGATTTATTAAGCCTATATTGTAGAGCGGCGTTGATTGACAGGAAGTGGAGCGATATATAAACTGTGTCGTAGCATTCCGCAAGAAGTTAATTGTATTAACGCATTTGACAGGCGGACAACCTAGTAAAGGGCCTGAGATTGCGAGCATACGGCACAGCAACACTGTAAAGGGGGAGCACCGGAACATGTTTATTAAGGATGGCATGGTCGTGTTCGCAACACGATATCACAAGGGTTACGCAGTGAGCGGCGACATCAAGATTATTCACCGTTATTTGCCGCGCGAGGTCGGTGAATTGGTGGTATGGTACATGTGGTTGGTGTTGCCGTTCCAACAGCCGTTAGAGGCCGTCGTGTGGCAGCGAGACACGATATCGTCCCATATGTGGCCCGCCGACCCGAAGGGACGCAAATGGACCAGCGATCGATTGCGAGAGGCATTGAAGCGCGAGAGCCGGATCGGGTTGGGACAGGAATTAACGATTGCCGCATACCGCGAGATTGCCATTAGGATTAGTCAAAGGTTTTTGCGTAAGTCGGCCGCGTTTTAGACTAACAAAGGCGACGAGCGGGGAACGGCAGCAATAGCGCGGCGATTATTGCCAATTTGCAAGCTAGACACACGCCGCATATAGCAGGAATAATATATGCCTGCAGATTAATAGAAATGTTAGGGGCTGTAGCTAACAAATAGATGCAGTTTTGGATGTTGAGCATGGATTAGCATCGATTTTTAGGATTTAAAGAGACGCAGGCATGCAAGAAGCGAAAACGAGCGCTGTTCAAGGAAGAGGCCAACAAGGCACGATACGACCGATGGGCCCGCATGCGGGATATGGACATGACGGCGCAGTTAAAGCGGATGGCAGGCGAGCAGGCCGAGTTCCGCAGCGTGCAGAAAGAAGCGATCGAGGCGATTGCGGCCGGCGAGAGCCCCGTGGTCGCCGTCATGCCGACAGGCGCAGGCAAGAGCATGTTGTTCATGTTGCCAGCATAGGTCGAGTAGGGTGGCACGATAGTGGTGGTGGTCCTGTTAGTGGCATTGCGCGGAGACATGATGCGGCAGTGCAGAGAGTTGGGCATATCGTGTGCGGAGTGGGACAGTTACCGCCCACCAGACAGTGCAGCGATTGTGATGGTAACGCCTAAGTCCGCGGTGAAGGACCCGTTTTCGTCATTTATCAATCGATTGCGATCAACAAGGCAGTTAGACCATATCGTAATCGACAAGTGTCACATCGTGTTAAACCGTCAATATGATTTCCGCAAGAGTATGCAGCAGTTAGGCAAGTTGGCCAGCGCCAAGACGCAGATGATCATGTTAACAGCAACATTGCCGCCAAGCAAAGAGGAGGAATTGTTCCAACGCATGCATTTCGAGCGAGAGCAGGTCAAGGTATTTCAAGACAACACGGCACGCACGAATATCGCGTACAGCGTGATCCGAGTGGGCAGAAGCGTGAAGAGGAAGGAGGTAGAGGAGATAGTTGTGCAGATTGTAAAACAGAAGAGACGCAAGTACACAACGGGCAAGATTGTTATTTACAGCAACAGCAAATTAAAGGTATAAGAGTTGGCACGGCGAGTGGGATGCGAAGCGTATTATTCTGACGCCGTCGACAAGGATTGTATGTTAGAGGCATTCATAGCCGGGAAGCAAGATATAATTGTTGCGACCAGCGCGTTAGGGATGGGCGTAGATATTGCCAACATTCAATGCATCATTCATATGGATTGGCCGTTCACGTTGTTGGATTTCGCACAGGAGAGCGGGCGTGCGGGACGAGACAGACAGCGTAGTGAGGCGGTAGTAATTGCACACGAAGGGGGTCAGTGGCGGGCAAAGGACAAGGCGGACGAGGTTCAGCAAGCCCGCGTGCGGTCGTTCGTGGACGGCATGGACGGCACAGCGAGGTGTAGGAGGGTGATATTGGATGGGTATTTGGACCGGCCGGACAGAGAGCGTGTGGGGTGCGAGGAGGGCGAAGAGAAGTGCGACGTATGCAGAGGGGGTCAAGAAAGTGAGGCGGAGTCAGATATAGAGATGGGCAGCGAGAGGGAAGATGAAGGAGGAAGTGAAGGAGAGGGAGATAACATGGCACGGGAGGAAGAGGAGAGAAGAAGGAAAGAGCAGCGAGCCGTGTTCGAGCAACAAAAGCGACAGCAACAAGGCCCGCGGCGGACGTGGATGCAGGCACGGCAGCGGGAGTTTGGCGATATAGAATAGGTGCGGCAGCAGTTAGAGTAGTAGGCCGGACGTTGCGGGATTTGCGAACAACGAGGAGAGGATAGCGGGCATAATATTCAGAATTGTTGGCAGCAGGATAGTAGTGTGGTGAAAAAGATTATTTAGGACATAGAGAAGAGCATTTGGTACGATGCATACGCGGCATGTTTTCAGTGTAGGTTACCACAGGCGATTTGCAGTGCATAGGAGGATAACGGAGCTAGTTGATTTCGGGCATCGCAGGGAGGAGAGTGTTAGTACCGTGGGGTGTTGATGGGTAGTGTATTTGGGATTGCGATGGAGTCAACGGAGATGCAGGCACGGTGGTTCGAGCGATTAAAGGGGTTGGGAATTGATAATAGGCCAGGTAGAACGATAGCCGAGTATTTGGGTAAGATGCAGGCGTTAGAGACGATTCAGGCGAGTAATTTAGTCGCAGAGTTTTGTTGGATTACGAGAGTATTTAGGATAAGAAGAGTAGAGGGTTAGGGGTTATATAAAATAGATAAGGATTAGGGTTAGGGTTTTTACGTATAGAGAGTATTAGCGTTTTTTAGTATAGAGAGAGTTAGGATTTTAATATAGGGAGAGGAGTAGGATTTTTAAGTATAAAGAGAGGTAGAGTATTTAAGGGAAAAGATAATTAAAGTTTATAAAAAAGAGTTATAAGAAAATAATAGTAGGTAAAAGTAAGTAAAGAGTAGAAAAGAAAGTTTAGAGGTTAGTAATAAGAGAAAGTAAAGAAAAGAAAAAAAGATATAATAAAAAAAGAAAAGAAAAAAAGATATAATAAAAAAAGAAAAGATAAAAAATATATAAAAAAATCAAATAAAATAAATTTAAATAAAATAAAATAAAAGTTTAAAAAGTAGAAAGATTTTATTAGAGTTAATAGTAAATAGAATATAGAGAAGATTATAATAAGAGAGAGTATTAGAAAATAAGAGAATAATAAATAAAGGTAAAAAATAATAAAGAGTAAAGAAAATAATAAAGAGTAAAGAAAATAATAAAGAGCAAAGAAAATAATAGAGTATAAAGTATAAGATAATATAAGAAAAAGATAAAGATAAAAAAAAAGTAGAAAGTATTATAGAAAGGCCGAGCGTAGTAGTTACGGGTAGAGTTATAAAATAGCATAGGATTAGGGTTATAAAATAGTATAGGGTTAGGATTTTTTTTTAAAAAAAAAGATAAAAGAAAGAGATATATATAGATAGAAATAGCGATTATAATAAAGTATAGTTAAGAAAGTATTAAGAGAGTAAAAGAATAATAAGATATTAAAAATATATATAAATAATAAAAAGGAAAAGAATTATAAAATTTAATAGATAGATATAAATAATAAAAAGTTATTTAAGAATATAATAGTAAGAAAAAAGATTAAAAATAAGTAAAAAATTAAAAAGAGGAAGTTATTTTTAAATAAAAACATAGTATAATAGTAAAAGAAAAGAAAAAAAAATTTATAAATAGTAAAGATTTATAAAGGATTTAAAGAGTTAGTATTATTAAAAAAATATTAGTAAAAAGAAAAAAATTTACATTTTAGAATTTTGTATAATCGAAGTTAGATAATTATATATTTTAGTAGTTAGGATACGAGTATTTTATATTTAGTATAGAGTAAAAAGAATAAAAAAGTAAAGGTGTATTATAATAACATTTTATAGGAAAGTTATATAGAAAAATAAAATAAAATAGTGTAATAAATAAACGTAAAAAAAATAGTAATATAATAATAGATACATTATTGAATATATATAAAAAAAGAAAATAAAAAACGTATAAAAAATTTAAAAATTTAAAAGATATAAATATAAGTATAATAAAAATATAAAAAAAGAAAAAAATAGTATTATAAAAGTAATACATAGATAAAATAAAAATAGGAAATAATATAGTAAAATTAATAAATAATAAATAAATAAAAAAAAAGAATAGGGAAATATTAAAAAAGAATAAAAAAGGAATAATATTAAAATAGTCGTAAAATAGTAACGTAGAATTATTATATATATATTAAAAAAATAGAAGTTATATTAATATTATAAAAAAATATTTGTAGTATAGAATTTATATTATATAATAGATATAAGAGGGGATTTTAGTAAAGTATATAAAAAGAAAAATAATAAGAAAATTAATAAATATAAAAAAAGGTTTATAAAGTTATAAATTTTTTATTATTAATTATTAAGAGTAGTATAAAATATAGAAATAGTTTAAGAAGTAGAATAGATTATAAAAAATATAAATTATATTTTAGTAGATTATATATAAGAATTATAATTATATTAATATAAGGGTTAGGGTTATATTAATATAAGGGTCAGGGTTATATTAATATAAGGGTTAGAGTTATATTAATATAAGGGTTAGAGTTATATTAGTATATAGGGCAGAGTTATATTAATATATTAAATTAGAATTATAGTAGTATATAAAGTTAGGATTAGTATTATTTTAAAAGTATTTTAATATAATTAAGTAATTAGAATATAAATAATTTAGAATTAGTAAAGTAAAAAATAGTAAATATAAAATATTTTAAAATAGATAAAAATAAATAAATTAAAAAAGGATTAAAAATTATTAATAATATATAGTAGGTATATAATAAAGTTATAATAGATAATATATAGAAAGAAAGCAAGAAAATAAATAATATATAATTTTTTAGTATATTATAGTAGAAAGTGTTATTTAAAAAAAAGGTTATATATTATAAATAAGAAAAAAAACATAAAAGAAATAATATAATAGATAAATATAGAAAATATAGGTAAAAAGGTAGAGGTTTATATTTGTAGACAAATTTATAAAAAAAGCGTAGGTATATTAATAATATAATTAGAAGTTTATATATATAGTAAAAAAAATAGTCATTATAATAAAAAAAAGGGATATTTTATATATATAAAATTAATTATAGAAAATTTAAGATATAAATAGTGTATAAATAAATAAGGTAGTAGTATATATTATACTCCCATGGATTCTACAATAAACTGCACTGTAGTTCATCGCTTTTACACCTAAAGATTTAGCGCCCGCACAGATAGTCGACTATAGTTTATCGCTTCTTTACACTAAGGTTAACCGCTTATTTTGCCTTAAAATCTAATGCAACCTTTGCACAGCCTGTAGGGAGTAATTTTCAATTATAATCTGTAATTTCTAGCATAATTAAGCATACTGGGCGTAAGATATAGGGTAGTAAAGTTTGTATAGGGTAGTTATAGAGGACTGTGCGCGAACCCCAGTAAACACCAAAACATAGACATAGCTGGGATAGGCGAAATTAAACCTACAACCAGCAATAAGAAATGTATTCCAAGTAGGTTAGGATGACTTAAGGAGGTCGTCTTAATACCACTATTTAATTTTGTCTACAACAAGTGCAGGCAGAGTTGTGAATTTTCTTAGGATATAACCCTATATAATAAACGTATACTATTACAGCGCAGGAACGATTAAAAATAACTATATTGCTAAGAGTAGAAATACTCTACGACTTTAAGATATACTTAAGAATATTTTAAATAGCTACGATAATTACTACAAAGCCAACAAAGTCTAATGCAGAGGAGACATTTATTAGTATAATGGGTGAAAGCGTAGGTTGAGTAGAGCGTAGCGGCAGGCCGCCTTGCTACACGACTACTTACAGCGATACTAACTATACAGCTAACTATACTACTATACGGGGTGAAACAACTCTGACAATGTTAATTGACGTAGCCGCGGTATAGGCGTGCGGCTCTTCCGCGATGCTTGAGACTGCGACGCTTCTACGCCGTCGCTGTCGTCTCCGCTGTCCTCACTATCCTGGATCTCCTCGATACTATAGATAGCTATTGTAGGCTCAGCTTCGATACTAAGAGGTGTTTTCTCGCTAATAGCCCCGCCAGCAATCCCTTTAGGCCTAAGCCAGCTATCTAGAATCTGTGCTGCCTTAAAGACATCTGGATTCACCTTCTTAACAAGCTATAGCCAGATATTAAACTCGGGGACGCGCAGCGTATACTCTAGCCAAGTATTAGAGATAACGTTGTGTGGTACTAAGCAGAAACTACCCCAGCCTAGCGTCTGGCCCATCGTGTACCAGCGCATCCCTCGAATCACACGATTCTTAAAAAGCCGCCTGTCATTCTCGGTCGGCTTGGTGTACACTAAGGCCAGCAAGTCGTCCGCTGCTTCTGCGCGTACTTGGCCTTTGCCGTTGCGACTGCGTGCGGTGCTAGTCACCATATCCTTGTCGCTCTCGCGGATCTGCTCGATTTTGTTCTAGTATGCCCGCCCCAGCAGCGCAGCCGCCCAGCGATACGTGATGTGAACGGTGGCCATCTCGCCCTCGGACTAGTTACACATCTCCCAGGCGAAACGAAAGGCGTTATCAGCTGCGTTTCCGCGGCGTCTACCACGCACCTAACTCTGCATGCCGCTAAAATCTTAGCTTGCCATAATGGCGTTGGATTCACTGTGAAAGAGTGAGCCCCGTTTACGCCAGGCCTGCAGAAACTAAGCGGCATGGACCCGCGAGGACGCATTGCCCATCGCGCGGGCCTTTTCGAGCAACGAGCAGGCTGTGTAATATGGTGTCTTGGCGCCTGCGAAGAAATCGGTGTCGCCCCCGTACGGTTGTTTGATGATCCAGGCCACGAGGGTTTCGTCTGGCTGCATGATAGACGTGTACGCAGCCTGCTCTCGGTGTGGCGCCTTATCGCTTGGTGCGAGCAATCCCAGTTCGTATCGCTTCTGAACTTGCCTGGCTTTCTGTTTCCCCACCCGTCGTCTTTCCGCCCTCATAGTGTTGTTGGTGTGTGGGGTGTGCTTAGGAGGGGGCACCGGCTTGAGCTGGCTCAACTATGCCGTCTGGCTCGTCCACTTCGCCGACAACGGAGCCAGCTACCTCTCCAGACTCAGACCTGTCTAGTTCTGTGCGCTTGGGCGATGCTGATTCCAGCAGCGAGCCAGCGCGCTTCCCTCCCAGGCCCGAAGAAGAGGGTACCGGTGCTCCCACCCACGGCAAGAACGCGCGTTTCTGTAGCACTTTTTGTGCTAATAGAGGCGACATACTTCCTCTAGGGGAAGCAAGCTTGTCGGCCGCATAGGCAAGGCACGCCCAGGCATCGTTGGGTAGCGTGTCGAGGGGGAGGGTTTCGCGTACCAGCCAGATGGCGGACAGCAACAAGTGCGCGACAAAGACTGGGTTACATATGCTATTGGCGTCTGGTATAATCCAGCCTACACTATAACCCTATAGCGGAGTACTGGCTTGTGAGGATTTCGCATCATAGAAGACGCGCTCGTACTCTATGTTGGGTGGTTCATAGACACAGACTTGTCAATAAACAAAACAAACAAAATTTGTGGCTCTGAATTTGTTTGTTTGACGACTTTCTTGGTGTTGTAGTTTGTTTGTTTGATTTGATGGAGCTATAGAGGCGCTTTTTATTTGATTGTTTGTTTGATTTTGAGTACTTTAAGAGGACTGTGAAAGAGACTCTGGTGGTGTTATAGGCGGCGGCTCCTCCCACTCATGTATGCTAAACTGTTCGTTGAGCTTATTGTCATCGTACGTTGCCACCACCTTTGCGCTTGGAGGTTTAAAACCTGCTCGAATCCATCGTTGAGTACAAATTAAAGCAGCCAATAGTTGGCTGCCCATTTTGCGTCTCTGTGGCTCAAGTACGTCGCCAGTACCCGAGAAGACTCGCTCACAGTCAGCGCTGGAGGCAGGGATAGTTAACACGTCCAGCGCCAATCGTGACAAATTGGGATACCTCGGCTTGAGCTGGTACCAGTATTGGACAGCTGTACAGCCAGTTTTGTACTGTTCTGATGTCCATGTTGGCTCTCTAAGCCAGCTCTCGTACTCATCCGCCACCCCTATTATCTCGTCGCTGTTGTCAAGTACCGAATCGATCGCGTCGTCAAAGCTGCTCATCGCGTGTTTAGGCGCAGTTGTTATTGTTGTTGCTGTCGCTAGGGCGGGCTTGTAACGAGCCCAAAGCTGCTCGAAGCTCGCGTGCGTAGCTTGTAACTGTGCGGGCTTCTCACGCCAGAAGCGTTTAAAGTAGTTCTTGAAGCGTGGGTGGAGTGCCGTGGCAGTGTAGTAGACGGGGATTTTGAGGAGTTTATTAAGGTACTTGCTCGCCTTCTTGAGCGCAGCACGTACGTTGATAGCGACGTGATCTTCTGGCGCCTCGTCTGGCAGGTAATTGACGCTTTCAAACAGTCTAAGGCGGGCATCTAGGTCAGCAATAAGAGACTCAAACACAGGGATAACCTCGTATAACGCGCCGTGAGTGCCAGCTTTGCCGCGACCTTGCAAGCGATTAGTTGCGGACTTCAGCGGCTCAAGCACCTCAATGTACTCGGTAATCACCGCCCAGTCTGCAGCTGCAAGCCCGCCTGATCGCATCCACTGCGGCACAATAGGCGGCTTAGTGTTGTTGCTTTTGGCAAGCTCGTCAGCGTGCTCAGTCTCTTGTATGTGGTAGGAGGAGTAGCTGTTGATGGCGTGTTGTAGCTCAACACCGCGCTTAAAGCAGTCATGATAGCTGTTTCCAACGCGTAACTCCAGGCTTGAAAGGCTCACGGCGTCTTGCTGTAGCGCCAGCAGGCATCTCAACTGCTTCGCTGTTCTGACAATCCTCAAATATACCCCATTGTTTTGGCGTGTTAATGTAGTTAACAATATCAAGAAACACGCCAAGCGGACCATCTTTCCGCCATTGCTTCATATAAAACTCCTCTTCGTTGTAGTGTTCAGGCTCGTTATCAAAGGCGTCGGAGTCAGTGCCAAACATAATAGTTTGCCCAACGAGGTTGAGTATGTGGCAAGCGCAGCGGAGGCGTCGATCGTTGGCGATAAAGCCGTACATTGTGCCGAGTTTATTAACTGCAGTATCGTTGTTGTAGGCGTTGTCAAGCACGAAATAGCCCAAATTGCTGCTAGAAATCTCAAAGTAGCGTAGGATTCGTACGACAGCTTCCGCGATCGCTGAGCCTGTGTGCGCACCAACCAGCTGCGGCAAGGCGATGGGAAGGTCAACTATATTGCCTTGAGAGTCAGCGTAGTGCGCACAAATTGCAAAGAAGCCGCGCTTCCCCCCCTTGGTAGTCCAGCCGTCAAAGCTTATGTGTATTTTGCTAGAGGCCTCAGACAAGGCGCGCTTGACTTGAGGTTGTAGCCAGCTGTAAAGCCTCATCACGAACCTCGAAACGCTGTTGTGAGACCTCCATAGCGCGGCCTCTGCCTCTGGGTTGGCGAACCTGATCATCGCGCGGAAGGACTCAGTCTCAAACTCGCGTAATGGCCTGTTGTTGTTGACGAGCCATAACACTGCAGCTTGCCTGAAGCCTTGTACGTCGAAGTTACCCAGCTCCTGCGTTGCATCTTGGCTTAATGTGACCCCGTTTTCTTCCGCCCATCGCAGCGACTTCTGGCCAGGTTCGAGCGGCCTCTTGTGTACGATAGTGCCTTGTTTGGTGAGCCGATGGCCGGGAAGGTCTTGCTTCAAATGGTTGTTGGCGGCTGTAGTTGACAGAGTGGTCTGGTGTAGGCCGCCCTTCTTTCTGTTGATGTGACAGTGCTTGCATTGGAAGTAGATCTTCTCAGGGTTAGTACCAAGCTTTCGAAGGCGATAGCCGTGCCTAAAGACCCAGCTGATGTTGCCTGTGGGTGTGGATAGAGGCACATTGAAGCCCAGCAGGCGCTTCAAGTCAAGGCCTTCGTAGTTGGTGAAGTCAACACTAGGCGCAGCGTCCTCCTCCACTGAAGCCTCTGTGGCAGCATTACTAAACGCGCGCGGCGGCTTAGTAGCTATAGGCGGCTTATTAGCCACTAACAGCAACTCCCAAGCTGGCTCATCGGCCTGTAAGGCTTGTAGTATAGGCCGTGGTGATGGCCTCCGGGCGCGCTCCTCTAGCTCGGTTGGTGGCTCTATTGAGCGCGGCTCTAGAGTACTTTCAAGCACCTCAAATAGGCGGCTCCGGCTCGTCAACTACCTCAATAGACGGCTGGGTTGGCGGAGGAGTAAGCGGCCGCTGGCTATCCATAAGGCGCTGGCTGGGTTTCGGCGCACGTTGGGAACGTTTGGGCATAGGTTCGGATGCCTCAGCAGGCTCGCGGCTTCGTTTTGGGGGCATGGTAAGCGTGAAGGTAAGCAAAGGCGCGAAAAAGTAAGCTGTAGGCGCAGGCAAGTAAGCCAAAGTATAGTGGGTGTGTAAGCGTTGACGCGCAAGGTACGCGGAAAGTACGCGGTCGGCTAGCCAACATTACCACTTCATGCCAAGGCGTACTGCGCGACGCTCTGCAGCCCGCAACAATAGAGATATAGTAAAACAGGCGACAGGAATTAATTTAGCAACATTGATTTAATAGTTTAACTTATAGAAGACAAGATTTATTGCGTGGTTATAGCAAACGATTTTTTAAGAGTAGTAACTAGGTTCAGAATATATAAACATAACTTAGGCTTCGCTGCAACAGCGCAAACTCACTTTGCTACAATACCTCAACACTATAATATTAGCTTATTTAGATTATTATATATATTTATTGTTTTAACAGCTTATTACCTACGTAAAGAAAGAGGAGGAACAGAGGATAGGAGGTGCTAAAGCCGAATAGCAATTCATGTATATCAGTTGCTGGCGGCCAGTGGAAGCACACATCCGTTATGCGGGCTTTTTTTACGCAGGTACAATCCACTTAAGAAGCTCCGTTTTTTGCTCTGTTTACTATAGGAATACCTATATAATTGCAGCGTTGGGAAAGTTATTGTTACATCAACACTAAGAATATATCACTAACTCTAGGGTACCTTATCATTACAGTATGCTAAGCGATTCAAACAAACTTCAAATTTTTTGACTGCAATTGCCTCTTTTGTTTGTTTGACCTATCAAAATTGCAGCAGCAGCTTTTTGTTTGGTTGACGTTGTCAATTCAAACAAAATTCAAACAAAATATTGAGGCATGTTTGGTTGTTGACAACCCTGCATAGACAGGGACGGTGGTGGCTAGGGGAAAGCTGCAGGCACCGCCATCGAACCTACGCGCGGACTCGGCCAGCAGGGCCTCCCAAGCTGTTGAGACCATAGTAACGCGAGATGGTGAAGACGGTAACAAGAGTCAAACAATCATGTTGTGATCGGACGCATGTTAGGCTAAGCCCGATTCGGCCAACCCTAATCCAGCGCCGAAGTTGGCTGATCCTTATTAAACTTAAATTAAGCGTAGCTAGAGATATGCAATAGGATGCGAAAGAGTAGAATAGCGTCTGCGTGGCGAGCGCGACGGCGTTCTGAGATTACGACCAACACCGTCGCGTTGGGGTATGTGGTACAAAGAGGAATCGACGTGTCGTAGTGCGAGAAGACAACGCGTTAGGCAGTAGTCTTATGCAGTGCTACTAATGGATTTATTTCTAAGAACTACTCTTCTAAGTAGACATGCACCTACCTTGAGCGGGTTACTAGCCTGCACACTATGGACATCTTTATAGAGCTATTCGAACACCAACGCGAGCTATAGGTGATTATCTGTTGGCCCTGTGCCGTTGCTATACCGCCTGCACAGATTGTTACCTATCTTAAGACACGCTACCCTAAGGTACCAGTCGTACTACGCAAGAATGTTGCTGCGATCGCACATACGCTGCCTAGCTTAGTATAGGACCCACGCGACGTGCGCATCCTAAAGCCCGCAGAAGACTGCGTTGCGCACTTATACTATCTTAGCAATGGCCTTGTATGCACATTTCTAGCGTGTTGGTACACATGCACGACGCCGCAGAAGATACGTGCCCATTGCTCTGGCAAACATGGCTAGGTAGGCAACCAGCGGCGCGGGGGTGATATGAAGAAGATGGAAGCGCAGCCAAGGAACCGGATGTGGCAAGATAGCCAAACTTGCCAGCGGGTATTTCAAGCAGTTGGCTGGCCTGCGTACATGGCCGTCAGGGCCCGTCCGGCAGCGTCACAACAAACAGACATTGCGCAGGGGGTCCTTACCAGCTAGCAGAGCAACCAGAAGAAACGCCAGGCACTGCAAGCGCAGGCAATCATCAGAGACAGCCACCGTGTCAAGGCAAACGTATGGCTGGAGCTAACGGGATGGGTGCCCCATCTCAAGGGCTGCTCGAGGGCGTCCCTGCTCGAGGCTCAAAAGCTACCAGAGGCCAACAAGGAACATGAACTAAGCGTCGCCTGCAAGGCTATGCGGGGAGTGATACGCAAGGCTTTCCGAAACTGCCGTTCTAAGGTAGTAGGACGATACACGCTAGAGCTCATCAAACGACGCGAGACAGGTGCACCGTCAAACAAAAAGCCCTTCTATGCTAGGCAGCGCGTCCAAACCATCAAGAAGTACAGCCACAAGTTGTTACACGTCTTCTGCTACCTGTGGCGCACACATGGCCGGACAGAGCGGCCGCCGTACAAGCTGAGTAGCCTCCAACAAGTGGCTCTATCGCAGGCACAGCAGAGTGTAGGCCGAGGGGGCGATACTACGGAGCTAGAAAAGCATTGTCTGCAGTTCTGGATATGGCTACTAGACCACACGCTGCTCGCCGACGAACACAAAAGCGGGCTGCTTAGTGGGGTTGCGGTGCTAGGACTCAAGCCTGACCGCCGTGGAGGTGGATGGGTACCCGCACACGAGTTCTCCTCGACGCTTTCGGCCCTAGTTACCACGTCCAAGGCGCTGGTCGTGTACTATGCTCACTGCCACGGGAGCAGGCGATGCCAGCTGGGTGGACTCCGCGCCCATAACGAGTGAGCTAGTAAGGGAAATGGCCGTACGCTTTATGATGCTGTCGGACTTTAATCATACAGCAACTCCCAAAACCGCCTACTCCGTCTGCGGGCACTAGCGAGAGCAGAGGCTAGACGTCGTAACGCGGATGGCATTCTATCGTGGAGCGGCGACCGGCTCTTGATCGATCAGCAGAGCTTCTCGCTAGAAGACCTGCGCTCGACAGTCAAGGGCCTGTATGAGACGGCGAGACTGCAGCTGCTGAAAGATGTGCTGTTGCTGGATCTGGACGCGCGAGATCAGGTACGGCTAGGCGCGACCATGCTGCCAGAACTCTCCCGACAGGGTCGTAGACCAGCCAGCCGAGAGGTCAACTGGGTACAGCTTCCTCAACCATCCCGACAACAACATGGAGTCGTGGCACACGTGGCTGCTGTATAGGATCGTCGAAGAGCCAGCCTTGCGGGACAGGTTTATACGTGGCATGGATGCTACGCAACAGCCTCCCCGCACGCTGTGGCACGATGTGGCCGTGGCTGCCTACATGAAGGCCGTACGTCGCTTCAAGGAGACCCTCTTCGTGCTGGTCCATCTGTCGGGGGGCGCACCAGCTCGCGGACCGAGATTACGTCGATCCAGTACGAGAACGGCGCAGAGGGTGTTGGGCACCGGGCGTGTTCGTAGAAAGGGGGTCTTGTGTCGTTTGTGACCACTTATCACAAGGGGTACGACTTACCAAAGGTCAAGACCATCCACCGCTATGTGCCTCGGGAGGTAAGCGAGCTGGTGGTGTACTTCCTTGGATTGGGGCGGCCCTTTATCGACGACCTCCAGATGATGCACCATGACGTGGGGGATTCGACTACCTTTCTCTGGGAGCCAGCGCCTGAGGAGCAGGAGGAGGATAGCGAGGAAGAAGACGACGGTGATGAAGAGGGGGATGATGCCGACAGGGACGGTGGAGAGGAAGGTAGGAAACAGATGCCTGCGAATCCAGATGGATACTGGGGTACAGACCGCATTCGACGCGTGCTGAAGGAGCAGACCTCACGGTACATGGCGGCTGCGCTCAACACAAAAGCATGGCGACACGCCTATCCTGCGATCCACCGAAAGTTGGCCAACGATGGAAAGGCACGCGACTGGCTCGACGTGCTCTACTTCAACAAAGAACCAGACGAAGACGATGCGCGAGCACGGCAGTCAGGCCACTCGGCTCGGACAGAAGAGGGGAACTATGGCCGCAGTCTTACCGAGTCGCCGTTCCAGACCATGGGCAGAGCGGGCCAAGTTTCGGCGGGTGAGTATAGACTGGCATCGCATCCTCCAGTTCGTGTCGGCGCTGGAGGGGGAGCAGTACCATTCTGGGCACTACGCCGAGGCGATGGCACAGCAGAAAGCAGGCTCGAGAGCGGTGGTCGTCACTCGCTATGCTAGACCTGAAGCCCGAGTTCAGGCGAATAGCAGGCCATCCCGACGCCGAGTATCGTGGCCGGCAGCAGGAAAGCCTGAATGCGAGCATGCAGCACAGCCTCCGCTTGCTGGTCGTAATGGCCACGGGTATGGGGAAGAGCATGTTGTTTATGCTGCCGGCGTCGGTGTCCCCTGGTGGCGTGACGATTGTTATCGCGCCGCTCAATCTGTTGCAAGACGACATGCTCGACCGCTGCGACCGGCTCGGCATTCCCAGCGCAAAATGGGATGGCCGTCGGCCGCCGTACTGGGCCAGGATTGTGTTCACGACGCCAGAAGGCGCAGCCACCAAGTCGTTTGGCCGCTTCCTTGACGAGAAGCGGATGCTTAGGCAGCTGGACCGCATTGTCATCGACGAGTGCCACACAATACTCGAGTCAAACGATTAGTGGCGACCGGACGTGCTGAGGCTGTCGGAGATGACGGGCAAAGGCACACAGCTGGTGTACTTGACAGCCACGCTGCCACCCGTGCTACAGCCAGCCTTCCTAGACGTTGCGGGTCTCGATATGAGGGAGCTTGACATTATCCGCGACGAGTCCACCACGCGGCCCAACATTGCGTACAGGGTACAGGAATACACGCGGGGCGAGCTGGATGTAGCGCTCGTCAACCTCGTTGCAGCAAAGCGGCAAAGTATGGCCCCAAGGCACAGATCCTCATCTACTGTCCGTCTGTTAGGGAAACAAAGCGCCTGGGCAAACTGCTGCAATGCACCGCGTACTACCGCGAGATGGCTACAGACGAGGAG
This sequence comes from Laburnicola sp. JP_R_19, assembly GCA_031010545.1. Taxonomy (NCBI): domain Eukaryota; kingdom Fungi; phylum Ascomycota; class Dothideomycetes; order Pleosporales; family Didymosphaeriaceae; genus Laburnicola; species Laburnicola sp. JP_R_19. The sequence goes on from VOIT01000063.1 coordinate 388,297, forward strand.
AAGTCTCATATGGTCCGGGCCTTTACAGCCGGGGCAGAGAAGCTGTGCACGGCAACCACCATACTGACGCTGGGTATACATGCCCCAGGCGTGCGGGTGGTGATTCATGTGAGCATGTGTGACCTATTGCTGAACCTGGTGCAGGAGAGTGGCCGCGCAGGGCGAGAGGGAGACGAAAAGTGAGTCCATTGTGCTGCGAGCATGCTGGGGTCAGGGGTCAAAGAGAGGAAAAGCGTTGGGACACCGTCTGGAACAGCGAGCGAAAGATTACCTCAACGAGACCACGTGCCGGCGTATCGCCATCGACCGGTACATGGACGGCCGCGAGGATCGACGGCATTGCGAAGTAGGCGAGGCACGGTGCGACTTATGTGAAGCACAGCTCTGCGGCACGAAGAGGCAGATAGAAGACAAGCCGCCGCCGGACGTGATGGCTGTGGGCGACACAAAGCGACGCAGGCTCGAGCAGGCTCGGGGTGTGAAAGAACAGGCCATCGAACTCATTCAGCGTAGGAAGACCGACCATGTGGCGTACGAGCTGGAGCGCATAGAGCGGCATCTGCGGCGCTGGCTATATGTGTGCCATCTGCATGGCCGTGGACGGCAGAGCGGAGAACCACGAGTGGAAAGCATGCCCGACAGCGAGCGAGGAGCAGATTACGGCCATGGAGGCGAGCTATAAGCAGATGGTATGGTAAAATGGGAGCTATTTGCGAAATGCAACTACTGCTTCACCCCACAAGCGATATGTAACAAGTGGGTAGAAGATTCAAGCACGCAGGGAGGGTACAAGTCGCTAGGGGGACGAGGCATTTGTCAATTCGATCGGGTGCTGCCCCAGGCGGTCGCCGCGCTGCTCGCGTTTAAGGGGTCGCTTTGTATGCCGTGGCTAGAAGGGCAGATGCAGCAGGCCAGGGTGATGGACGGTAGCGTTGAGGTGCGCCAGCGTCAGTGGTTGGGGCAGAAGATACAGATGGGGCAGCGAAACGCGAGCCGAATGTGCAGCTTGCTATACGCATGGGAGGAGGGATATATTGCAGGCATTGCAGGTAGACGTAGATAAATTAGAGTAGTTTATAGGTAGAGAGGCTATCCCAGGGCGTTAACGACATCCAGCCCTCCATGTCGTTTTTTTTCAGATTTGTTAGTGATGAAATATTTGTTCCTCTGCGTAGATACAGGTACATAGGCTCCATGTCGTTAACTTCAAGGGGTCGGTGTCGTTAGGTTCCCGTAGGCCGATAGAGCTGAAATTTGAGTATGTTATTCGGCGCAGCGGGTTGTATTATGCAACTCATTTTCGCGTATAGGACGCGTGTAGTTAAGGATATTGGGGTTTGGTGTTCGTGGTTAGGGTTAAGCTAGTGAGGCCGCGAGGATGCAGCGAACGTCAACCGTCCGGGGTCGGAGGACGTTCCGAGATGATGAGTCGCAACCACGAAACCTAAATATGCGTTTAGTCGCACAGCAGGATAGAGGAGGCTGGGGCCGTATATAGTATGCGTAGTAAATAAGGCCGTAGAATTAATATATTTTATATATATAGCCGTTTCCCATCCGCGCGCACCCGTAACCCGTTATTATACCCGTTGTTGTTACCCGTTGTTAGCACTAGTCCGCCGCAAGCCATTCCATCGCCGCCAGCATGGCAGAGAAACCCGTTGCAGACGATTGTTTTGAGCATTTAGCTGAGTATTCGTTGGCCATATGTCGAGAGTGCAGGCACGCGGTGTTGCCCAGTCAGGTAGCAAGTCATTTGCAGCGTGCCCACCCCGTTAGACGCAAGCAGGCCAAATTAATAGCAGACGAGGTCCGCAGCTGGGCTGGGTTGATCGAGTATGCCAGCGAATTGGAGGTGCCCAGCCAGATTATTAAGCCCATACAGCAGTTACGTGTATACAGACGGGTTAATGTGTCGGATTAAGCCAAAGCATTGCCGTCAGATATTCCGAAGCGAGCGCGTGATGAAGAACCATTGGAGAGACGCCCATGATTGGTCGCCGACGGACAAAGGTGGCCGTCCAAGTCGATTAGAGGCGAAGAAGATACGCGACCGCATCAGCAATGGTTCCCAGATTGTCCATTGCCAGCGATTTTTCGTCCAGGGCCAGGGTTCGCAGTATTTCAAGGTGCGGCAGCCCGGCGAAGGCGGCCCCGACACCGTACCCGTAGACGGTGACGCAGCATGGGCGCAGGTGGGCGAGCAGATGGCCGAGGCGTGGGAGAATATCGAGAGGCGGGCGCAGAACACCATCCAAGACGGCGAAAGAGACGAGGTAAACCCGTGGTTGGAGCGGACGCAGTGGCTGCCGTATTTGGTGGGCATGGAGAGGCCCGATTTGTTGGCGTGCGTCGAAGAGCCCGTTGCCGACGCCGATCCCAGGAAAGACGAGGAGGCAGAGCCAGTAGAAGCAGCGATTTGGGCGGCCATGGATGGGTTAGCGCGGTTCAGCCAGGCGTCCGTTATCCACCGCATTGGCGTGTTTGTGCGATTAGAGGCGATCCGGACAGAGAAGCACCAGACGCGGTTCCAGCCGTTGCAGCCGTACATGGACAAGGAGGCCATTGTCAAGCACGCGCGGCCGTGGCAGCAGATGTTGATGTTTTTTGCACGCACGCAGAAGGAGCATACGTGGAAGAGCCCCGATATCGGTTCACGCGCCGGCAGAAGGAGGTATGGGAGGCGTTGGTCCAACAGGCAGAGAGGCAAGTAGAGGGGGAGGCGGCAGAAGAAGAAGAAGTGGAAGAAGAGACAGGGGATAGGGACGAGGAGATGATGGAGGAGTTGACAGAGGACGTAGATGAGTCGATGGAGGAGGGAGACGCCGGGGAGGAGCAGCGTCAGGCAGAAGGTGCCGAGCGCAGCAAGCCCGAGAAGTTGTCGAAAATCCAGAAGGCGTGTTTGGAGTTTTGCATCGCGTTGTTGAACCAGTCCATTACGCGCAAGGAGTACGACAGCCCGTTAGTGTGTGCGTTGGCGGTGTTGGGCGTTAAGGAGGACGGGTGGAAGGGCCCCGAGCAGTATCCGCCGATATTGTCAGCAGTTATTAAAGTGGCCCGTTTTATGGTCGTGCAACAGGCGTTGGAGTTATCCGAGCCGTTGGACGAGAACGAGGACGAGTTCGACGACGACAGCGCGTACGAGAGCGACAGCAGCCGCCCGCGCCCGCGCCGGCCCAAGGGGTGTTTGCAGTTTGTGCAGGAGATGATGGACAAGTTCATGGTGCGAGGCAGCCACGGACCCATGCAGTGGATGTTGGATTTGCGGACGTACGGGTTGAAGATCCATTACAACACCACGTCGCGCGGCCATGTCGAGTGGACGGGCGGGGACGAGTTGTTGTACAAGGGTTGCAGTTCAACATGGCCCAGTTCCGCGGCATGGTGCACGGGTTGGCGACCGAAAGCCGGCGGTTGTTGATGGAGGAGTTGATGTTCGGCACCAGCAAGGCCGCCGATCCCATACCCAGCGTCCCGTGGGAGAGCATGCGAGACAACCCGACCGACGAGCGGCCCGGGTGGAATTTTTTGAAGGACCATCGCACCCGCATGCCCGTAGATGGAGAGAGGTGGTTGTTTGAGCGGGTAGGGAGAGACGCCAGCATCCGGGACAGGTTCACGAAGCCCGGAACGCGTTCAGGGGTGGACCAAGAGGCCGTCGAGCGGTACATGGGGCGCATCGTCGAGTTCCAGGAGAAGTTGGCCGTGCTGATGCACATTACGGGCGGACAGCCAGCAAGAGGACCGGAAATATTAAGCGTCCGGCACAGCAACACCGTCAAAGGGGGGCACCGCAATATATTCATCGAGGACGGCATAGTGGTGTTTGTGACGCGTTACCACAAGGGATACAACGTCAGCGGCGACGTCAAGATCATCCATCGATATTTGCCGCGCGAGGTAGGCGAGTTGGTCGTGTGGTATTTGTGGTTGGTGTTGCCGTTCCAGCAGCGTTTGGAGGCGTTGGTTTGGGAGAAGGAGAGCGTATCGTCACATGTGGCCGGCCGACCCCAACGGACGCAAGTGGACGACAGAAAGGTTGCGGGAGGCGTTGAAGCGCGAGAGCCGGATCGGGATAGGACAGGCGTTGACGATTGCCGCATACCGCGAGATTGCCATTGGCGTGAGCCGGCGATTTTTACGCGGATCCACGGCATTTCGGACAGAAGAGGGAGACGAGAATGAAGAGTGGAGGAGGAGAATATAGGAGCGTCGATTGCCGACGAGCAGGCAGGACATAGCGCGCACGTTGCAGGATTGATATACGCGCGAGGGATCATGGAGCAAGCCGGGGCCGTGGCAGACAAGCGGCAGCAATTCCGGGCGTCGAGCACAGATTGGCATCGATTTTTAGGGTTCCGAGCCGAGGTAGAGGAGGAGACGACGAGCAAGAAGCGGAAGAGAGCGCCGTTTGAGAGCGAAGCAGACGAGGCCAGGATCGATCGATGGGGGCGATTGAGGAAGATGGACACGACAGCGCAGTTGAAGCGGATGATGAGCAAGACAGCGGAGTTCCGTGGCGTGCAGAAAGAAGCCATCAACGCCATCATCGCAGGCGAGAGCCCCGTCGTGGCCGTAATGCCGACCGGCGGTGGGAAGAGTTTGTTGTTCATGTTGCCGGCGTGGGCAGAGCAGGGCGGGACCAGCGTAGTCGTGATTCCGTTGATTGCGTTGCGGGGAGACATGATGCGGCGGTGCAAGTTGTTGGGGATATCGTGTGCAGCGTGGGATAGCCGGCGCCCGCCCGACGCCGCCGCGGTGGTGTTGGTGACGCCCGAGTCGGCGGTGGGAGAGGAGTTTGCGACGTTTTTGAACCGGTTGCGGGCGACGCGGCAGTTGGACCGGATCGTGATCGACGAGTGTCATATCGTGTTGAACCGGCGGTACACGTTCCGCAAGCAGATGCAGCAGTTGGGCAAGTTGGTGGCCGCGGAGACGCAGATGGTGTTGTTGACGGCGACGTTACCGCCCCGCGAAGAGGACGAGTTGTTCCGACGGATGCATTTCGATCCCGACCAGGTCAAGGTGTTCCGGGCCGAGACGGCGCGGACGAACGTGGCATACCGGGTGATCAAGGTGGGGAGGGCAGCGAAGAAGCAGGAGGTGGAGGGGATGGTGTTGGGCGTGGTGCGGCAGAAGTTGCGCAGGTATAAGAAGGGCAAGGTCGTGATATACGGCAATTCGGTGCGCAAGGTCAAGGAGTTGGCGCAGAGGTTAGGGTGCCATGCGTATTACCACGACGCAGTGGGCAAGGCAAGCATGTTAGAGGACTTCATGTCGGGCAGAGGGCGGGTGATTGTAGCAACGAGCGCGTTGGGCATGGGCGTCGACATTCCCGACATCCGGTGCATCGTCCACATTGATTGGCCGTTTTCCGTGTTAGATTACGCGCAGGAGAGCGGCAGAGCAGGACGAGATAGGTCGCGGAGCGAGGCAGTTATGATCGTGCAGGAGGGGGCACAGCGAGCGGCCGAGGACAAGCAAGAGGAGAAGGAGCATGAATTGGTGCGAGCGTTAGTAGGAGAAGGCGAGACAGCGACGTGCAGGCGGGTGGTGTTGGGCAGGTATTTGGATAGCCGAGAGGTAGAGTGGGTAGGGTGCAAAGAGGGAGAAGAGAAGTGTGATGTTTGCAGGGGAGCCGAAGAGGAGACAGACGAGGAGACGGAAGAGGAGGAGAGCGAGGGTAGTAGCGATGAAGAAGAGAAGGACGTGGTCGAAGCAGAGAGGGAGACAGAGAGGGAGACAGAGGGAGACAGAGAGGGAGGGGGTACAGCGTGCGTTCCGGCAGCAAGAGCAGACACGACAAGGTCCGCGGCAGAGGTTGATGCAGGACCAGCAGGAGGCGTATGCCAGCATGGAATGGTTGCGCAGGCAGTTGGCGAAGTGGGCGAATCGGTGCGGGATATGCGAGGCCGCGGGCGACGGACAGAGCGCACACGACGTCCGGCGATGTTGGCGGGCAGAGAGTCAGCAAGCGCAGGAGACGATTAAGAAGATCGAGCAGGGGATCCAGTTCGCGCCGTTTTCAGGTTGTTTTTGGTGCGGGGTGCCGCAGGAGATATGCAATCGATGGGAAGAGAACGGGCATGGGCGGTATTAGCGTGTAGAAGGTGGCGATTGTTAGTATCATGGCATTTTGGTGGGTGGGTTGATTGGGATTGCATTAGGAAACAAGGCGTTTGTTGCGTTGCATTGGGGCAGGCGATTGGCAGAGCAGGGGGTTGACATGGCGTCCATGGACGGGTTTATTCGGTATTTAGGAACGAAGCAGCCGTTTGATTTTATAGAGAGTAACCCAGTTAGTGGCCGAGTTTGTTGGGTCACCCGATTATTAGAAGAGTAGGTGTATAAGGGTTTAGGGTTAGGGTTATAGAGAGTTAATTAGGGTTAATATAAGTTTTTATATATTCCGGTAAATAGAAAATAAATATAAAAGAATTATAGTGTAGAAAAATAAAGTAATAAGTAAAGGTATATAGTAAAAATATTTAATATATAATATTAATATAAAAAAATAAAATATATAGGTAGAATAAAATAAAAAAATCTATATATTAGACTAGATAGATTTATAAATAGTAAAAAATAGAATTATAAATAGATAGTAAGACAAAAAATAGTATAGAATAGAATTAAATAATAAAAAAAATAGAAATATTTTATAGAATAGTAGAAATAATAATAAGTAATAGTAGGTAGATAGAAGATAAAGATAAAGAAATTATAGATAGAAAATAATATATATAAAAAATAATATAAAAAGGTAAGAGTTAGAAAATATATAATAAAAGAAATAATAATAAATATATAATAAAAGAAATAATAATAAATATAAAATAAAATAAATAATAGGTTAAAGAATAGAAAAAAATAGTAAAAAAAATAGAAAGAAATTATAAATATAGTATAAAAATATAATAAATTAAAAGTAGAAATAGATAAGCAGATTTATTATGTAATTAATAGTAATATATAAAGTTTAGTATATTTTTATAATAGAAAGGAAATTAGTTAAAATAAAATAAAAAAATATTTAGTAGATTTAAAAAGATTTAATTATAGAAAGGTTAAATAAAAGAAAATAAAACAAAGATATATAGTATAAGTATAATAGAGTATAAAATAAATATAACGATTAGGATTATTATAATAGAATAAAAAAAGAATATAATTAAGAGTTAGAGTTATTAGTTATAATAATAATACAGAATATAAATAATATACAAAATTAATAAAGAATATATTTTATATAAATAATTTAATATATAAATAATATTAGCAGAATATAGTTAGTTATAATTTTTAAAATATAATAATTTTATAATTAAGTATTAGGATTTTAAAATTTAATAAACTAGAAATTAGAAAGTTAATTAGAATTAAAAGTATAAAATAGTATAGTAGTAGAGATAAAAAATAGTATAGTGTTAAAATTATAAAATAATATAGAATTAGAGTTATAAAATAATATAGGGTTAAGGTTATAATATAATATAGGGTTAGGGTTATAAAATAGTATAGGTTTAGGGTTATAAAATAATAGAGGGTTAGGGTTATAAAATAGTATAGGGTTAGGATTTTTTTTAAAAAAAAGATAAAAAACAGAGATATATATAAATAGAAATAGTAATTATAATAGAGTATAGTTAAGAAAATATTAAGAGAGTAAAAGAATAATATATTAAAAATATATATAATAATAAAAAGTAAAAGGATTATAAAATTTAAAAAATAGATATAGATAATAAAAAGTTTTTTAAGAATATAATAGTAAGAAAAAGAATAAAAATAAGTAAAAAATTAAAAAGAGGAAGTTATTTTTAAATAAAAACATATTATAATAGTAAAAGAAAAGAAAAAAAATATTATAAATAGTAAAGATTTATAAAGGATTTAAAGATTTAGTATTATTCAAAAAATATTAGTAAAAAGAAAAAAATTTACATTTTAGAATTTTGTATAATCGAAGTTAGATAATTATATATTTTAGTAGTTAGGATACGAGTATTTTATGTTTAGTATAGAGTAAAAAAAATAAAAAAATAAAGGTGTATTATAATAATATTTTATAGGTAAGTTATATAGAAAAAGAATAAAATAGTATAATAAATAAACGTAAAAAAATAGTAAAAGAATAATAGATATATTATAGAATATATATAAAAAAATAAAATAAAAAAGGTAAAAAAATAAAAAATTAAAAAGATATAAATATAGGTATAATAAAAATATAGAAAAGAAAAAAATAGTATTATAAAAGTAATACATAGATTTAAAAAAATAGGAAATAATATAGTAAAATTATTAAAAAAAAAATAAAAAAAAAATTAGGGAAATATTAAATAATAATACAAAAGGAATAATATTAAAATAGTAGTAAAATAGTAACGTAGAATTATTATATATATATTAAAAAAATTGAAGTTATATTAATATTAAAAAAATAATTATAGTATAGAATTTATATTATATAATAGATATAAGAGGGGATTGTAGTAAAGTATATAAAAATAAAAAGAAAAAGAAAATTAATAAATATAAAAAAAGGTTTATAAAGTTATAAATTTTTATTATTAATTATTAAGAGTAGTATAAAATATAAAAATAGTTTAAGAAGTAGAATAGATTATAAAATATATAAATTATATTTTAGTAGATTATATATACGAATTAGAATTATATTAAAATAAGAGTTAGGATTATATTAATATAAGGGTTGGGTTATGTTAATATATAAATTAGAGTTATATTAGTATATAGGTTAGAGTTGTATTAATATATAAAATTAGAATTATAGTAGTATATAAATTAGGATTCGTATTATTTTAAAAGTATTTTAATATAATTAAGTAATTAGAATATAAATAATTTAGGATTAGTAAAGTAAAAAATAGTAAATATAAAATAGTATAAAATAGATAAAAATAAATAAATTAAAAAACGATTAAAAATTATTAATAATATAGAGTAGGTATATAATAAAGTTATCATAGATAATATATAGAAAGAAAGTAAGAAAATAAATAATATATAATTTTTTATTATATTATAGTAGAAAGTGTTATTTAAAAAAAAGGTTATAACGTACTCCACAAGCGAATCGATCACACAAGCGAATCGATCAGGGATTTCTTGGCACCGCGAAACACCACCATCAATGACACGACTATCCAATTTTGTATGATAATTACATTACGCAAGGTTTCTTACGTGCTGGGCAAGTCCTTACGTTATGCCCAATTGAATTACACCCACTGCAGCGGCGCCGAGCTCGATTTGAAGGCCCTGGTGTCGCATCACCATCCTCACTTTGAGCAGCTTCTGGAGGCTCTACACGCTCCTGTGATAGCTCAACTGCCTCTTTAAATGTAAGACTCTCTCTTTGGGTAATATACTTGACTTTCTTCTTGCGCTTTTTAACCACTTTAGCATTGTGAGCCTGCGCGCGCTCAAGTTGCTCAGCCATAATTGCTGACGCTTGTAGGGCCAATTTGGCACTCTTGCCATCTTTTGCATCACCACCACTGTAGGTGACATTGATCGTCGCTGAAGCTCATGTTGTCGGCGCCTTATAGCTCGCTGCTGCTTCTCAATCTGGCGAACCGTTTTCGGGGGTGTTGGTTACCGAATTTGTTGAGGAAGAGGAGGGCTCGGAGGGTGGTGGGATGTTGATCGCACCCAACTTGTCAAGCACCTCGTTGGGATTGAATGGAAAAATACCTGTGGCTTTAAAGGCGCTTTTAATATTGCTGTTACTCAGCGCGTAAGGACGAGCAGCAGCGTAGATCCGAAGGAAGTCGTCCACATCAACGTGGTTCTGGCCATTACGGGCCAACATCTCCACCCCTTGACGATAGCGCGTCTTAACCGCACTGAAGCAGGCGACATCTAATGGTTGTAGGATATGCGAAGAATGTGAGGGTAGCCACAATGGGACAATGTTGTTTCTCCTTGCGTAGGTCTCGAATGGCTCTGAACAGTGGCTGCTGTGTCCATCCATAATAAGGAGTCGTTTCGATCCTTTGGTATGTTGCTTTGTACAAGGGTCAAACACCTCTGTAAGCCATATATAACCCAGTCTGTCATTAGACCATCCGGTTTCGCTATGGGCGATCATCCAGTCATCTGGAATGCCTGCATCCTTATCAAACCAGACGTTCTGGAACACCTTCCCTTTAGCGATGACCATTGCTGGTATACGGCGTTTGGCGACGTTTATGCATTCAATAACCGACATCCAGTCGCGATCTCCAGGCTGTATGTGGTATCGAGGGCCATCTGCTGCCGTCACAACTTTGGCTGTACCAATATCACCTCTTAGGAAGCCAATCTCGTCCATGTTGTAGATATCGTCATCTTGGATGCCATGCTTGTTCGCCACACTTGAGGAGCCGAAAATGTTCATTAATCACCTCAGGATCCTCCTGTTTTGCTCTTTGATAGTCGTATTTCTTGCTCTGCGCAATTTGCACTTCAGGGGTGCGTCTAACGTAGTTGTTGACCCAATTTTTGCCAACTGGCCGCTTACCCGCAGTCGACGCAGCATATTTGCGGTGTCTTCAACCATCCATTTGCGAGGGGTATCCGCGAGCAGCTAGGTCCAATATCCACTCTGTTAATGTCTGTTCTTCGTCATCGTCAAGGTTTCTGCTGTTTGCGACGGTTTGGGAGCGTGCAGGATGGCCATGATGGCGGCGCAGGAGTGTTGTAGTTCACGCGGTATATGCGCGCTGCTTCCCTAATACTTGCGATTTGATTATTTTGTAACGCATGTATAGCAGGCAATTCTGCCTTCTCGCGTAGAGTCCTGGATCTTTGAAATTACAGGCATGGTGTTGGTAAAGATGGATGGGTGCAGATTTTGGTGGGTGTCTTGGCACGTCTGATCGATTCGCTTGTGTGATCGATTCGCTTGTGGAGTACGTTATATTATAAATAAGAAAATAAATATATAAAAAATAATATAATAGATATATATAGAAAATAAGTAAAAACGTAGAGGTTTATATTTATAGACAAATTTATAAAAAAAGGGTAGGTATATTAATAATATAATTAGAAGTTTATATATATAGTGAAAAAATAGTCATTATAATAAAAAAAAGGGATATTTTATATATATAAAATTAATTAAGTAGTAAAATTAATTATAGAAAATTTAAGATATAAATAGTGTATAAATATATAAGGTAGTAGTATATATTATAAAAAAGATACGTTTTATTTTATTTTATATAGCCAATATTTATAAAGAAAAGATAGTATTATAATAAAAATTAACATTAAGAAGTAAAAATATAAAAATGTAATAGAAAAAAAGAAAAGTAAATTTTATAAAGTAAGAGAAAAAAAAAAGAAAAGGTAAATTATAACATTAGAATTTATATAAAAAAGAAATATTATAAAATAATAATAAATATATTAAAAAAACAATTATAGTATAAAGAGTATTATTAATTAGAGTATAAAATAAATATATTAGTAGTTATAGACAATAGTTAGTTTTTAGTAAAAATAAATATACGTAAAAATAAATATTCGTAAAAATAAATATTCGTAAAAATAAATAAAAATATTTTATTATAGTATATATAATATTTATAAGAATTATATTTATATAAAGGGTAGAGGTATATTTATTTAAAGATTAGAATTATATTTATATAAGAGTTAGAGTTATAGTATTTATAAACGATTTTTTTATTTTAATAGTTAAAGTATAAATAGGGTAGGGTTAGTATAGTATAAAAATAATAAATAAAAATTTATTATATAAAAAATAGAGAAGAGTATAATATAAAAGAAAAAGAAAAAGTAGAAATAAAGATTATAGTTATAAAGTAAATCATAAAAATAAATAATAGTTAGTAACATAATAAAATTTATATTTATATAAATAACGTTTTTTTTAAAAAAAGAAAAAAGTATAAAGAAGTAAAAGAAAGGTTATATAAAAAGTGGTAAGAATTATAAAAATCGAAATCATAAAATTATAAGAGTTATAAGATTTCAAATTAATTCGTGTAGGAAAAGGATAATATAAAGGTACAATTTATTTTTAATTTATAGGTGTTTTTATATAAGTAATATATAAAAGATAAGTAGAAAATAAATAAATATAATAGGATGAATATAATTATATATAATAAAATAGAGAATAGAGTAGAATAATAAAATAGAGAGTAAAAGAAGTAATAAAATAAAAACCAAAAAGTAGTATAAGAATAAAGAATAATATAGGATTATTAAAAAATATATATAATAGAATAACGTAAATAAAAATAGAGTATAGAAAAATAACGGAAATAATTATATATAAAATAATATAAAAGTAGGTAAAGAATATATAAAAAAAAACAGAATAAAGAAAAGAAAATAGTATAAAAAAAATGGAAAAGTAAAGTAAAATAATATATTATTAAAAAATATAAAAGAAATAATTATTTTAGGATAAATAAGGTTAGGATTTTAAAATAAAAAAAAGAGGTAGAGTAAATAAGTATAGTAGAGGATAGAGTTTTTATATAGAGTTTTTATATATAAAATAAATAACGTTTATAGAAAAAAGTAACAGAAAATAATATTGGTTAAAAAAAAAGAAGGTAGAAGAAAAGAGTAGAAGGTAAAAAATAAGATAATAAAAGAAAAGAAAAAAAGTAAATAAAATAAAAATAAAGTAAAAATAAGTAAAATAGAATAAATGTTTAAAATAATAAAGAATATTATTAAAATTATAATTATATACAAAATAAGAAAATAGAGAATAGAAAATAAAAGAATATAAAAAGAAAAACAAAGATACATATAAAAATAGTAATATAAAGTATAATATAATATAAAAGAGATAAGAAAAAATTATAAAAAAAAGAGTATATAATAAAAAAAGAGAATTATAGTAATATAAAAAGAGTATATTAAAAAAGGAAACACAATAGTAAAAGAGTATTTATAGAAAATAAGAAAAAAAAAAAAAAAAAAAAGAATAATTAAAATAAAAAAGAGTAGAAAAAAGTAAAGAGAGTAGTATAGTAAAAAAAAAATAAAAAGATTTAGATTATAAGATATAAAAAGAGGATTAAAGTATTATATAAAAAAAGAGTCAAGGTTTAATAAAAAGAAAAAAAGAAAAATTTATAAAAAAAAAGTAGAATTTTATAAAAGAGAGGGTTAGGTATTAAAAAAAAAAGGATTAGAGTTTTATTAAAGAAAGAGTTAGAATATTATTTAAAAAAAAGTTAGGGTTTTATAAAAAAAAATTATAATAGAATAATAGTAGAGTAGAATATATAAAAAAAATTAGAATTTTATGGTAAAAAAAAAAGTTAGAGTTTTAAAATAAAGAAAGAATTATAATTTTAAGTAAAGAGAGGTTTTAAAGTAGAGAGAGGGTTAGGGTTTTAAAGTAGAGAGAGGTTAGGGTTTTAAAGTAGAGAGAGGGTTAGGGTTTTAAAGTAGAGAGAGGGTTAGGGTTTTAAAGTAAAAAGAAAGTTAAAAAAAAAAAAAAGGTAAAATTTATAAGTATAAAGAGATTTAGTAGTTATAAGTATAGTAAGTAGTAGAATTATTTAGTAAGAAAAGAAATTTAGTTAAAATAGAATAATATTTAAAATATTAAAGTATATATTTAGTATTAGCGTTATAGATAAGAAAAAAAGAGAAAATTATAGATTAGAGTTAGAAAAAAAAAATGTAAAAAAAGAAGAAGATTAAAAAAAAAAAAAAAAAGTATAGAGTAAAAGAATAATAGTAAAGGAAAGCGTAGAATTAAATTGTATAGAGAATAGAATAAAATAGATAAACATAAATAGTAAAGTAAAGTAAAGAAGAGTAGACAAGGAAAAGAAAGCAAAATAGGAGGAAAAAAAAGAAGAAAAAAAAAGAAAAAAGTAGTATAATAAGAATAGTAAGAAAAGATTTAATATTATAAATATAAAAAAGGGTTAGAGGTATAAATATAAAAAGAGATAGAGTTATAAATATAAGAAAGAGTTAGAGGTATAAATATAAAAAATAGTTAGAATTTTAAAATAAAAGTAGATTAGTA